>LZPO01044401.1:434558-446065 GCA_001675575.1 Neotoma lepida
TGGGGTCCCCACCTGGGGTGAATAAACGTGTCTTGTGTCTATTAGCATATAAGCATTACCTCGTTGGTCCCTTGGGAACGTTGCCAGTAAGCAGGCAGTACCTTGGCCCGCTCAGGGTCCTGACGTCATCCTATGTTTGTGTAGCTCGTTTGTGCATGTGCTAAGCCCCCTTTAAGAAGTGGGCCCCACCCACCTTTCTTTCTCTCTACCCACAAGGCCATTCCGTGCCCCCTTTCTCTCTCCCCTCTCTCCCTGCCCCCAATAAAATCTATGTGAGCACTGTCTGCATGGTGTGTCTCTCACTCCCTCCTGCCTGTCAGCAGTCTGAGGCACGCCAGGACCCTGGAATCTTCAACAGCATCACTTTTCCAACCAAAAGATTGCTGGGCCCCTTCCTCCAACACCGGCATGACTGGTAAGCACCGGCTCCTCCACCTTGGCCACTCCCCATNCCCCACGAGTGAGGCCTTGTTTCTGTCTCTTGGACCTCGGGCTTAGGCCCTCGGGCTCTGTCCTTTGCGTGAAGACTCACGGGGCAGCTTGTGCTTTTCTTGTCTATGGGACTCACGTGTCCCTCGGGCTCAGAGCCCCTGGGTCCCTGCCCTTTGTGTGACGACTCACTGGGCAGCTTCTCAATTGATTCTCGCTTAATTTCTGGGTCGCTAGAAATTCTAAAGTCATTGGATCTCGTTTTTTTCTGCCACACTCATGGGGAATAAGCCTACCAGCAATATAAGCCCAACATCTCAATCCAAATGGCTGCTTACTGGCACNCCATATCCCAATATTTCATGGGACCTTTGCAACTTCTACCAGCGATCCAATAGATGGGAGTGCCCTCCTTGGGCTGTGCACATCGTCCCTTTCCCTTTCCTGTTCTGCTTGTCTGTCCTGTTCGCTCTCCTCTCTCAGTAGCCTGAGAGACCCGTGGCTTGGGCTCTGGCCCGCTGAATGCCTCCCTTATCTGCTGCTCCCTGCTTCTGTGTCTCCTGGCATCTCATGCTTTCGCTCAAAATGTCTCGTTCTTCTGCCACTGTTGCCACCGCCATGCTGCAGCCTGGGGGGTGTGGGGGGGGTCCCTCTTTCCAGCTGTGCTGCTACTCTGGTTCTCAGTTTCCTCTACAGCACCTTCTCCATGCGCCGATGCATGAGGCGCTTGCCGCTTGCTCCTGGACTGACAATGCGAGCCTGCCCAGCAGGCTAGCCCAGTAGGAGGAGCATCCGGAGCCACCGCCTCCACCACCTTGGCCAGGAAACGTCTTTCATTCTTAAGGTCTCTTACATGCTGCTTTATACTGTAAACTCTTATTTTAGGATTTTTAAGTTGGTTAGCTGACATAGTTTCCTGGGAAAACTTTTGTCTTTCTGTTGCAATGTATGTGTGAATAAAATGTGTGAATAAAAACAGTATGTTTTTTAAAAAACTGGTCTTGGATGCCTGGGTTTTCGCGTGTTTGTTTTTGACTGGTTTTTGAATGCCTGAGATTACATGTTCCATGTGTCTTGCTAACAGCTCGGCTATGCTCGCTGGCTGCTTGGGCTCAGAATGTGATGACAGAGAAAGTTATTTATGCTGTTCTACCTTATTATAAACAAGAACAACTAAGAAATTGGGTATAGTTTAAAGACCTAAAAAACTTGTAACTCCAGATTTAAACTGCTCTGGAAAACCACCACATGGCCTGCCACGGTGAAGGTGACCATGTGGGCAGTTGCTGTCTTGACTAAGGTTAAAAAGAGAGTCATGACCTCACCGCCATCTTTAGTAAGGGTGACAACATGGAGATGGGTNCACCAGGAGACATCAGGTCTCCAAATTATTTTGGATTGCACAGATTTCTATGTGATAATTCCTGTCCTGTCCTAAAAACAAGGATTGTAAAAGATAGGATTTAAAACAATGCTAGTTTACTGAGCTATTAAACCTGCAGCTCAGCATTCACTTACAGGGATGATTCTTGCTGGCAGCCAGATTTTGTAACCAAAGAATANGCCCATTGATATTGAAACTAAATTGTTTACAACGTTAAAACTTGGTTTTGCCTTTTATATCTTAGGACCACAGCTAAACTCCAGAGACTGAGATATTCCTATTTGATGATACCTAAACAGTCTGACAAAGGGCCTCTCCTTATCTAAGGTCTATTCAGACTAACAGAGACCAATTTAAGAATACACGTCTAACCTCCTTGCTTTTACTAACACTGGTAAGTTGTANCTAATTGGGTAAACTGTATGTCCAGACTTAACTTACATATGCTTTCAAAGTTAAGCCTAAACAACATTTGTCTAATTTAGATATACCTAACAGATTTTGTTCCCCTGATCCTCAAACACCTTTAGAGATCTGAGAATATGGTATTTAATAAAAAAGCTTTTATGATAGAGAGACATGCCAGCTCCTAGCAGCATCCTGTATCTCCTCTAAGAAGATAGATGGCCATGGAAGAACATACACCTGGAGGCTTGCTTTGAATGTGACAACGCCAGCTACCGAACACACAAAAAAACTGCCTTTCACCTCAGCCGCTGCCTAGATTCTGCCTGGACTGGACAATAGGATACTGGGGGACTGACTGCCCCATGCTGCGAAGTCAAGGTGGGTCAGTCTCCCCAAATTCCTACTCCACAAAGAATCTGTCAGATCTTCTGGGCTTGGCAGCTGAACAAGTGCTACCTTTGGAACTTGTCCCCCAGTGACCACAGAGAGACTTGGGACTGCCTAGGTAGCTGGAAAGCTGGCTCACTCCTGCTCATTCACTTGTCCTTCTCAGATCTGATGGTGTTTGATGACCAGGGTAACTAATAGACTTGCCAATTTAACAGCTCTTCCCCCAACCTCAAGGCTACAAGCACCTTGGTAGCTCATTAGTTAAGTTTTCTGTAAAAAGTACAGACAAGAGTGCCTTGTTCATAGGCTTCACAGTCCAAGATTAACAGGTTTCAGCTGTAACTTTGGAGGTTCAGAGTTTTAAATTCCCTCTGGTTATCTTCTAAATGTTCCTGCCTTTTAACCCAAAGCTGTAGCCTTTGCTATGACACCAACAAGTAAANCTGTTCCAGTTGTCTTACAGACAGCTGCAGGTTCCTGGGGAAAGTTCTGCTACTGCATCAAAAAAAATCTGGTCTGGTGCAAACAGTCTCCAGAGCCCATTTTGACCTCCCCCATTTTCAAATGTATTTTGCAGGTCCACCCCTCCTGCCAGACTGGTGCAAAGGCCAAACCCGCAGGGGCCCTCCAGATACGCCAGCCCCTGTACCAGCGCCGAGGACGCCAACCAGGCGAATATTGCCAGGTCAACTTTACCCATATGCCCACTCATAAAAATGTTGTTATCTCATTACTTGTTGACACTTTTCAGGATGGATGTACTCCCAGGCTCCAGGAAAACAGCAGATGTGATGGTTCCTGCACTCCTGGAACTCCTCATTCCTCAATTTGGAGTGCCATTCCCCCAAGCTCCTGGAACATCTGGTACCACCTCTCCAGACTCAAGGGCACATCTGCTCTTTGGTCTGGCTCATTCACCCCAGCCTCTTCTGTACAACCAGGGCACTTCCCAGGTTCATTCTCTGTGGCAGTTATCAGTCTTCCCATGGCTAGCCCACTCATGAGGCCAATGATAACAATCTATTTTTCTCCTAGCAAGCTGCCTTCTCAGCTCCCTCAAGGAACAGATGCCTGAGGTCTCCAGGATGATAGCTATCTGAATGCTTCTTCACTCACACCTCCCGCTGTGTGTGACCCCGACTCCCAACTTCTCCCTTCCCAAGTCAGCAGGAAGCAGTCTTGAGAACTCTGCGCCCCTCAGTCCCACCTCACTTGCTATCCATAATTCACCTTTTTATAATAAACAAAACTGAGGAATGTTAGCATTTAAGGTCCCTTGGGGACCTAGCCAGTAAGCAGGCAGTACCTTGGCCCTCTCAGGGACCTGACAACATCATCCTATTGTAGCCTCGTTTCTGTAACCATTTGTGCATGCGCCAAGCCCCCTTTAAGAGGTGGCCCTGCCCACCTTTCTCTCTCTCTTCCCATAAGGCCACTTTGTGCCTCCTTTCTCTCTCCCCTCTCCCTTCCTTCCCCCAATAAAATCCTCTATGTGAGCGCTTTCTACATGGTGTNTGTCTCTCTCACCTGCCGTGGGGCCCCTTGGCTCCAACCTGCCAAGGCTGCCACCTGCAGTTTTTAAATACACAACATCTCCTTGAGAAAAGTCTGTCTTGTCACACAGTGGGGGTGAGTATGTGTTTGTTCAGGCTCCCCCGGGAATAGTGTCACACAACCAACAATATGTGTATGCGTGTNTATCTGAGCATGTGTGTGGATGTTCATGAGTATGTTTATGTGTGTGTATGTTTATGTGCTTAAGTGTGTATACTTGTATCTGTGTACATATATCAGTGTGAATGTGTGTGTGTGTATACAGGTGCACATGGAAGCCAGAGGTCAACACCTATGTCTTCCTCAGTTGCTCTCCACCTTGTGTTTTGAGGTAGGTCCACCCCTCCTGCCAGACTGGTGCCAAGGCCAAACCCGCAGGGGCCCTCCAGATATGCCAGCCCCTGTACCAGCTCTGAGGATGCCNACTGGGTGAATACTGAACCCAAACTCCCTGATTGGCTGGGCTGGGGCCAGGGAACCCCAAGGATCCTCCAGTCTCTGCCTCCCCACTTCTGGGGTCACAGTTGGAAGCCACCACATCTAGCCTTTCCATGGGCTCTTGGTGTTAAACTCAGGTCTCCGTGCTTGTGAAGGACTGTGGAGAAGGGGCCACAGAAGCTGCCACTCTCCCCAACCCCTCCTCTGAGAAGGGCTGCTGCAGGGGTGAGCAAAGCCGTCCAGATCACACGTTGACCTTGATGTTTGCTCAATGTGTCACTTCCCTGCATAATGACAACAAGTCACGTACAGTATCCATGTCATCTACAGGAATGGCTCCTGGGATGTCACCCACATGGGCACTGTCCCAACACAGAGGTGCTTTCAACTCTCCATGGTGTAGATGTGTGTGATCATGTTCGAAACTGCATGCGCAGGTGCACACACACACACACACACACACACATACACACACATACACACACACATACACACACACACATACACACACACACACACACACACACTTTTCAAATTTCACGTGTAAGGATGTTTTGTTTGCATGTATGTCTGTGAACCACATGAGTGGCTGGTTCCCATGAAGGAGAGACAAGAGCATCAGATCCCGATCTGATGTAGTTAGTTACAGGCAATCCTGAACCACCACACAGGTTCTGGGAATGGAACCAAAGTCCTTTGGAAGAGCAGCCAGTGACCTTATCCACTGAACCATCTCTCTAGCCATATCTTTTTTTTTAAGTATTTGTGTGAGCAGGGGCAGTGGTGTCAGATTCCTTTAATCCCAGCACCTGGGAGGCAGAGGCAGGTGGATCTTTGAGTTTGAGGTCAACCTGGTCTACAGAGCGAGTTCCAGGACAGCCAGGGCTACAAAGAGAAACTCTGCCTCAAAACAAAACAAAACAAAAACAAAAACAAAAAACAAACAAAAAAACAAAAAAAACGAAAAAAGTACCTGTGTGATTAGTTCTGTCAACTGACACTATTTAGAGTCACCTGGGAGAGCCTCAGTGAGGAACCATCTAGGTCATGTGTCCTGCAACAAGCCTAGGCTATGGTGTCGCCCACCCCACTTAACCCTCCCCCTAAGGTTGCTTTTGCCTGGATGTCTTATCCTATCGCCAGAAACTAGATAATATGTAAGTGAGCTTCCCAAAGGGCAAACCCCTAGTTGTCACCTGTGACCTATGACCTGAGCGACTGAACTCCAAACTGCCGACCACTGGCTACGTCACACCCAACCAGGAAGAACATGACAGCCCCGCAGGTGGCCCTGCTGGATGAGGCGTCCACCCCCTCCCCATACTCCCTGGCCATCACAGACCTGGGGTGACGTCCATGCCTCTCTCGGGGTCTTCTGCCTTCTTTTCCTGAGCCATTGGTGGTTCAGCCTTTCCAGGTTCACAAGGAGCATTCGTCACAGTGCTGCAGGGCCACAGATGAACCAAGGAAGGAAACACATTAAGTTTGACAAGAGCAGCAGAGGGGCCAACCTCCATCCCTTGGTGATGTCTGCCTAGACCTTTGTTCGGGATTGCTTAGTCATGCCTGTCTTGGCCTGGGAGGATTTCTAAGTTAGAAGGTGTTCAATGGCAAGGTTCTAACAGACCTCTCCCCCTCCCTCCTTTCCCTGTTCCTTCCATCCCTCTTTCCTCCTCTTCTTTGTTTTTTTCAAAATTATTATTGGGCCATCCAGACAGCTCATAGGTAAACACTCACAGTCAAGACTCACGACCTGAGTTCAATCCCTCAGACCCACAGGATAGGAGAGAACGGACTGCCCCAAGTTGTCCTATGACCTCTACACATGTGCACATATAGGCACAAATATACACAATAATAATAGTTATTTTTAAGAATCTGGGCTAGCTGCTGTGACCACAGCTCTCTGGAGGCCTGGGACCAGAGTCAAGGGCAGCTGGGAAATGCAGCAGGACCTGCTCTTGAAAAATAACAATAATCAAAACATTTTAATTTTCCACAAGGTTAAGAACATAAAAAACTGCTGGGCAGTGGTGGCGTACACCTTTAATCCCAGCACTTGGGATTCAGAGGCAGGCAGATCTCTGTGAGTTCGAAGCCAGCCTGGTCTACAGATCGAGGTCCAGGACAGCCAGGGCTACACAGAGAAACCCTGTCTGCAGACAAAACAAAACATAGTGCAAAAGCAAGGTCTGAGGAGATGTTTCTTGTGCTGTACAAGCACAGGACCCAAGTTTGAAACACTAGCACCCATGTAAAACCCCAGGTGTGGTACTGTGCACCTGTAACCCTAGCTCTGGAGAGGCAGACACAGGGGCATTGCTGGAGCTCACTGGCAGCCACCTGATGCACTCAGCAAGCTTCTGGTTCTGTCTCAAAACACAGGGTGAACAGTGCCTGAAGGACGGCACCCAAAGTTGACCTATGGTCTCCACATACATACACAAAGGGGACTTCGGACACCCTTTTATGCAAGAGACAGACTGTGTGCTCCCACAGACACCAGGACAATGCACACTGCCACAGCACCCATGTGCAGGTCGGGTGGCCCCCGCCTTCTACCTCATTTGACACTGAGTACTGCAGGCGCTGGGGTTGCAGGAGGGCCCCACCATGTTTGTCTTTTATGTGGGTCTAGGAACCTGAACTCAAGCCTCACATCCATGCAGCAAGTACAGGAGGATCAGGAGTTCCAGGCCATCTTCCCTCCGTGGGGAAAAACTAAACCTCTGCCTTCCCTAAGTGTCGGCTCTGTTCTGAAATGGTCATGTGCCCCATGCAGGGATCGTCTCGGGAGCCTTACCAAGCGTCACCCTTCACAGGGTGCTGCTCTGGCTGAAGTGGCCAGGTGTCACAAATGGAGACATTTGGTCACCAAGGTATTTCTCCTTGCACANAGCTGGTCAGCGGCGGGTCATCCCAGAAGCAATGGTCACCCCCTCAGTCCCTCAGTCTAGCCAGGGTGATGGTGATGGTGGAGGGAAGGACGAAGGTAGATGGGTTTTTCCCACCCCACAGAGCTTCTGCCCCGTTCAGGCTTCTGGAACCTTCTACTCAGGTCACCCCTTGTGACATCACTGGCCATCCTCGCCTGCACCCTGCCTCAGGGGGAAAGTGCTTGCAGGGGAGGGGGAGCATGGGCTCCCTTCGCCCACCATTCACCCATTCATTCACTCACCACTGTGCTTATTTATCTATTCACTCCATCCATCACTCATTCATCACCCACTCATTCATACATCTGTATGTGTTTGGGAGGTTTTCGTTGATGTTTTTTACAGCTCCAGTACTGGGCATTGTTCATTACACTGGATAGAAATAGAAGTGAAACCAGACAGGCCCACTCATGTTGGGAGTCCTAAAACAAACAAACAAGACACACAAAAAACTAACTCGTGTCTGGGACTATAGCCCAGTGGGTAGCGCTTGCACAGCGTGCACAAGGCCCCGGGTCCCATCCCAAGTGCTGTATGATGCTGGGGAAGGTGGAAGCAGGAGGATCAGGAATTCAAGGTTATCCTTGGATACATAATGAGTTCAAAGGTAGTCCTGGCTATGTGAGACCCTGCCTCACACAAACACACATTCACACTGTGTAACCTCACCACCATCCAGTGCCAGAACCTTCTGTCTCCCCATACTGAAGCTCTACCCCAGTTCAGTACTCTGTCCCGACCCTCATACCCTCCCAGGTCCCCACCAAGCACTTCCTGTCTGTTGTGACTTGCTCTAAGGGACTATAAGTGGGCTCTCATCTGGCATATTTCACTGTGTGGTCACGGTTCCTCCTTGTTGGAGTGGGTGCCCACTAGAATGTCCTCTTGCAGGCTGGATAGCCTACACCCTCCCTCCCTCATGTGTCAGTGAGCATGGCCCAAGAGCGGCTGCAGTGTGAATTTGGATATGTGACATCTCCGGGTTCCTTCTTTCAATGGTTTCTGGCAAATGCCCAGAAGGGGACTCGAGATCACATGGTCATTCTATTCTTAGTTTTTTGACACAGGCAGGGTCTTGTGTCGGCCAACCTGCCCTTGGGACACTGGAGTCCCTCAGGCTACCAGACCAGAACCCAGAACTTTGCCACCAGTTAGTTCTTGGGGGACCAGTGTCTTGGGAGCTTCCTGGCTGGTGGCAGTTAGGCTAAGTCTCTTCTGCTACACCTGTCCTTGTCCCCCAGAGCTAGCCTCTTGAAAAGGGGCACTGGGCCACACTGCCATTGTGGCCCTGGCTCACGGAACACAGTGACGTCACAAGGGCTGGACTGTAAAGGGAATGTTCTGGTGGACATCTAGTCTGGGTGTTTTGTCTCTCTGTGGCTGAGCAGGAGGTGGTGACAGAACTGGACAGGATTCAGTACTGCCCTACCAATGATAAAGCAGCGAAAGCCTGTGGAGGAGAGGGAGGGCCGCGGGCCCAGCCTCTCAGGAAGAGCCTGGTAACAGTGCACTAGGCACAGAAGGTGTTGAAAAACCCTATTCTTGTCTCCCTCATTCCTCTCCCCTCCTACCTACTCCCCTCCCTAGGGTCTCTTGTAGTCCAGGCTACTCTTGAACTCACAAGCCACACACACCTGACGATCTAAGTTCAGTCTCCACCCCCAGGTAAAACCTGTAAGAGGAGGTTCCCTGGTTCTCACCGGCAGCCAACTCCAGGTTCGGGTGGGGAGGGGGCACTGAGGAAGACACGTGCCTACAACCTCGGCCTCCACACGTCTGCACACACCACACACACAGGAAATGTCGTCGCTAACACCCAATTTGTTTTGTCTCTTGTGCCAGCACCCACAGCTGGGTCTGAAGGTTTCCACCTTTGCTGTCCACTACATATACCTGAACCCCTGATCCCTGTAACCTTGTGTGAACACCTGTGTGTCTGGTCCCTGTCAAGGAGATGTCTGATCCTAACGAACAAGATGGCTCCGAGGACACCACATCTATCCTGTCAGCAAAAAACATCCTGAAGACCAAACTTTACACCAAAATGAAGGCAACAGCACAAAGCCCTCGCTCCTCAGTGACAAAGGCCCCAGGTGGGGGGCCCCCTACCCTGGATGCTAGGAGAGGGTGACAGGGCCAGCATGGGGTCCTGGGGAGTCCTGTCACTCCAGCACACTTCCTGGGACAGATAGTGGAGGAGCACTGGTCCCAGAGGGTGGGGAGCTAGTGGGGGTGAGGACCTTGTGGTGTACCAGGGGAAGGATGGTACCTGTGGCCATGTGACCAACCATCCAGGCCTTGTCGACCTATGGACACAGTTTCATAACTCCACATCTTCCTTCCTGTGGGTCATGAGACAGTGAACAGCACCCCTGTCCTTCACTCCATCCTCTCGGAGATTGTGACCTCTATCCTCCAATCCTCATGGGGGATCTGACCTCTGGCCCCATGTCTTCCTGTACCGGGACAGTGACACTGGTTCTTCTGGGAACCCCATCCTTCCTCCCATCCCATGGACCCCACCGCAGGTAGCTGCTACTGGACAACAGAGCGCGATGGTGAGGTGAAGCTGCGTCTGGGCAAGAACTCGGAGAACGAGCCTCCCATCACAGTGCCTGACCTGATCATGAGCGCTGCCACCAAGTACTCGCACTACCTGGCGATCGGCTCCAAGTACAAGAAGAGCTGGCAGCTGCTCACCTACATCGAGTACTACGAGGCCTGCCGCCGCGCCGCNAAGGCCTTCCTCAAGGTACCGCGCCTGCGCCTGCGCAACTGCAACGCCCCATCTGCCGGCGCGGTTGGCTACTGTCTGCGCTCCACTTCCTGTTGCTCATTCGCACCACTGAGCGTCATACCGCCGTTAGTCATGTGAATTACTTGCCTCTCTGTGCCTCAGTTTCCCCATGTACAAGATTCATTCTGCATATCAAACGTGCATTAATGTATGTGTACTTAGACCTCGAGGATAGTTTCACGTTTCTGTATTACACATATTTTGTGTATTTTAATCTTGTATGTGCATAAAATGCAGAGCTTTATCATATGTATATGCCATATATATACTGCGTCATATCATACAGTTAAATATATTCATATAAATATTGAAATCTAGAGTGTGCATATTCTAAATATGAAAGCTTTCACACACGGCATGTGTTATGTGTATACTGTATGCTTTTCTACACACAATATATAGAAATAAGGGCTGGAGATGTGGCGCAACGGTTAGAGCACCAGCTGCTCTTGCAAAGGACCAGGGTTCAATTCCCAGCACCCATGTGGCAGCTCACAGCTGTCTGTCACTCCAGCTCTAGGGGACAGACACCCCTTCTGGCCTCTGTGGGTACACGTGGTCCACAGTCACAAATATAGGCAAAACACCCACATACATAAAAAAAAATCTTTTAAGAAAGAATGAATTCTTTCAAAAGCACTCAGTCCATGCACGACTGAGCGGGTCCTGTGGGTTTTGCCAATACAGCCACCTCCCAGGGCCCCCTTGCCCTGTCTTTCTGGCTACTTGGTGTCGTGATGGCATCTTTGTTAGTTGGTTGGTTCCATGGGAAGCTACCATTCCACCCACGGTGTCTGTTGAATAAATGAATCTATGTCCACTCTTCAAATTAGGGAGGGCATAAAAGAAACCTGAAGTGACTTGCCCAGTCAGCCTATTAAATAAGGTCAGGATCAGTGACTGCTGAAGACAGGGAGGAAGAAAGAGCAGGAGGTGGGGTGGACTTTTAAAGTGTGGTGGCCAAGGAGGGGTCACAGACAGTAAAATTTCAACCAAGTGGGAGGAGGGGCAATTGGGAAATCTAGAGAGGAACATACCAAACCAAGGACACAGAGTGTGCCAAGGCCCTGGGCCAGAGGGCACAATCTGTGCAGCTGGGTGCGGTGGGAAAGCATCAAAGATGAGTAGTGAGTGGATGGGTGGATGGGTGGGTGGGTGGATGGATGGATGG
>LZPO01044401.1:458427-482269 GCA_001675575.1 Neotoma lepida
GGGGGGTGGAGAGGGCTCGGTGGTGATGAGATCTTGCTGCTCTCCAACGATCCAGATGCATGTTCGGTTCCTAACACACTATACAGCTCATAATGACCTGCAACTCTAGCCCCAGGGGACCCAACGCTGTCTTCTGGCCCCCACTAGCACTTCCCAACACATGCACACACACAGTTACACATCTGGCTGTGGATTCTGGAATGTAACCCAGGTCCCCAGGNCCCCAGGCCCCCAGGCCCATACAGCAGTTTTTTCTAAACCTCTCCTAACCCTCAAAATTGAGTTGCCTATGGATATCTCTGCAGGCTCCTGCCACCTGAGGGTGACCAGCAAGCACTGGAGAGCACGTGTCTGACAGTCATCACACCAACAGCTTTCTAGAACAGTGTCTGATAGGCAGCATCCTGATGAGTTAGGTGGGCTGGGATGGTAGTGTCAAGCCCTAGAGGCCTGACAAGAGTTCATTTTCACTGATGAGCATGAGTCCCCAGCTACTACCTGCTAACGGGACTCAAGAGGTGGCTGCCCTGAGGGCATGGTAGCTGAGGATGTGGGCTTGTGTGTGCCACTCATGTACGTTACTGGCTCTCTGGGTAGAGCTCAAGTCTGTGAAAATGGGCCCAGTGAGGGTGACACCAGAGGCTCATGGACTCTGCCAGGGTGCAGGAACTGGGAGACAAGCACTTGGGGGTCCCTGCAAAGGGTACCCTTCCACTCCGACCCCTCCTCCCCCGCCCTGCAACCTCCTGCTGGCCCATCCAACCCTCTGCAACTCCAGGCTATTTGTAACCAGCCATCAACATCTGCTCCCAAGGGAATGGCACAATTGTGGACTGCCCCTTGCAGCCCAGGCTCCTGGTGTGGCTCTACTCTGGACTGAATTAAAGGTGGGCCACCCACTGCTCCCATCTCACTTTATTTTCTATAAAACTCCTCCAAATTTCACAATTTAACAAAAAGTTTAAAATGCGGGACAAACAGCCCTGCAGCTCATTACAAACACGGCTCTCTTTGTCCCTCTGTCCAGGGCTCGTCTGGGCCGTTGACGTGTCTATTCCTGGAGACACGTCTTGTGAAGCCCTGGGGAGGGACAGGTATCCGATACCTTTTGCACCCAGTGTTGTGAGCTGGTTCAGGAGGCTGCAGCACAGGGACTCACTGGGGGCAGTCCTGGTGCCGCCCCTTCCTATGGACTAGTCCCTAGAGCCCTCGGGGCTCTGGATGCAAGCTGCTTCTTTAGGCTTCCAGACAGCCAGCATGGGCCCCAGAGTGGCTCTGGAGGACAGTGGTGTGACCTTCTGGCCAGAGGAGGTAACTGAGATGGGTGGGTGCTTCCAGGAGGGCCTTAAAAGCATCTGGAAGGGCTGGACACAGAGGCCCAGGGCAGCAGGAGGGCTGGGCCACTGGTGACCACAAGAGGAAGAATGGCACCCTGGGCTGAGGCTGTTTGGGACCCTGGCGCACTCCATGTGGATGCCAACAGCTGCCACGATGCCAGGGCCTTCTGACCAAAGGCTTCGAGGCTACAGAAGGCCTGGTGGAGAGTATTGTTGGCCTGTCTGGGAAGAGGGGTGGAGCCCAAACCCTGCTTCCTCCCAGCTGGAGGGAGTGGGAAGGGGGCTGCAGTGGAAGGCCTCTCCTTTCCCAGGGGGTAAGGGAAGCCTTAGAGGCTGGGATCTTCCTGACAGGGAGAGGGAGCTGGGAGGCCAGGCCTCCAGGGGTGAACCCACACTGGGGAGGAAGCAACGTCAGAGAGGCAACTGTGAGCCGGCTTGGGCTCAGGCCTCTTTCAAACACCTTGGTTGGGGCACAAACACTGACAACGACTGGAGTTGGGGTTGGGGTAGTACTCCAGGCTCAGGCATGGGAAGGGGGCTGGCTCGGCCCTTGGCAGTTTACAGGGCACAGGTCCAAAGCCTCTCAGGGCCTACTATGGAGGCAGAGGCCATGTGGTTGGGGACAGAGGCAGTCTGGGGCTGGGCCTGCCTCGCACACACCGCGTCCTATCATATTTGGCAAAAGCTGATGTTTTCAAAGTTCAAAGACTTGATCAGTGAGAGAGCAGAGGAGGCGGCCCATGGGGAATGGTAGCCCAGGAGCGCCAGCACAGCCAGCCTTGGAACTGTGGGTGTTTGGCTGGCACATGGCTACAGAGGTGGCCCTTGGGGACCCAAGACTGGTGCCCATCGTAGTGTTCACTGGCCTGGGGCCACGAGAGGCAGTGGCATCCTGGGATCTAGAGGGAGATCCTCCGTGCCTCCGGCAGGGGGTGGCATGAGCCTCCCTGGCTGCTGGACACACCCGGAACATANACAATACACAAGGCTGCATGGCAGGATGCCAGGCACAGGCGCCTGCCAGGCAGAGCCAGGTGTCCATGGCCAACCCTGGCCATGCTGGCAGACCCTCGAGGCTAGGAGGCAGGCCAGCAGAGGGAGGCCTATGAACTGCATGGAAGACTGTGGTTATCCTAGCCACTCAGAGAGGCCCAGGCAGTTACCTGCCACTTGGCCCCACCCACAGTGGAAAACTGGCAGAATGAACAAGGGGCTGCAGGCCACATGTGTCCTGTGTCACCCCCTCCTATGGAAGTATGGCCCACAGCCCCTTCAACACCAACCACTGAGGGGTACTGGGGCATCATGGCGAGCTGGGGGTGGTACCGGGAGCGGGAGCCATGTTGGGCCAGCCCTCATGCCCAGCCCCTCCCGTGCCCATGCCCACCGTGGCTCCACAGTGGCGGCCGGGGTCATGTGGCCACGGCCTCCAGGCAGCTCTGCAGCTTGCGAACGGTGCTCTCATCCAAGGAGAAAAGGTCAAAGTCGAAGGTGGTGTTAGTGACATTGAAGTGGCCAGTCTCCTCGATCAGGTTGACAATCTGTAAGGTGGGTTTGGTGGACTCAGGGAACAGAGCTGGATGCCCTATGCCCAGGCCTGGGAGGGGAGGGCGCAGTACCTGCTGCAGCACATTGCGCTCGCGCAGAGCCATCAGCCTCCGGTGTAGCTCCACCAGCTCGTCCGTGTAAGCCTGAGGAGAAGCGTGTTAATGGGCTGGGGGCACTGGGCTGCGGCATAGCTCAAGGNCCCCCCCAACCCCCTCACAGGCCCAGACATCCCCACCTTGTCGTAGGTAGCCTTCTTCAGAATCTTTTCGGGTTTGCTGCAGGGCTCGGGGCTCCTCCGGCCGGACACCTGCAGGGACCCCAGACCTGTGAGCTCCAGCATGCCCCCACAACCCTCCCAGGATAGCCACAGAGCCTGGCTCAGAGCCTGACCCCACTCACCTTGCTGCTGGGAGGGGGTGGCTTCTGGGGGGGCGGGGGCTCGCGGCCAGGCAGGCAGGAGTCTGCACTATTGTCGCTTTCGCTGTCACTGAAGCTTAGTCTAAAGAGAAGGCAGGGTGGTATCAAGAGTTGACTCATGCTATACTACACTGGTAGGAATGGGGTATACCCTGTCTTCACCCCTGGGAGAAGCTGCCCAGTGCTGAGCTCCAGAGCTGTCTGACCTACTCCTAGCTGCTGTGTTAAGACCCCACGCTGACCTTGAACACTCTAGTGACCAGCTCTGCTCCCCTCCATCCTTAGCAGTTGTGTATGTGATGATGGCCAGAGGCCCTTGGGGCAAGTCTCAGCCCCTGCCGCAGTCCTGCTGTAACCCCTCCTGCAAAGCAGGNTGTGTAAAAGTCACACAGAATGATGTCCAACCTGAGCATCCAAGTGACAGATACCCTTAGCCCACAGTGGGCAACAATACCGAATCACACAGTACCAGCAGGTCTCACTGACTAGACAACACTTCCCAATCCACTCCTGGCTCTACTGTATCAGGAACAGAGTATGCTCAGGAAGCTCCTCGGGGACCCCAGGCTAGAATGTCAGCCGCAGCAGTCTCCTGGCACACTCAACAGGCCCCAGCATTAGTTCTTCTTGCACCATGTGGGCTCTGAGGTCAAACCCAGGTCTTCAGGCCTGGTGGCAAGTGACCGTACTCACTGAACCAGGATGGCAGCTCCCAGTTGGTTCTGCCCAGGGCTCTTGCTCTGAGGCCACATGCTGGGCTCCAGGCCAGGCNGTTACCAGGCAANCCAGCCTCAGGCTCCCCTCACTTCCGCCACTTTCTGTGCTCAATAGGTGGTACCTGGGGATGCTGGACCTCAGACCTCCTTTAGGGAGCAAGGCAAGACATGGGGCCTTGCCGGCACCTTGTGTGACCCTTCCCTAACAGGGACAATTCCAGCCCTTCACAAACACACTGAAGATGATGTCCCCACAGGATAACCCGCATAACTTGACCCCTTTGGATGGGACTGTGTGACTCTCAAAAACCTGCTTCCCCTTTTCTTGCAGGGTCAAGTCCTCCCTGTGAGCAGAGGCCAGATCCTTGTGGGAGCTAGGGCTGAATCTCATGGCTCTTGGGTGTATGGTGCCCTGTGGGTGGGCAGGGTCTGGCTCACNGTGGACACGCAAAGGCTGTAGCCCTGGATGACAGGGAAGGGACCATCACTAGCATGTGTCAAACTTTCTGGGACCTCTTTACAGTGAACTCTTGGGTACACTACCCTAAAGCAGGGCCACTGGAGCCCTGGGTTGCTGTGCTACCCCCAGCTCTGCCTGTCACAGCCCAGTGTTCAGCCTGTCAGAGGCCTAGAAAGGAAACTGAACCCAGGTAGATCTCCTATTCCAGGGACCTGAGATAAGGACATGCTCACCACAAGGGANGGCTGCCCTAACCCTGGCTCACCTGGGAACCCGTGCCTCCACTCTCCAGCACACCTCTTGCTATGCCCAGCTCTCCCACAGGCAGCCAACCTTAAGCCAGGGTGGTGGATGCCACCAAAGGCCATGATGAAAAGGACAGCCTCGCAGGCTCCGGAGTTCCCCAACCTGGCACTGACAGTGAAGGCCTACACTTGGGCTTCCTCTATACCACCTGGGCCCTAAGGGACTGCACTGCCACTTACCTGGACTCTCGGCCTGGGTTGGCCTTGACGGTGGCCTCCTCTCCCGATGACGAGTCATCCTCATCTGACTCCTCAGACTGCAGATCTTCCACCATGGAGCGCAGGGGTCCTGGGGGCAAACAGAGGGAGTGCTGAGCCTCTGGCTGCCTCCCCAGACTCATCACCACCTGTAGGGTCCCTGTGGCCTGCAGCAGGGTCCCCTACCCCTACCTTCCTGGCCCTCCTCACAGGCCTCAGGCTCCTGGTCTGCAACTGGCCTGCAAGATCCCTCCATCGCAGCAGCCACAGCTCAGAACCCCAGCTGGCCCCCCTGCTCTGCCTGGGGCCACAGTCCCCACTCAGCCTGTACCCTTTTGTGAGGGTATCCAGTGCCTCAGAAACCCTGCCTTGGGTCTACTGTCTTCCCCTTTCTCCAGAGGCACCCAGTTCCAGTCCCCTACAGACGGCATCTTGGTTTATATTCCTGTTGCCAAGGCAACAGAGGGACACAAAGCCCTCAATTACCTTGGTCACATGATGCCGATTCAGCTGGTTCCCTCCCTAACCAGTGGGTAAGAACCTGGGAGAGTATGGGCTTCAAGGACCCCATCCCCCAGCCAAGCTCCTGCCTCCAAAGGAGGCTGCCACCATGGGAGGCAGGCTCATCGTGGCAGCTTGGCCCTGCTTGGTCCTGATCCCCCAGCCTGCCTAGTCTCCTCTGAGGCAGGATACAGAAGCCAGCCTAAATGCCTTTCCCTGGGAAGGCCCACCGGAGCAGCCAGGCCCAACACACAGCGTGACAGGTCAGGACCGGCTGGGCCTACAAATCCTGAGTGACTGTCCCTCAGGAGGGAGCACCTCTCTGATTACAGGCCTGTGGGCCTCAGGGAGTGACCTGGCTCCTGGTGAGCACAGCTACTTGTCTTTACCAATCCCTGTACCACCAAGAACTGTATCCTGGTTGAGAGCATGGGCTGCTCATGCCTTGTGGGCACTGAGTTCAGCCCAGGGGGAGGGATACCAGCCCAAAGGAGGATCTGACCCAAGAGCTCAGTCCTTCTGAAGCAACAAGCAGCCCCAGCCTGTCACTTGAGAGCCACGCCTCTCCCAGGCCTGTGCTCCTCCCTAGGCTGTGCCTACTGCCTCGCCTCCACCTTCCTCTACCTGCCTCCACCCTCTTCCACCTCCCCTCCCCTTCAGACCCACCTTGGCTGTGGTTCTGAGATGGTTCAAAGTCTGAGTCGGAGCTGGAGTCAGAGCTGGAGCTGGCGTTAGCTGGGCTTGATTGGGCCGACTTCAGCCCATGCCAGGGCCAGCACAGAGGGAGAGAAGAGACTGTCATCTTGCAAGCTGGAGGAGGGGCAGCGAAGCAGCCACACAGCCCCAAGGTGCCAGGACAGGAAGCACATGCTTCCCTGGGGCTTTGGGACAATGACCAAATGTCCAGACCCTATCCAAGCCTTTCCACCACCCACCAGGTGCACAGGAGTGATGGCAGAGGTGTGTGTCACAAGCACCCTGGAGCAGGGCACACCTTGCCTGGTCTTCCAGGACTTGACCACCAGGGGGCAGTGACAGCCAGGACAAGATAAGGCAGGAGGCTGCCACTGAGTTCTTCAGTGAGTGCTGGGAGGGGTGTGTGTGGTGTGTGCAGTATGTAAGGTGTGATCTGTGGTGTGAGGTCTGTAGTGTGCAATGCTGTGGGTGGGGGGTGATCTTGATACAGGCTTATGGGTAGGGACAGACACCAGCTGGGAGGAAGCCATGGGAGGAAGCAGAAAAAGCAGCCGAGACAGCAGATCTTCTAGAGCCCAGGCCCTGTCCCTCACCTGGACTGAGTGGCTATAGCCCCTCCCTTGGTCAAAGGATGAGTGTGGGTCACACAGGACACACCTGTCATGGGAGAACTCAGGACCTAGAGCTGAGTAGCCCTCATCCCTGCCCAGGACATGAGACAGGGCAGTGCCTAGTCTGCAGAAGGCACGCAGAAAGGCCCCTGCCTGTTCAGCAGCTTTGGTAAGGCCAGCCTGCCTGGGAAGGAACATTCCAGGCTAAAGGCAGAAACTGTCCTGCTCAGGGCTCACTGGAGCCCAGGTGTGCCTGTGAAGCCTCTCCTCACCCACCTTCCACTGGCCAGTGGGAGGCCCTAGGGAACGTGCCCTAGCTACCCACGACTGCTGTCCACTGGGAGGCTCTGGGTGGACCTCACAGCCTAGGCCTGGAGCCAGGGCACCTTCCCTTGCACACACCCAACTCCATTTGTTTTCCCTGGGCAGCGAAATGAAGAAACATGGCTGCTGCTTGGCATTGCTCCAGGCAGGGCAGGCTCTAGTTTCAAGCCTCAGTTTCCCCACCTGTAAGAGAGCAGCCCTGCAAGCCACCGATGGATGTCCTACCTATTAGGGTTAGGCACAGGCCAGGACCGGGTGGGGAGAGGTGCCCTTCCGAGGCCTCAGTGGGTTTGTGGTGGTCTGTAGACCTCCTGGCACCTTTCTTACCACAGAGACCTCGGGAACAGAGACTACCAGAATCTGGAAACTTCTCGCCAAAGAGGCCCAGGAGGTGCCCTACTGCATCCATACTTCCCACATGGACCTAGGTGGCTAGGACTGAGTGGTCCAGAAACCAGAAAGGCCCGGGGTGTGGACAGCAAGACCAAGCACAGTGGCGAGGCCACCAAGCTTACAACAGCAGCTGTTCCTCAGAGTTGCCCATCTCTTCCGCCAGGAGACTACACTTGGCTGAGGCCCCAGTGGCTATGGCAGGCACTCTGATGGGGTGCTCCTGGGTCATATACTGTCTACACTCAGCTCCAAGCCTGAGAAACAGTGGCCCCAGGAGACGGAGGTGCCCACAGAGTGTCCTGTGAGCTCCCTGCCTGGGACCAGAACACCAGTCCACAACTCAGGCACGGCTGGCTCCACAGCTGCCCTAAGTGCCCTNTCCTGGCACCTGGAGGAGGGTGTTTCATCACCCAGAGACACAGTTTCATACAGTCGAGGCCGAGCCCTGGCTGCTGAGGTGGCCCCACACAGCCCAGTGCCTGCCTTCAGAAACACCTCCAGTAACGAACCCTGGAAGCTACTAACAGGCTGCTCTGCTCTGGCTCCACAGAGCTGAGATATTCCCCTGAGGACTGTGGAAGGTTACCAGCACTCAGCAGGCACAGTGCCAGAACTCCAGGGGACAGAGCACTCGTCTCTACAGCTAGGAGCCCACAGCCCTGACACAGGCAGGCAATCACCCAGGAGTGGGTAGACTGCACCTGTACCTTGCTGTGTGAGGCAGGTACAGGATACAGGAGGCCCCCAGAGAAAGAGCTCTAGGAGGCTCGGTGGCCATCACTCGCCCTCCTGACGGGACAGCAGGGCCAAG
Organism: Neotoma lepida; assembly: GCA_001675575.1. NCBI lineage: Eukaryota > Metazoa > Chordata > Mammalia > Rodentia > Cricetidae > Neotoma > Neotoma lepida. The sequence continues at coordinate 466,745 of LZPO01044401.1, forward strand.
ATCCACCAGGAAGGCAAGACCTCTCAGAGAGTGAACTGTCTGGTTGATCGTGATGTCATCTGCCTAGCCACCAAAGCCACAGCCTGTTCAGTGGGTGGCACCAGGGCTGGGGCTCTGAACTGCAGCACTACATGGCCAATACCACCTAGGGACCTCAGCTACTACTGCATGAGCAGGGGAGAGCTGTTGCAGGGGAGACGGCAGCCTGGAAAGGGGCACCCAGCACCACCTGCTCACCTCTGACCGGAAGGAGGCNTCATCCTCTGAGTTTGAGTCCTCAGCCTGCTGGGTCCGCTTGGCCTCCCGAGCCTCACTCTCTGCCTTCCCCTTGTCACCTTTGCTGCTGCTCTTGTCCCTGGCCACCTTCTTGTCGGAGAAAGAGGAAGAGGCCCGGGGCGAGGTGCCGGGCGCACGTCGTGCCCCCTTGGACCCGCTCTTCTTAGGCTTTTTGGCACTGGGCTTCGGTGAGTCCGCAGCAGCGGGCCGCTTGCTGGAAGCCTTGGGCAGGGTAGGGGGCTGGGACGCCCCCTTGGGGGACAGGCTTTCCAGCTTCGTCTCCTTTAGGGCCATTTTGGGTTCCTTGAAGGCAGCCTTGGGTGCTGGGGCCTTCTCCTCCTTGGGCAGCTTGCGTGCAGTGTCCTTGGCACTCTTGGGCTCTCGCTCTGGCTCCTTGGAGCAGCTCCTGCTCTCTGAGTCCTTGCGTGGCCGNTCGCGGTGCTCCCTGGCCACCTTGTGTGGCTTGGACGCCTTGCCACTCTCCTTGTTGGCGTCCTGCAAGGCCAAGGGCAGGGAAGGTGAGGAAGATGTGTTAGCAGCACCTTGGGGCTGCTGGACTTTGCCTTCCTGGCCTGGGCAAAGGCTGATGAGCCTGTTTGAAATGTGTAGAGAGAATCTGCAAAGTAAAAGGATGCAGCCAATAGACACAGCAGAGCCATGCCCACGAACCTGTGGGGCCACTACGGCTACTAGTGCCTGCAGCTACCCACATCTGGGAGACCAGAGGCTGCACTGACTGGAAGGTGTGGTCAGCCTTTCTTGAGGCTCTAGTCCACGTCNTCNGAGCTCGAAATCCATCCTGGAGCTGAACTGGGCAGCCAGCACCTCCAAGCTGATAGGGTGGGCATAGCACAAAGCAGACGACCTAGGTGGCTCTTAAAAGCTAGACCTAGAAGTCTAGATGGCTCAGGCTGACAGGCACAGGCACCCCAGGGAGACAGAGGTGCCATCCGGGCAGAGCAGTCCTGTCCTAGCCATGGGGACCAGTGGGGGATGCCCAGCTTTCTGCACTCATGTTCCCTCTGAATGTGGGAAGGAGTGCCTATCTCATGCGCCCATGACGACTGTCAGCAGGGTCGCAGCTCAACAGGCAGTACTCCCTTATCCCCTCTCCACACCCCAGTCACCGAGACCATCCTGGAGTGCTCAACTCATGCCTCCACCAGTTCCAACCTTCTCTTCAGTAGGTCCGGCAGTAGCCAGGCAAAACAGCTCAGAGCTTGCCAGGCGANAGCTCTTCCCATTCGGGCCAGACCCCAGGACACAGATATTTCCAAAAGTACCACAAAGNACACTAAGCTAGTAGGACAAGCACCTGGCAAGAAGCGGTCTGCAACNACTCAGGTGTCTAGGGACAGATGAAGCTGCCTCAGGACTATGGCCTAGGCCATTGGCCATGTTCCTGCAAACCTGACAAGGAACACTGAAGCTGGCATGAGGCCTGGCGATGAATGCACCATAGAAACTGGGGGGATGGGGGACTATGCCCCAGCAAGCCACAAGGGAGGCAAGAAACAGGAAGGGCGCGGTCCTCACCCTCTCTTGCAGAGGACAAGCCTGCAGGGGTGCGGGGCAAGAGTGGCCGATGAGAATGTGCCCACAGCTGTGAGTGGTTGACAGGAGCCATTTTCCTGGAGCCATGCCTGGGCAACCATGGAGTTCCAGGTCAACTAGCACTCCACAGTGAGACCCAATCTCAACACTGTGAAAGCAGTCAGCGAGGACAGGACTGTCACGGTTCGATGCTGCCCTTTCTCCTCAACAGTGAAAAAGTGCACTTCAGAGAAGCTGCCAAGGCTTGTGGCCTGGTGCCCATCAGGGTAACACAATTTGTGCCTCCAGGGGGCAGGTCCGGGTGGGCCTGGCTCCTGCCACAGGCCACCGGAGACTGCTCAGCCACAGTAGCACAGGGGCTGACACTCAGGTCTGGACCATGCTCTAAGGCTGGGGCTTCTGGGAGAGTCATCCAAAGAGAAGAAACTGTGGAAATCTGTGGGGCCCCAGGCAGCGCCCCACAGCAGTGGCTAGAGAAGGCTTGCCACTAGGGGGGCACCTGCACATGAGACAGAGCACCCTTAGCCTTCATGCTTCCGTGGATTCCAAACAACAATGGCTGGGTAAGAAGCCCCAGGTTGCTAGCAAGGTCTGGCCTCGCCTCCAACCCCCAAAGGTTAGTGAAGAGTGACATCAGTGCCCGGTTAGGACTCCAAGATGCTGACCAGCTTGAGGATGCCACAGGCCTGCTAGCCTTGCGGAAAGAGCTGGAGCTTGCTTCTCTTCCTGTTGGTGCCCATGGATAAGATGGCCCAAGGGTGCTCGAGTCTCACAGGGATGCCCCGCTGACAATGCCCTATAGGCAAGTGAAGCAAGAAGAATGTGAAATGAAGGACATANACACAAGGTCAGCAGTCACGCTGAGAGCCAAGCCCCCGTCTATTGAGGGACGGGCCCGGGGTTCTGGGTTCAGATGTCATGGTGGTGCTGACAGCACTGGCCAGCTTGTGGCTGGGGTGGCTGCTCCAGGAGGCCCGGTGAGAACCTTCCGGAGGGCTGAGTGACAAGATGAAATATGTGTCCTTGACCTTCAGCTCGGTCTCTCACACACACTACTCCCAGCATCCCCCAAATCGGCTCCATGCCAGCACTGCTGACCAGCAGACCTGGAAGTGGCAAGGGCAGGTTTGGCCTGGCTTTGCTGGAACCGAGAAGGTAGCCAAGGGATCACTGATGGAAATGCCCTGCCCAGTGACNGGAGGCAAATCACCGCTGGGCAGGAAAGAGGCCCAGGAGGCCTGACTCAAGAGAAGCAGGACACAGGATAAGCAGCTGGATCGCAAGCACTACTCCTTGCCACGCTAGCTAGCAAAGCAACAAGGAGCAGGAGCAGAGGCTCGGGATGTAGGCGGCAAGTGTGCAGGGCCGGGCTCAGCAGATGGTGGCAATGGCCTGCAGTTGCCAGTGGCCAGGCCCATGCTCCNCAACGTTGGCCTTCCACCTCACTAACCTTGGAGCCGTGGGACGGTTTGTTCTTCTTGGGGTCAGAGAAGGCAGAGAGTGGAATTGTGGGTAACATGGGGTAGTCGGGGCTGGGCCTGGACACCGTGTCCGCTCCTTCGGGCATTACCATCACCTAGTGACAAAGAAGAGACAGAGGTTATCCACAGGCGCCAGGCGATGGGCTGGCGGCCGTGGAGCTGGCCTCCTGGGGAGGGAGAAGGGAGCCTGAGGCCAGCTGCCCAGAAGAGTCACAGGTTTGTCCTTGTGATGGAGAGCAGCAGGGGACCAAGACGGCCTCAAGGCCTTCAGGATGGACCCTGGCCAGCAGACTGCAGCCCTGGCCAAGAAGATTCAGAGCCTGTGGCAAAGCAAGAGATGCAGCTGGGGCCACAGACTGCACTGAGTACTGAGGAGNAGGCTGGAGGGAGGCACAGCAGGAGAGGCAGAAGCTCGTGGTAGCAAAGTGGCTTCTGAGGGATCAGCATAGATGTAGCTGGGGACAAGCCTTCCTTACTTCAGGCACAAGTGGCTGCAGCTGGCCACACAGAGCCTAAGCAGCAAGGCAGAGGCCAAGAACAGGACCAAGGGCAAGAGGGGGCAAGAGAAGAGTTGAAGTGGCCAGAGCTGGGGCCGCTGCGAGCACTGGCCAGCTCAGGGTCACAGGCTAGGATGAGAACTGGCCTGAGACCCAGGAAGTGCCGCCCTGCTTCAGCAGCTCCCAAGACATCCACAGCAGTTTGAGACTGGCCTCCAAACAGCAAGTTCACATAAAGATGGAGGCCGACCACTGAGGCCACGACACCACACAGAGTGCAGCAGACGGAGGGAGGATAGGGCCTTCAAGAAAATGGCTCAGGCTGCCGAAGAGGTGAGTGGTACTCAGCCCTGAGCACCTGGGCTCTGCAACTAGTATACTCTTCATCTGGGGATGCTGATGTCCCACAGTCACGGGACACCACACTGGAAGAAGGGCAGTAATTTGATCTGCCCTGGTGTGACTTGCTCACTGGAGCCTGCCTAACCACAACAGAGGCGAAGCTCCTACTGTCTGCCCCCAGCTGGGCCTCATGAACACCAGTTCCTAGAAGCACCTGGGAGNCCCGAGCCCCAGGACAGTGGTCCTNTGAGTAAGTGGCTTCCAGGACAGGGCAGGAGCCTAGCACAGGAACACCCAGCTCCAGGGCAGCTGGACTTTGATGGTCCCTGCATGGCCTTGCATTCTTCCCCACTTGCCAGCTGGCCTGGCCTCCAGGGCCAGCAGCTTGTGTTCCTCGCCAAGATGCCCGAGGCCAGGTAGGGATGGCGCACAGACCAGCTGCCACATGGGCCAGGTTACATGGTGCAAACAACCCCAGGCCATAAACAGACAAGACTGAGCTGGGCACTGCTGGCTGCCCGGCTAGGGCAGTGGAGGACCACAGTCTGTTAATTCCTAGGGACAGAGTCAAGTACAGATNCTGGAGCCAATGCAGGGACATGGGACCCTAACATGATGCCATCTCCAGTTCCCCAGTGCCCACAGCTCCTGGACAAGCATTACCCCCACAGATATTCACAACCCAGAAGGCCAACAACACAGGGCCACAGTTACCTGGTCCTGGGAGTCACCTGAGAGCCATCATCCCATAGCCAGGCCACATGAGGCTGCAGAGTGTCTGGCTAGCCAGTTTCCTAGGAGCACTCTGGGACCTCACTGGAGTCTCTCTTCGAGGCTGGCTGGACAGAACTTCCCTCCCTGTTCCTCCTATGCTGTGTCCAGGTGATGCCCTGAGAACCTTCTCCACAGCTTGGGTAATACCTCCCCCAGCACCTGAGAGGCTTGGAGAGGCCTGACACACCGACGCTCCCAAGAAGCTGACCTGGGGCCCTGGGNACGCCCACATACGCTGTGCATATGAGGCTCCTAGTGTGGAGCAGCAGGGTGGAGCGCCTCTGCACACACCCACACACCCTCAGGAGCACCTCTGGACACACCCACACACCCTCAGGAGCACCTCTGGACACACCCACACACCCTCAGGAGCACCTCTGCACACACCCACACACCCTCAGGAGCACCTCTGCACACACCCACACACCCTCAGGAGCACCTCTGCACACACCCACACACCCTCAGCCATTCCAGGAGGGCAGAGCAGNATCATGTCTACGAGTCCATCCCAGGCTGCCACTGCATTACCACCATGCAGGCAGTCAGAGAGCTTCATAGGCAGCATGAGGGTTCGAAACCCACTCAAACCCTTGACTGGGAACAACTACTACCATTCTGAGGAAGGCAGTTCTTGTGAGACCTGGCTATACAGAACCAAGAGAAAGGGGGTATCTGACTCCAGAAACATACCCTGGCTACCATGGACCTGGGGAAAAGGGCTGGCCACACAGTCGGATATCATCACAGCGTCCCACAGTTCTCCAATACCACACAGACCCTCACACCTCACCACACATAAACATATATACCCTACAGATCACCTCACATCTCTCTCTCTCTCTCCCTCTCTCTCTGACTCTCTCTCTCTCACACACACACACGCCAGAGACCACTACACACAGCCCCCCACACACACACCCTTCAAACACATCTCTACCTCATGCCCTTGACCTATCACATGCGGTGTGCACACAGTTCAGAACACCATGCTCTCTTAAGTAGGTGCCACATATAACCGGCAAAGCACACCCTACATTAAACATACACTCTGAGCACCAGGCACGACACAAGACACATACCTTCCACACGACAACTACACATGCCACATACATGCACAGAACTCAAATAATACACCATACAACAGAACACAAGACCACACTCCATGCATAATCACACACCCACACCATCAACCATTACCATGTTTTACACCTGTATGCACACATGTGCACAGGCATACTTATACCATGGGCTGCTATACAAACTACCCCTACAGTGCCCCCACACCCACACAAACTACACCAACTGCCCCTCTCCATATCCTCACACCCCTTGCCAGACCATCACAGGCCTAGGCTAGCACCTGGGCATGCTCTGTGACTTTAGGTCACTGCAGGTGGCTTTGCCACCTCTCCTTCAGCAGCCAGTCCAGCAGTTGCTGTCAGTCTTATCCATGGGCCCCTCCATGTCCTCAGGCTGCTGCCTGCCCCACCAGTTAAGGGCCACCCAGGCCCAGGCATACCAGCACCAGCAAGCGCAGAGCAGAGGTGGTGGGCAGGCACACTCACCCCGCCAGCCATGAGCAGCTTGCATCGAAACTCGGTAGTAGGGTTGTTGAAGGTGAGCTTCTCGCAGCGCAGGTGGTTGACAGGAGGGTTGCCCTCCAGATTGAGGAACAGGTCGTAGGTGAAGCAGACCTTCCTTGGCTCTTCCTAGAACACACAACATGGAAGTCTATTATCAGTGAGCAGGAAGCCAGAGTACTATACAGGACAGGCTCCAAAGCTACAGAGAGAAACCCTGTCTCGAAAAACGAAAACAAAAACAAACAAACAAACGAAAAAGAAAAAAGAAACAATAGGGCCCTTCACTTCCAAGCAGGCGCAGAGCCTCTGGGATCCCCATCAATATGCCAAGCACCAGAGGCTACTCTTCCTCAAGCCTTATACAGCAAGGCAACTCCCTGCTCTTTCCACACAGAGTCCCCCCAAATACAGACTCCTTGGTCTCCACCTAGACCTGCTCCCCGTCCAGGGCCATCCTGTGAGCAGAGCAGGAATGGGGGTCAGATCACACGGTTTTACCACAGGAGTCATNGGGAACCACCACAGAAACCAAAACCCAGAGGCTTTGTGTGCAGTGGTGTGGAAGCCACAAGGAACCATTCTCAGGCTGACTAGACGCCCCGCCCACTGCCAGGATGTTGTGTAAACAAGCCACAGTCCAGGGTGGCCTTAAACTCCCATTGCTCCAGACTCCACCTCCTGAGTGCTGGGATGAGGAAAGCATTACCATACCAGTTCCCATCCTCAGGTACAGGGCAGACAACTGACTTGTGACATGGGTGTCAGGACAGTTCCATGGAGGCAAAACCACCTCTTGGAGCAATGATGCTGGTACAACTAGACAGCAGCGTGAAGTGAAATGGAAATGAACCACCACCTCACCCTGCAATCAGAAAGTGGCTTGGTAGGAGCTGGTGACCATGCAAGCCTGAGGACCCACAAGGTGGAAGGAGATGGTAGCAAGTTTAAGAAGCCAGGAACAAGAAAACAGGGACAGTCCTGGTCCCTAAAAGTTCCAGAAGCTGCTGAGACCTGAAGGTCCAAGCACAGTGACACTGGTAGCTGTAAGCTGGGGGCCCTGACTTCCAAGATGCCCAAGGTCCATTTGGGAGCTGTATCTGCTGCAGCCATTCATGGCTGCTGGGCAGTGGTCATCACCATAGCTGCCAAGCACTGGGCATACAGGGTGGATACCTCCAAGCTGAAAACCAGAGGCTCTGGTTTCCCACCCCACTCATGGCAAGCACAGTCACAGGTGTTGGGCATTCTTGGGTAAGCAATGGCCAGGCTCAAGATCCCCTGTCCCTCTGATTTCTTCTTTGGATGCCTTAACAGGAGAGCGCAGCTACTTCAACATCCTTGATGGAGGACCAGTCCTCCCTGAGGGATAAGAGGCCTTTGGGCCCACTCCCAGTGAATGACAGCAGCTAGAACTTTACACCCACTGAAGCACAGTGAGCTTCACATCAGCTAACCCANGAGATTTAAAACAGACTCAACTCCCAAGAAAACAAAATCAATCCTACCAAACAAACACCACTACACAGAAAGCCAGGACACAGAACAGGAAACCTGTACAAGCAGCAGGAGGGCAGGCCCCAGTCCAGTGTGACCCTGTTTCCTGCAGCCATGGCCCCAGCCTGCCAAGTGCTCCTCCAGTAGGTGAGGGAAGGGGACAGGGTCGCCCTGGCTTCCCAGGGGTGTGTAGGTCACAGTTTGCTCAATAGCGGCTGTGTAAGCTCTGGGGACCCAGAGTGACTCATAGTAGATANTCAGCCAGCTATGTGCGATCCTAACATAGCAGCAGAGTGGTCCCTGAGTGTCCTTGTTCATCTAATGGCAAATCTGACACTGGATGGGTCCTCAAAGAGTTGTGTAGTGGAGGGCAATAGGGGGTGAGGCTAACCTTGAGGGCGGGGACCCCACACTTAGACATGGGTTTCTGTATAGCCTGGGGAACAGACAGGAGGCTGGCCTAGATGAATGAGTACTATGGCCCCCTCTTGTTCTGGTCACAACACGAAGCAGAAGATGGGACAGGCTAGCATAGGTGCAACAGGTGGGCTGGCCACCTCTACAAGAAGCCAGCATCTCACACTGGCTCCCTTACCTGGCCGTCCCTAACTGGATTCCAGACATCACTCCACTCACAGAGGGACCCTGTCTTGGCTGTGGAGATGACCTGGCACTCACCCTGAATTCCCTACAAAATGGACACAGCCCGGGAAACGAGCAGGCCAAGGGGCGAGGACAGAAGAGGGGTTGTTGCTACTGTGCAACACAGGATCTAGGCCCAGCCATCACAGATGTGAGCTCAGACAGTGCCCTTGGAACCATCAAGCCTCAGGATCTAGTGCCCCAACTGAGAGAAAAACTGCTCAGAAGATGAACCAGCACCCCAAGTTGGTGGGAGTGGACAGCACCAAATGGACGCCTTGGGTGTTCAGCAAATGATCTGAGAGATGAAGTGGGGGAGGGGAGAAGGACAGCTAAAGGAGGGCCTGGGATGGCTGAGTGGGGCTCAGAGATGGTGACGGGACAAGGAATAACCACCGAGTCTAGTCACCAACAGGAGGACCATGTCAACTGCACCCCACCGGCCCCTGCTGCTGCTCTCCAGCAGTGCCTGGAAGGGCTGTACAGAGCTGGCAAAACAGGGCAAGCAAGGACTCTAAGGGGAAAGGGCTAAGATCTTGGGCATGTGTGCATGCGCGCGCACACAACACGGATGTGTAAAATCAGTGTCTTCCTCAGTTGCTCTGCACCTTATTTTATGAGGCAGGGTCTTACTGAATCTGAAACTTACCAATTATCAGCTGGCTGGTCACTGAGTCTCAAGGATCCCTTGGTCTCCATCCCTAGCACAGGGATTAAAGAGACATGCNACACACACAGCTTTTCCTGAGGGTGCCCAAGTCCTCATGCCAGTATGGCAAGCTCCTTCCTGGCTGAGCTCTGTTCTCCATGTAGTGACAGGGAGAACAGCCACTTTGATCACCTGTGCTGACTCAGGACAGGTGGGGATGACAGAGAGAGACAGGGGCCTCCCTGGGGAAGAGGTATCTGAGAAGTGAAGATGTGCTAACTCCAGGATGTGAGGGCCAGCAGTGTGCTAACAGCTCCCCAAAGTTTAAGGTCCACATCACTTCAGCCAGTCCCCAAATTGCCTCAACTCCAAGCAGCTTCACCACAGGCCCCTCGTGCGTGCACTGCAGCCACCAGTACTCGTCACAGTGGGCAGTGAGCCAGCATCTCTCCAGCCTCAGTCAACTGCAATGCCACCCAACTGGCCAGACCAGTGCTGGTGCCAAGGAGGCCAGGAGTCCACACAGTTCAGGAGGAAGAGCTTTGGGGCTGGCTGGCCCCAAGCACCTAACTCATTCTTCACGCTGGGTGTGAGAGAACAGCAGCCACCATGAAGNCCCCAGTGTGCTGCAAGCCTGGGGTCCACAGACTCACAGTCAGCAGTCTGATAAATCTGNNTGTGGCCTGAACATGACGACCCAGATTCAAGTGTAATTTCACAAGAGATGCTGCAATGGGGCTGGCCATCCTCAGCATGCCCTTAAGTGACAAGCAACATCACTCAATGCTGAGAGGGAGAGTGAACAAAGGTGGGAGGGAGGGGAGAGGAGAGGAGGGGAGAGAAAGACTGAAAGAGGCTCTGAGACCCAGCCAAAGAGCCAAGGCCTGTCCTGATTGCTCATTTAAAACCTGAGCAAAATAGACTAGTAAAATACACACAAAGAGGGAAAACTGTACAGACAGACACACATACAGAGAGACAGACAGAGACAGACACAAACACACAGAGAGAGACAGAGACACACAGACAGAGATAGACAGACAGACACACACACACACACACAGAGACAGAAACACACAGAGTCAGACACACACACCTGGGCTGGGTGGAGCTCAATAACAGGGCACGTACTGGGCATGTGAGAGGTTACACCCTCAGCCCCTACATCAGACATGTTGGCCATCTATGAGGCACCAGGAATCCCGTGTACGAGACGCTAAGGCTGCTTGCAGCGCAGGTCTGCAGACGCTCTGATGAGGTGTCACAAAGTCTTATCTCCTACAGACACGCAGTGGACTGTTTACAGGACACACTCTGAGCTGGTGAGTTGCCAGGGCTCATGTCCAAACACTCTGGGAGTAGACAGAGAAAGCACTGCAGGCGAGCCCACAGCTGGCAGGCCTCTCTCCACTTCTGCACAGACTCTAAACTTTTCTACACTACAGACTGCTCACTGCATATACCCAGCTCTCCTCATAGCTCTTTGGCACCCTCTGTGTCCTATGGGCTCTTCTCCTGCCTTCCCCTGGGGGTCGTCTGTGCCACCAGGCTTTGCTATGTTCCCAGGTTTCCGCAGCATCAGGGACAATCTGAGCCCCAGTGGTCTGGTCAGAGAGTCAGGCCACATGTAGCTACAGCTACGCCTCACTGCCCACACCCACAGGGCCTTCCCAGAGACCTGGTGAAAAAGCTCTCTCTCTAGGGCCCCCGGCAATGTGCACTAGCACCCACTCTTGCTACATCGAGTGACAAGTGTCATCCACCCTGAAGGAAGACAGGACAAGAGATATGAGGACAGGAAGCCCTTGGGTGTGTGGGGCCAGTGAAGTAACAGCAAGAGGGAGACCTGAATAGCAGCAGACACTGTAGAAGAACAGAGGGCCCCGTGTGATAGTGGGAGCATCCTGAGACAGTTTAGGGACCCAACACTTGGGCTAGAGATGGTATGGATAAGGAGCAATGGATAAAGAGCAGAGTACTGGTTCCCAGCATCCACAACATGACTCACAACTGCCTGATAACTTCACCTTCAGGGACCAAACACCCTCTTCTGGTCTGTACAGGCACAGGCACACACATGGTACNCAGATGTACACATAGGCAAACACTCATANACACGAAACAAAAATAAACAAATCTTTCAGAAAAGAGAAAAATTGATGAACTTAAGCAAGCATAGGGCGCAAACATGAGGAGAGCTCAGTCATCCTTGGTCACACAGAACCTGAGGATAGCCAGTGTGCACAAAGTCCTGACCCAAAATAAAGCCAACAGACAGGAGGAAGAAGGACTGGTGGCCACTGAGAGACACTGTGACAGCAGGGCAGTAAGGACAGCCACAGGTGCCACACTGTGCACAGCTCAGGTGGGGAATTACATGCTGGGAATTCCCTCAACAAAGAAGAAAGCCAGAGCACACCTAGGTAAAGTCTGGGAGCCTGGAGCAGCCACAGCTCACATACATCTTGCCACGATAAACTGGAACCCAGCNGCAAGTGTTTACAATGGCATCTATTGCCAAGCCAGGCCCAGACCCACACATGGCAGGGCCAGGGCCAGAGCCAGAGCCATGGGCTCCTCACACCACTGCCCATGGAGACCAGGAACAGATGAGAGGTTGCCAGGGTGATTTCAACAGGCTGTGTTTGGGGGACTGGGGGATCAGAACCACTATGGACCCAACATGTTGGGCCCGTATATAGTGTGGGAGTACTGTGAGTATGTGACTCCATGACTGGGACTGTGGTGGGACACTGCAGGCCTGTGGATAGCGTCCTCACTGGACCTCAGAGACCTGAGGACAGGTGGGACCGACACTGCCCATCTTTATAGTCAGATCAACCAGCCTTCCAGGTATACAGCCCTAAACCAAGAAGGGGACTCACTGGGCTGGCATGTGTCTGGCAGCATGGGACGACTACCTCAGAACTAGCCAGAGATCAATGTGGCCATGAGAAAGGCTTTCCTGGTTCAGTCCCCAAGAGGAGCATGCACAGGACATAAGGCACAACCCTGGCCCCAACCTCCTGCCCTTCCAGTGTAAGGCCCTGAGGTCCCCTGGGGCAGGGGCAGGTAAACTGTGAGGTGGAGATGGAACATGGGACTGCNCTCTGNANCACAACATGAGAAGCAGCTCCCAGTGACAGTGCAGGGTTCAGCAACAGAACAGGGAGATACAGTGGGACCCCAGGAAGAAGGACCACCAGCTGTTCCATGGAGACAGAGGAGAGGCCGGGGAACCTCATGCCAGGCTGAAACTATGTGACACACTCCTCAGCAAGCAGAGACTCAGACAAAAGTCACCAGGGAGCTGGGCACAGGGTAGTGCCTGTCATCCCAGTGTACAGGAGGCCGAGGGAGGAGGATGGCAAGACCAGGCTAGCCTGGGCTATGGAGTGAGACCTTGACTCAGAATAAAAAAAAAAAGAAGCCAAGACCAGGGTAGCCTGGGCTATAGAGTGAGGCCTCAACTCGGAATAAAAAAAGGATGCCAAGACCAGGCTAGACTAGGCCGAGTGAGCCCTTGAGTCAGAAAAACAAGAAAAAATACACTTAGAGCAAAGATGACACAGGGAATAATTCAGTCCCAACTGGCTTGTCTGATGACATTTACTGTAACCAGCCTGTGGCAGATTAGGCAAATCTGCCAGGAGACGTTACGGCAGGCACTTAAGAGCACTCCCGTGACCCAGCACTGGCTTCTGATTCCTGCAGGTTCTGTATACATGGTGCACACATATATACTCAGGCACACACACATGCACATTAAAAAAATAAATAAATAAATAAAATAAGATAGCTTCTTAAAACAGAACATACAAACGACCCAAACCACAGACAACTAGGAAATGCCAGCATGGTGGAGGGTAAAGTGCCTGTCCCACAAGCACAAGGACTTGAATACAGATCTCCAGTCCCTGTGTGAGCCAGGCATGGCAGCACATGCCTGTAACCTCAGCCATGGAGAAGTATAGACGGGGGGCCCTGGGGGCTTGTCCATCAGCCTGTCCAGCTACCAGCGAGCTCCAGGTTCAGTGAGTGAGAGACTTTGTGTCAAAAATTAAGGTACAGAGGAGCTAGAGAAGTGGCTCAGTGGTTATGAGCACCAACTGCTCTTCCAGAGGACCAGGGTTCAATTCCCAGCACCCACGTGGTGGCTCACAACATCTGTAACTAGCTCCAGGGATCTGATGCCCTCTCTGGCCTCTGCAGGCGCCAGGCATGCACACGGACATAAATGCAGGCAAAACACCCATACACATAAAAATGAAGAAAAATTTTAAGAAAACAAAATCCTACTTTAAAAAGATAAAGTAAAATAATTTTTTAAAATGTAGGGCACGATAAAGGAAGACACTTAATGTTGACCTCTGGTCTCCACACACCACACACACAGTGCACACAGTAAAGTAGAAGTCTAAAGGGATACACTATGAACAATGGGCATGGACAGATTAATCATCTAGAGAAAACAGGCATCTTCCTACAGCAAAGCAGACAGCCCAGAAGAGAGCCAGCTCATTAGCTAGAGTGCCAGCTACTCCTTCAGCGGATCCAGGTTTGGTTCCCAGGACCCTTCAGCCTCCAGGCCCAGGGGATCCAACACCCTCCTCTGGCCACCCTGGGCACCAGGCACACATGTTGTGCACAGACAGACATGCAAGCAAACATTCAAACACATAAAATGTATCTTCAACAAAATAACTTTTTCCCACACACAAAAAAGTAGAGATTCTCAAAAGACCCACTACACACAAGAGACTCAGGCAGCTGTCAGGAACTCCCTGGAAACAGGCCAGAGGCAACACCGGCACCTCAGCACTGGGCAGGCTGAGGCAGGACAGTGGATTCTAGACCAGCTTGGGACTATAAACATATCCTGCCACAGACAGACATGACTCGAGGACCACAAAGCCTCCCTGGCTCATCCTACTGAACAGCAAAGAGGACAGCCCATCCTACTGAGCTCAGCAGGGTGAGAAGAGGGGTGGCCACTCCCTAACACCATCTATGTGGCTGGCATCAACCCATACAGAAACCAAGGACACCACAGGAAGCCACCGACCTACACTGCCTATGAACACAGATCCAAATACCCTGGGAAGACACTAGGAGAGCAAGCAGACTCAAGCTGTGAAGACAGTGTACATCACAGAACCAGGGTGAGGCCAGGGGTGCGAGGCAGAGCACACAAAGCCACCTTCGGTGCTACACTGGTGACAGGAAGGGAGCAGCCTGATGGTTTTCTCGATAGTGGCAGAAAAGAGCCTTTGACAAAATTTAATACCTCTTCATCATGAAAGAGAACTGCACAGGAAGGTAGGGGCAGGTGTGACATATGAAAGCTCTGTATTAGTCCCTGCTGCCTCCTCAGTGGTCAGGAGACAGCCCCACTGGAGTGACACTCAAGCTGCTGAGGCCCCTGCATACTCATAGGTGCTGTGCACAGACACTGCACGGGATCATGTGTGCAAACCCTGAGCTATGCTGTGGGCAGGAAAAGTGTGTGTTTGTTTTTTAGTTTTAGAACTAGACTTCCTTAACCCAATAATGACCATTTACCCTTAATGGACAACCCACTCAATGGTAATAACTGGAAATTTCCCCTAAAACCAGGAGTGAGTTGAGGATGCCCACTTTTACCAATGCTGGAAGTACTCACCAGAGCAATGACAAGCTGACTGCAGATGACGTGAGGGACACATGGGAAATCCTACACATGCACACACGCACCTAAGCTACAGCACTAATGAATCCACTGAAGCTGCAGGTATGAGGCTGTGACGGCTCATCTAATGGTCACCTTAATGAGATCTGGAATTACCTGGAGTCAGGACTCTGACATGCCTGTGTGGATTACCTTGATTAGGTTAACTGAAGTGAGAAACCTGCCCACTGTGGGAGGCATCATTCCCTGTGCGGAGACCCTGGGCTGTATTAAAATAAATGAAACAGTCCAGCAAGATGGTCCAACAGGTAAAGGTGCTTACTGCTAAGCCCAAATTTGATCCCCAGGACCTACATGGTGGAAGGTGAGAATGGATTTTCATATGTTGAGCTCTGGCCTCCCGATGAGCATACATACAAAATAAATCAACATAATAAAATGTACACACATATGGGGGGGGCTGGAGAGATGGCTCAGAGGTTAAGAGCACTGGCTGCTCTTCCAGAGGTCCTGAGTTCAATTCCCAGCACCCACATGGTGGCTCACAACCATCTGTAATGAGATC
>LZPO01044401.1:504300-516841 GCA_001675575.1 Neotoma lepida
GTGTGACGCCTGCGCGCTGGGGCCCCGAGCGTCCCCAAAAATGGCACTAGGGCTTCGGGTTCGAGCCCTGGGGAGGGAGGGAGCGGCGGCGACGTTTGTCAGTGCTGTGTGACGCAGCGAGCTGTTAGGTTACCGATCTGGCTCGTGTAAAGCTAGCGGATTCAGCCGGTTTCTCCCTCCCAAGCCTCAGTCTGTGCACATGTAAAATCGGGACGTCGGGCGTCAGTGCCGTTTTCCCTCGCAGCCGAAGCATGTAACTTCAGCGTCCTCTTATGGCCTTCTCGGGCACTGCACACAGGTGCATTCACTTGCACACAGACACACACACAGGATTTAAAATAATGTAAGTCTTCAAAAAAAAAATAATAATACAGGAATTGTCCGGGGTGGTTCTTGTTGCTGTGGTTGTAACAGTGCACATTTGAAGTGGTGCCGTTCTAAATGATCAACAATCTCAACACCAGAAAAGGAACAAGTCAGTGGTCTGCTGTAGACACAGCTGTTTGGTTTTTGTTGTTGTTGGTTGGTTGGTTTTGGGTTTTTGGGGGTTTTTTGTTTTTTGTTTTTTGTTTTTTTGAGATAGGGTCTCACTGGGTATCCCTGGCTATCCTGGAACTCACAGAGATCCACCTGCTTCTGCCTCCAGAGTGCTGGGACTAAAGGTGTGCAGCACCACCCCAGGCAACTATGGCTGTTGAATATCCTGCCATACTGAGGATTGAACTCAGGGTCCCCACCTCCGAGCTACAGTCACAGCCCTGTTTTCACTTTTTATTTGGAGGCCGGGGGTGGGGCTTAAGTTGTTAGCCTAGAATGCCAAAGTCCTGGGTCCCACCCTCACACCCCATAAACCAGGTGCAGTGGCACATGCCTGTCATCCTAGCACTTGGGAGGTGGAGACAGTAAGATTGTGGGCACAAGATGGTGGTGAGGAGGCTACCTGCCCTCCCTTGTTTATAGAGTCAGGGTGCCAAGCCACCAGTGGCCTAACCAGTCCTGAAGACAACTAAGGCTCACTTACCTGAGAGACTAGCTCGAGTACAGGGATATACCTGAGGAGGGACAGCCGTGCTGATGTTGATGGGAGCTGGCAGGGAACAGCTTCTACATACTGTGTGGGAGAGATGAGCCTCTAGAAGCCACGTGGAAGTGGAGGGACTCAAACTCCTCAGAGTTACCCTCTGCCTTCCACGTGTGTGCAACGACAGGCACGCCACACACTCAACAAANAGAAAAAAGTTTTCAAGATCGGATGGGGAGGTAACCCAAGTGTGGATGGTGAATGGCTAAAAAAATGTTTAAAGTGTAGCAAAAAGAAAAAAGTGTACTAGGCTATCTACAGACAAATGGAAGGACATCCTGACACCTGCTACAATGACAGGACACAGGGTCAGAGTTCATCAGAGCAGAGCAAAGACATGGAGGCAGGAACAGCCCAAAGCTCATGTCTGGATCCATAGGTAGGAGATAGAGAATGAAATTCGAATTGCAGGAATCTTTTTGAACCCTCAAAGCTCAACTCCCAGTGACAAACTTCTTCCAAAAAGACCACACCTCCTAATCCTTACCAAACAGTTCCACCAAGTGGGGAGGGACCAAGTATTCAAACCGATGAGCCTGTTGGAACCATTCTCAGTCAAACCACCACACGAGGTGATGCCCTCTCTGGCTTCCACAGACACTTGTGTGCACGTGGGGTACACACACGCACACACACCCCAGATAAATAAGCTAGGCTGGCTTTGAACTCAGAGATCTGCCTGCCTTTCCTCCTGAGTGCTGAGTTCAAAGCCAGTCTGGTCTATAGAGCAAGTTCCAGAACACGGAGAAACCCTGTCTTGAAGAATCAAAACAAAACAAACAAACAAAGATAAGTAAATAAATCACTTTTTTTTTTCAAGGCAAGTGTTGTATTTTAAAAACGGGGAGAAGGAGTCACACCATACAACAGGGTCCACATGGGAGGTTTACTGAGGGGAGGGGAGAGAAGGGGCAGAGAAGGGGGCAGAGACCGGTCCCTGAGGAGGAGAGCCAGGCAGGGCCCACCTTTTATAAGGGAACATAGTAAATGCACACAGGGGGTGCTCTTAGTGGCTGCAGCTGAGGATGCATCCTGGCAGGACCCTAAATTCAGGCCAGTAGAGATGCCTGAATGCTAACAGGTGTAGCCCTGGTTGTCCTGGCACTGGCTCTGTAGACCAGGCTGGCCTCAATCTCACAGATATCTGCCTACTTTTGCCTCCTGAGTGCTGGGATTAAAGGTATGTGCCACCACTGCCCAGCAACTAACTCTTTAATGAGACAGAGTTTCACTGTATAGCCCGGGCTGGCCTGGAACTCATAGAGGTCTACCTGCTTCTTCCTCCCAAGTGCTGCAAGTAAAGGAGCCCATAACCATCCCATGCCCAAGAAAATAGACCTCCTAGCCTGGGTGGTGTCGAACACCTTCGATCCCAGCACTCAAGAGGCAGAGGCAGAGGCAGGAGGATCTCTGAGATCAGGAGTTGAAGGTTATCCTCAGCTACATAGAGAGTTTAGAGCCAGCCTGGGCTACACGAAGCCCTGTCTCAAGCAGAAAGGAAGGAAGGAAAGAAAAATAAGAGGGAGGGAGGGGAAGAGGGAAAGATGAAGAGAAAACAGCAAATGACAGTTTGAGGATTTGGTGCACACATCACCAATCCTGTCAGATAGCTCTGTCATCTTGTCATATGATCCACGATCTCCAAATGGTGACATTGGCAGCAGGGGCCCTAGCCTGGTCTGCCCCTAGACACTAACCTTCTGCAGGACGTGCCGACTCCTACTTTGTGCCTGTGGCTGCCGCCCTCTGCTGGTCACCTTGGTTTGCACCCCAGAGCCTGACTCCACACTTTTAATCTTTTTATTTGACCTTGTAGAAGGCCCAGGCTTCTGGAGAGTTTTTGAGACCCCGCTTTCTGGCCTCCAGTGTGTTCTTGTGCCTCTTGGTTTTTCAGACTGTCACAAATGCCCACGGGGCCCCTTGAGTAGAGCCCAATGACCCACTGTAGGAGACCTGGCCCAGGTCAACCCCGACGCCAAGCAGGCTGGGAGCATTCCCCTGCAGTGGGAGCCACAGATAGCTAAGAAAACAGACAAACATATTTAATTTTTAAAAAGCTGAGTGTAGTGAGTNACGCCTACTTATCCAGCACTCCACAGGTTACGGCAGGAGGATTGCTGTAACGTTGAGGCCAGCCTGGGCTATATGGTGAGTTCTAGGCCAGNCTGGGCTATATGATCCTGTCTCTCAAAAAAAGAAATGTCCTCATGACTGCCTCCTGAGACCTGGGACGACAGCAGATTTCACAGCAGAGACACAGAGAAGGAAGAAAACACACAGAACTGTCAGCAGAGGTGTTCCTCTAATCCTCTTGCCTCAGAGGCTCTTTGAGTGCGATTCTTTTTTTGTTTGTTTTTGTTTGTTTTTGAGACAGGGTTTCTCTGTGTAGCTTTGGAGCCTGTCCGGGAACTCAATTTGTAGACCAGGCTGGCCTCGAACTCACAGAGATCCTCCTGCCTCTGCCTCCCGAGTGCTGGGATTAAAGGTGTGCGCCACCACTGCTCAATGAGTGAGATTCTTAGCTTTCTGGGATCAAACGCTCCATCTTTCCCTCAGGTGCAATACTTTTGTTGATAATATAACAGGTTCACACCAGGCGATGGTGGTGCAAGCCTTTAACCTCAGCACTCAGGAGGCAGAGGCAGGCAGATCTCTGTGAGTTCCAGGCCAGCCTGGTCTACAGAGTGAGTTCCAAGACAGCCTGGGCTACACAGAGAAACCCTGTCTTGAAAAAACTAAAAGAGAGAGAGAGAGAGAGAGAGAGAGAGAGAGAGAGAGAGAGATCATAGGTCCACAGGACTATCTCCATCTCTCATCTGGAATTCACCCTGGGGACACACCTGAAGAACATCTGGGTTCAAAAACAGAGGGGACCTAGAAGCAGGGCCCCCGGTTCCATCCCACTCAAGAAGTCCAAAGAGCTTTTGGGAAGGACAGATCTAACATGAAGTCCAGGCTGTGTGTTCTTGGGCAAGGCATTTGCCTTCTCTGAGCCACATCTATAATAGAAAAGTATCCTCGTGTGTCTGAAGTGCTGTACGGCAGGGGGTTAGGTAATGTGCCCAAACACTCATTTGTAGCAGATGTCTAATGACCCACAGATGCAGAAATCCCATCCGTTCTAAGTAGCCAAGCATAGTTAAGCATGTTTGTCCCCTCAGTAACCAGAAGGCAGAGGCCAGGAGTGGGACAGCCCAGGCTAAACAGAAAAGGCCTGTCTGCAAACTCAAAACAGAGGCACCTTGTTATTAGTATTTTACTTTTGGGGACCCTGCCACCCAGCTCCCAAATAAACCACACANGGAGGCTTTTTTTACTTATGAATGCCCCACCTTATCTTGGCTTAGTTTTTAGCCAGCTTTTTTAAACTTATCCCGTCTACCTTTTGCCTCTGGGCTTTTCCTGTTCTCTAACTTCTGTATCTTGCTCTTCTTACTCCATGCCTTGCTGTGTGTGCAGCTGGGTGGCTAGTCCCTGGAGTCTTCCTCCTTCTCTGGCTGCTCAATCTTGCCTCACAGTTTTCTTCTATATATTCTCTCTGCCTGCCAGCCCCGCCTATCTTTTTCCTGCCTTGCTATTGGCCAGTTCTTTATTAGACCATCAGGTGTTTTAGACAGGCACAGTAACACAGCTTCACAGAGTTAAACAAATGCAACATAAACAAAAGTGACACACCTTAAAATATTCTACTACAGCACCTGCTGCCACAAGTCCTTCCTGGATGATCTGTGGTAACACTTGCCCTGCTGCTTCAGACCCTTCCCCAAGCAGCGACAGCTAGCCTGTCTCTCTTCCCAGGTTGTCCTGTGAAGCCAAGAGACTGGAGGACTTGCTCCTTCTGAGGAGGGGACTCCCACCTCACCACCAATGAGGGAAGCCTCTCTGCCAGTGTGGGGCCCCTACAGCAGCATTTTCCATCACTCTGTTTTCCCATCACACATCAATGTCCGTGAGCGCCCATGCAGTTACTGTCTGTCACTGCTACCATATCGAAGGTAGGGGACTCTGTGTCTGCTGTCTGACAGAGAGAATGGCATCCTATAGGTAGGAGTGAACTGAAAATAAAATCAACAGAATTCATTTGTGGTTTTTTTTATTATTTTATGTATGCCAACATTCGCCTGAATGTGTGTCTGCATACCATGTCTGTGCAGTGCCCATAGAGGCCAGGAGAGGGCATCGGATCTCCTGGGACTGGAGTTACAGACAGTTATGAGCTAGCTGTCACATGGGTTCTGGGACTCAAACCCAGGTCCTCTGCGAGAGCAGCCAGTGCTCTTAAGTGCTGAGCCAGTGCCCCAGCTCTTTAGTTACATCTTTTACATTTTAAAATCTTGTCTGTGGTAGTAATGTGGTGTACCTCAGCAAGTGTGTGAAGGTCGGAGTTGGTTCTCACTTTCTAGTCTCTCCATGCGAATTCCAAGAATCAGATTCAGGTCATCAGACTGGATCAAGCCATCTGAGCCACCTCACCAGTCCATGCTTGCAACTTTAATTTATGTAGGTGGATTAAAGGAGGGAAAAATGNATGGAAGGAGAGAGGTAGATGGAGGGACAGATGGGTGGAAGGATGGGTGGGTGGGTAGGTGGATAGATGGATGGGTGGGTGGATGGATGGGTGGATGGATGGATGGATGGGTAAATGGGGGGTGGATGAGTGGATGAGTGGATGGGTGGATGGATGGGTGGATGGATAGAAGGATGGATGAGTGAGTGGGTGGGTGGATGGATGGATGGATGGATGGATGGATGGATGGGTGGATGGGTGGATGGGTGGATGGGTGGATGGGTGGATGGGTGGAGGTGAGTGAATGGATAGTTGGGTGGATAGTTGGTGGATGAGTGGATGGGTTGTTGAAAGGATGGATGATAGCTGTGTGGATAGATATTCAAGGTTATACCAAACACCTCACATACAGGAGCTAATTATAGTCAGCAGAAACCCCAGGAGGGAAGAAAATTTTATTTACAAACTGTTTGAACATTAACACCAGGAAACNTCACAGCAAGTTAATACTATGGAGCAGAAAGTCAGACTTAGGCATTTCTATCTCTGTACCCTTAGCCACTGTGGAAACCACCTTTGCTCAGTAACCTCCCCTCTAAGTGCCTAGAATGGCCATCATGCTCCCCTCTCACAACCCTGTTCCATGATGTCACCCAGGCTGGCCCTCTATTTTCCTCCCTCATGGCTCACATGTTTGCCACCATGCCCTGAGTGTACACGTGGTTCCAAGAGGACTATACGTATACCTATACCTGGGGGTGGGGCCTAGAATGTTCTCTAGGATACTCCCTACTTTCCCGGAACATGATCATGAGCCAAGCTGAATCTATAACACTCATAAATAGTTCCAGATGTACAAGATGCCAGAGAGCAAGCATCATGCTTCAAGCAGGTACTGTATCAGCCACATATCCACCCGTCCACCTATCCACGCACTGCTACATCAATGGCCGTGGAGAAGCTGTGGTTTCTCAGGCAGAAGGAGGACATGGGCAATCATGCAAAACACCAGGCAGCCCCCGCCTTCAGTCACCAAACAAGTACTCAGAGCCACAAGAAAGCTTATCTTGTGGCAAGAGAGCTGAGCAAGGAGTGTGTGTGGATGACGGAAAGGAGACGTGACCACAAGTGTCCCAGCTGAAGTCCTGGTCCTCTATCCTCAGAGCACAGGAGACTGATCGGCTGGTCAGAGAGCAGAGACTCCAGCAGGGCTCAGCAGCTCTTGTCATTGTCCTGGATCTCCACATAGGGTAGCCCAATGAACCAACTATCCCGGGGCCAGTAGTGGACTTTGAGGGTTTGACCTGGCATCTCATACTTGGCATCCACCAGGGCCATGGTCACGATACCATAAGGGAAGGTGAGGCTTATGAGGACATGCCTGTGGGTGAGGGAAGGGTGGTAAGAAATGAAGAGATGGCCCAGCCCAGTCTGCTTGTATTCTCATGGATACTGAGTGGTATCTGTATTTCCAGACTGCTGGCTGTAACCTCTCCCCACCACCTCCACATCCCAGTATCTGGGTCTTGTTGTTCCCCTCCCACTCCCCAGACTTCCACTCCAAGCTCTGGCATCTGATCTCTCACTTGGGGGTCTTGGGATCCAAAAGGGATGTTTTACCAAATGCTATGCAGGTAGAAGAAGTGAATCTGTTGCCAGAAACTGCAAAGCACACGGTCGCTGATCCAGCTGGTCAGTGCGGCAGCCCATAAGATCACAGATATCTCAATCAGATGCCGAAGATCCCCATTGCTGGTCCTGGAGACAAAGAGAATGGCTGGGTTGGGGATGTGTGGGTGGATGGATGGACAGAAGGACAGATGGATGAATGGAAGGATGGGAGGGTGGGTGGGGGGGTGAGTGGGTGGATGGTAGATGGAGGAGAAGATTGGTGGGTGCATTTGCACTAACACAGTGTCCTAAGTGGCTGATAGGAAATTCCTCTATCTGAGAGAGGGAGGGAGCAGAATTCGTGTTTTCTAGGGACCTGGTTTGCTGTAGGTTAGCTCTGAGGTGTCCCCCAAATGCCCTTGTGTTAAAAGATCTGTCTTCACCTCCACTCTGTAGGGAGGTAATAGAACTTTTCAGAGTTGGGGCATACATAGGGTCTTTAGGTCACTTATAATGTGTTCTTGAAGGGGATTGTGGAAACTCCAGGCCCACTGACCCAAGTCAATAGGGTCAACCAGTAAGTATCCAAACCTCTAAAATAGTCAGCCCATACAGCAAACAGACAAACAGACAAAAACAATTAGCCCAAACCAGGCACAGAAAGACACATTTGTCATCCCAGAACCTGGGAGGCTGAGGCAGGAGGATGACTGAGATTTTGGAGGCAAACCTGAGCTACATAGTGAAGCCCTGTCTGAAAAAAGAAGAAAGAAAATAAGAAAAAAAAACTAGAGTAATTCTCACTGTCTCTGTCTCTTTCTCTCTCTCCATCTTTCTGCCTTTCTTTGTGTTCTCTCTGTGTCTCTGCCTCCTTCTCTGTCTGTCTGTCTGTCTCTCTCTCTCTCTCACACACACACACACACTCACACTCACACACACATACTCACACTCACACACACGCAGCATATCTGTCTATATGACCCAAGCTTGCTTCAAACTCCTAGGCTAAACTAATCCTCTTAGCCTCCCAGGTACCTGGGACTATATAGGTCTATGTCCTGTGGGGTCATGTGGGACTAATCTTAACTCTTCATACTGTCTCAGCTATGCTACAGTAGCAGCAGAAAGCTAACAATGATTCCTACTGTGTGCTAATAGCTAAGACTCACTAAGGTGTGTGTGTGTGTGTATGTGTGTGTGTGTATGTGTGCGTGTGTGCTGTCTCTTATACACATCTAGATGTGTATAAGAGACAGGACGAGAGCTATCCTTTATCAATAAACACACAGGCTCTGCCTGCTCACCTCATGTTAAAGACATTCACTGGATTCTCTTTGACTAGTGGCTTCCAATTGGCTTGACCAATGATATCTATGTCACTTTGGGTGGTGGCTTCCAGTTGACTTGACTAACAGTTTTCACTTGTGCTGCNTTATGGTTTCTTGGCATGGCCAATGGCTTATAATTGACTTGTAGTTTATAGTATGGGAACCTATGCTTTCTAGGAATTCCACTTAGGAGTTCTGGATGGCTTGGTCTATGGATTTTAGTTGGTTCAACATATGGTACACAGTCAATTCAACCTATTTTAAGCAGTTGGCTTGATCTATGGGACACAGTTAGTTTGACCTATTGTACACAGTTGGCTTAACCTATGGATATCAGTCACCTTGACCTATGTAGTTCACTGTTGGCTTGACCTATGTAATTCACTGTTGGCTTAACCTATGTAACTCACTGTTAGTTTGACCTATGGTTCATTGTTGGCTTGACCTGTGGTTCACTGTGGGCTTGACCACTGGTTTCCATTTTGTTTGACTATAGTTTCCAGTATGGTAGGCCAGTGATTTCTGCAGGAATTGGCCAATGATTTCCAGTTGGCTTGGCCAGTGTGGAGTCCCAGCAGGAACTGGAAGGATTGGATCAGGGCCTTGTGCTGTAGGTATCATTTTAAGATGTGTTACATTTGTTTATGCTGTGGAACATTTGTTTAATNATGCAAAGATGTGTTGCATTTGTTAATGTTGCATTTATTTAACTCTGTGAAGCTGTGTTACTTGCCTATCTAGAACACCTGATGGTCAAATAAGGAGCTGAATGGCCAATAGCAAGGCAGGAGAAAGAATAGGCGGGGCTGGCAGGCAGAGAGAATAAATAGAAGGAGAAATAAGGGAGGGAAAGAAAAAGGAGTGAGAGAAAGAGGAAGAAAAGGGGCTAGCCACCCAGTCACACAGTCACACAGTCAGCCATGGAGTAAGAGTGAAAGTAGGATATACAGAAGTAAGAAAAGGAAAAAACCCAAGGCAAAAGGTAGAAGGGATAATTTAAAGTTAAGAAAAGCTGGCAAGAAACAAGCCAAGCTAAGGCCAGGCATTTATAATTAAGAATAAGCCTCCATGTGTGATTTATTTGGGAGCTGGGTGGCGGGCCCNCCAAAAGAGCTAAGGGTAAAAAACCAACAACAGCATCCCTGTAGAAGGACACTCTCCTTAGCCACCTCCCTATGGCTTCTCAAGCCGACTGTCCCAGCAGCTGGAGGCCAGAGTCTCTGCCAAGGAGCTGCTGCCCCTGAGGCTTACTCATTACCAATTCAAGTTAGTTTAGTTGAGTTTAGGTTACATTTTCATTTCAAGACCAGTCTCACAATGTGTCTCAGGCTGCCCTTGAACACCACGTAGCCCAGGCTGGGCTGAAACTCATGGTCCTCCTGCCTCAGGACCCTGCACTTCTCTGCTTGCTTTTCTATTTTTCAATCCCTTCCTCTTGCCCCAACCTCCAGTACCCTTGCCTCAGGTCTCCCAATACTCAGAGAATCCCACCCTATTACCACAAGGACCCAGCCTTGCTCTCAGGAATTTTCTTCACTCCGCCCTCTCTTTTTTTGAAATGTTTCTCATTGTCCCTATTTGAATAGCCCTGAATTGCTAAGGCCCAGCCTGAGTTACAAATACAAAACATAGTTATCATGGCTCTAGCTCAGTGGTAGAGCACTTGACTAGTGTGTAAGAGGCCCTAGGTTCAATTCCCAGCACTTGGGGCAGGGGGAAGGGAACTATAATTATCAAAAAAGTTAAATTCTGCTTTAATGCAGGGGCAGGTAGAGGCAAGAGGATCTCTGAGTTCAAGGCCAGCCTGGTCTACACAGGGAGTTCCAGGGCAGCCAGGACTACACAGGAAGACCCTGTGTCAAAACAGAGAACTAAACAAACACATGAAAGGGCTCATCTTAAGGAAAAGGAGGGCGAGCTGGGAGCTAGATGTGGTGGCGCACACCTGTATGGCCAGGAGGGAGGACGAACAGGAGTTCAAGGTCCTTCTGTGCTTCACAGCCTGTCCCGGTGCAGTGTGGGTCCATGAAACCCCAAAACTAAAAATTAAAAAAAGACAAGCTCTGGCCTGCTGAGATGGCTCAACAGGTAAAGGCACTTGCTGCTAACCTGACAGCCCCAGTTTGATGGGCAGGACCCACACCAAGGAAGGAGTGAACTGACTGCCACTGATTGACCTCTGACCTCCACACAGCCGTGATGCACATAAATAAAAATGAATAAATGAACATATGGCATGTNTTAAGGCAGACTGTATTTGCAGACACACACAACGCCTCGAAGTCCTTCCTGTTGAAGGGTCAACANAGGGAATGGGCGCCCCCTGCAGGAGACTGGAGTAAGGAGAACACTCAGAGCACAGAACACTGGACTCCAGGGGAGAATAGAAGCCCTTCTCCTAGGCAGCTACAACCCACCACTCGCTTTCTAAAAAGCATTAACAATTGCTTTATTAATGGTGCTGGGAGAAGAACCCATATACTACTATATGTTAAGTAATGGCTTTACACTTGAGCGCCCAGCCCCTCACTGGGGGATTCTAGGCGGGGCTCCACCCTGACCACGCCCCCAGACCCTCACTGGGAGATTCTAGGCAGGGCTCCACCCCTGAGCCATGCCCCCAGCCCCTAGCACTCACTTCTTGTACTCTTTGCGCACAATGTAGAGAATGTGTATGGCGATGCTGTTGAGGGCGTATGCATTGATCGTGGGCTTCACAAACGTCAAGAAGGTGCTGATTATAGTGGTCGTAATTACAAGGCAGCTGAAGTAGTACCTGAGGGAGGCACAGGATGGGCAGGTGTCCCAGAGGTGCTGGAGGATTCAGCGAGGTCACTTTGGACTGCCAAAATGGATTCGACAAACCAAGAATTCTGGGGAGTCCAGCTGGGCTCAGGAGGAGCCTCTGGGTTTCCTCGGGTCTGCTCAGCAAGGACAGGATTCAAGAGAACCCAGAGGTACCAGACCAGAACTAAAGGGAGCCTGAAGTGGGCTGGGAGGATGAAGAGGGAGTCAGAGGATTCAAGAGGTCTGGTAAGGTCAGGTGAGGGGTTCAGGGAAGCTTGGAGATGGGGAACAGGTATCAGCGTAAGGATTGTGAGGGTTCCTAGGGTGCAGAGGACCCTTGGCATGGGTTCCTAGAATTCCCCTCCCCGCAGGTGGCCTAGAATTAGGAAAAGGTCCCTAACTTTCCAAGTGGTAATGGAACAGGTATGTGCAAGCCTAGGTAAGTCATAAAAGATCTTCAGGAAATTCTCGGGTGGTCTAGGGGTGGGAAGGGATTTGAAGCTCTCTCAATTGGTCCCAAGTTGAGGATCCGGGATAGAGGAAGGTCACACGGGATCCACAGAGGGTGCCCCTGCTCTACCTGCTCCCCTTGATGAACTTGGGGAAGTAGCAACGGGGCATCCACACACTGTAGCCACTGGCCAGCAACCACAGGATGGAGATCTCATCCAGCAGCTGCCCCACGAAGCTGAGTGTCATGTGGAAATACATGGAGAACAGACCTGTGGGCAGGCGGAGGCAAGCAGAGGCTGTAAGAGGGGGCACCATTTCCAGAACACTTCCACAGCTTCACACACTAGCACGTACCTATGACCATGAAGAGGACTGAGATTGCGTAAACGGCCCAGGTACGCTTCTGAGCGTAAGGATGCATGAGGAACATCATGAGGGGTCCAAAGATGAGGAAGAACACATTGCTGAACTGCAGGAAAAGCAAGAACCAAGCTGGTTAGAAGGGAAAAGGGCAGGAGCTCCTGTCCACCTAGGGCTCACCCATAGCTGCTCTATCATCTGGGCTGTCCAGGAACGAACCAGGATTTGTCCATCACTCAAATGTCAACTTCCCAGAACTTCTTCCTGATTTTAGTTTTGTTTTTTGTTTTTTGTTTTTTTTTAATTTTTTTTTATTTTATTTTGCAACATTTTCCCTTTATTCTCACATTGAATTTGTGCAGAGGACTAGATGAGACAGGAGATTTGCTTCTTAGAAGGTGAAAATGCAGATCA
>LZPO01044401.1:520764-535331 GCA_001675575.1 Neotoma lepida
ACATGGTGCACATAACACACATGCAGACAAAGCATTCACCGCATGCACATGGTGCACATAACACACATGCAGACAAAGCATTCATACATATAAAACAAAATAAACAAATCTACAAAATCTAGAACTATCTACTTCTAGACCACCTCAGAGGTGTGTGTTCCGTGCCTTCCTCCATCCCTCTCTGCCTTCCTCTGGTGAGCCAGAGTCTCTCACTGAAGCTCTCCATTTCTGCTAGGGCCATAAACTCTCAGGATCCACCCATCTCCATTCTCCCAGTGCTGGGGTCTCATGCATGCTCAGCTATGCCCAGCTTTTTATGCAGGTGCTGTGGATTTGAACTCAGGCCCATATGCTTGAAGAGCAAGCTTATCCCCTGAGCCATCTCTGCAGCCCCTGGATGGGTCACAATTAATAGGTGTGGGTGCCAAGTCCTGCACAGCCTAGTCCTGGAAACTTGACTGAGGAAATCAAGAAAAGACAGACACACAGACACAGAAAAGCTGGGACCAGGTGGGCCATGCCCTCTGATGGAGATGTACTAGCAACAGCCAAGATATTCAAAGCGTTGATTTTATTTCTCGGAATGGAGGAGGCAAGCTCACGATACACAGCTGAGCATGGTGGTTTACCTAATTCCTGTGGAGGTCTCTGTAAGAGAGCCATCTCAGGCTGTGGAGATCTCTGAGGAGGGAGCTGAGGTTGCTTGTTTTTGCACACACTGTCAACATCCACACTCAGACCAGCAGAAGGCCCTGCCAGTTCCCTGAGTCTCACCCTTTGCTGAGGCTTTGCCACTTCCTTGGGTGTGAGGCATTGGGGTCCTTGACACAGCTGTGGTCATGTCAACCACACACATTCACTCAGGGCTTCCTCTGATCCCCATGCTTAGGGTCTAAGTGGCATGGGCTTTAATCCTTGCTCACTTGTTCACTAACTGTGAAGCTCTAGAATTGTAACTGGTTCCCCTGGATCCATCTGACCTGTGAAATAGGCACAGTCACCCTTAGCATTGCTGACCCAAAGGACGCAGGATTTACTGGCCTCTTTTGGCTACAGTTTCCATTGGGTTAAGAACACCAGTTAGCAGTTAAGAGCACTGGCTGCTCCCCCAGAGGACCCAGGTTCAATTCCCAGCACCCACATGACAGCTCACAACCATCTGTAACTCCAGTTCCAACACCCTCCCCTCATACAGACACACATGCGGGCAAAACAGCCATGAACATAAAATAAAAAATAAAATAAATATTGGAAGAAAAAGAATACCTGCCGGCTGTGGAGCTGGCCTGTGATCCCAGCTACTCCAGAGGCCAAGACAGAAGAAATCAAGGTGAAGGGGTGGCCTTGGGAGCCCCAGAGATGGTTTAGTGGGTGAACTCAGGTCATGAGGACCTGAATTCAAATCCCCAGAACCCTTGTAAACCTAGACTCAGCAGTGTGCAGCTGAAATCCTGGTCTCTTGTGGGATGGCAAGACACAGAGACTNGAGAATTACCAGAAGCGTACCAGCCCAGTGTGGGCACCTCAGCAGCAAACAACAAAGACAGGCACCTCTAAGGAGGTGGACAGCAAGGACTGACACCCAGGGCCATGGTTCGTGTGTCCCACATCCACACACATGAGTACACACACACATTCACAAATATATATATAATCCCCAGTGTCTATATGTGACCTGTGATATAGACGTCAGGCCAGTGTGATGGCTGAGCAGGTAAAGGTGCTTGCTGCCAAGCCTGATGACCTAAGTTTGACCCTGAAGCCCACATGGTGGAAGGAGAGAAACGACTCCCATAAGCTGCCCTCTGACGGCCACACACACACATGGCATGTGCACACACACACACACACACACACGATGGGAAGGTCTTTCTAAAATGTGTTGATACAACCAATACTCTGATTGGTTGATAAATAAAGCTGTTTGGCCAATGGTGAGGCAGAATAAGGTTAGGCGGGACATTCGAACTAGGGGGAGAGCAGCAGAAAGAGAGCTGGGGCAGATGCCATTCTGCCGCCCAGAAAGCAACATGTAACGGCGCACAGGTAAAGCCACGTGGAACACGTGGCGACATAGATTTATAAAATGGGTTAATTTAAGATGTAAGAGCTAGCTAGCGAGAAGCCTGCCAGGGCCATAGTTTAAAAATGATGTAAGCCTCTGTGTGTTTACTTGGGTCTAAGCACCGTGGGAGCTGGGCCGGATCAGAGACCGGGACCAGACAAACTTTCATCTACACACACAGACACACACACACACACACACACACACACACACACACAAAATAAATTTTATTTTAAAATAATAATTTAAAATTTTAAAAAATACACCCATGTTCATGCAAGCAAGTGGGTCACAAGATAAATGAAAAATGGTCTGAAGATGAAGGGGACTGGTTGGGAAAAGGAGGGGGACCCACAGGAGTGGGAGGGGGCAAGAGAGGATGAAGGGGTTTGTGGTCAGAATATGCTGTGTACATGTATGAAAGTGTTACAGCAGAACCCATTACGACTGATAATTGACATCTGCTACCAAAAATCAAGTCTGAGACATTGTGCAGAGAGGAGAGAGAGAGAGAGGAAGAGGGGGGAGGGAGGGAAGGAGGGAGGGTGAGAGCGGGAGAGAGAGAGACCTTGAACACACAGCTCTAAATGGGAGATCTCCGTCAAATCCCTTCCCCTAAGAACTCAGGGAACCCCATGGAAGAGGAGGCAGAAAGGTGAGAGCCAGGGGGATGGAGGACACCAGGAGAGCAAAGCTCTCTGCATCAACTAAGCAAGGCTCATATGAACTCACAGAAAACAAAGCGGCAAGCGCAGGACCTGCACAGGTCTGCACCAGGTCCTCTGCATATATGTTATGGCTATTAGCTTAGTATTTTTACAAGACTCCTGAGTGTGTGAATAAGCAGGTCTCTGATTCTTGTGCCTGGTCTTGGGCTCTTTTCCTTCTGTTGGTTTGTCTTGTCCAACTTCTTGTGACAGTTTTTGTTTTATCTTTTTGTTTGTTTGATTGTTTTTGTTTTGTTTTTTCAAGACAAAATTTCTCTGTGTAGTCTTGGCTGTCCTGGAACTCGGTATATAGACTAGGCTGACCTCAAACTCTGTGCCACAACCTCTGGTGTTTTTTTTTTTATAATTGTTTTTTGAGAAAGAACTTAAAGTTGGATGAGTAGGGATGGGGAGAGGATCTGGAAGAACATGGGGAAGGGGAAGATTATGATCAAAATATATTTGGATTTAAAAATTCTTTTAAATAATTTAAAAAACAAAAAAACAAGACTGGGTGTAGTAGAGCACGACTTTAGTCCCAGCCTGAGAGGCAGAGGCAGGCAGATCCCTGTCAGGCAGCCAGGATTACAGGCCAGTTTCATGTCAGTCTGCTTTCTCTGCTGCGATGAATAAATACCGTGACGGAAAGCAGCCTGGAGAGGAGATGGCTTATTTCATCATCACAGACCATCATGAAGGGACATCGGGGCAGGGTCTCTAGACAGGAACCTGGAGACAGGAGCTGACGCAGAGGCCATGGAGGGTGCTGCTTACTGGCTTGTTCCCCATGGCTTGCTCAGCCTGCTTTCTTATAGAACCCAGGCCCAGCAGGGATGACTCCACCCACAGTGGGCTGGGCCCTCCCCATCAATCTTCAATCAAGACAAAACGCCACAGCTTGCTCACAGACTAATCTGAGGGAGGAATTTTCTCAATTGGAGTTCCATCTTCACAGATGACCCTAGCTTGTGTCAAACTGACAAACTAACAAGCACAGCTACAATAACTTTGTTGTTAAAAAACAAAAAAAAAAGAAAGAGAAGGAAACAAAAAAACCTCAAGAAAATAAAAGCAGCTTGGACTACATAACAAGACCCTATCTCAAAATCGATGTTGGAAAGAAGACTTCAGGGAATGTCTCAGAGGTGGAGCCCCGCCTAGAATCCCCCAGTGAGGGGCTGGGGGCGTGGTCAGGGTGGAGCCCCGCCTAGAATCCCCCAGTGAGGGGCTGGGGGCGTGGTCAGGGTGGAGCCCCGCCTAGAATCCCCCAGTGAGGGGCTGAGGGTGTGCCCCAGTGAGGGGCTGAGGGTGTGGTGGGGGGAGTGCTGTTGTTTGTTTTTGCTCTTTTGGGAGCCCACCACTCAGCTCCCAAATAAATCACATGAAGGTTATTCTTACTTATAAATGCCCTGCCTTAGTTTGGCTTGTTTCTTGCCAGTATTCCTTAACTTAACTTATTCCATCTATCTTTTGCCTCTGGGCTTTTCCCGTTCTCTTACTTCTGTAAATCTTACTCTTATGCCGTGGTTGGAGGTGTAGCTAGGTGGCTGGCACCTGGAGTCCTCCTTCTCTCACTCCTAGATCTCTTTTCTCTCAGATTTCTCCTTCTATTAATTCTTTTTGCCTGCCAGCCCGCCTATCCTTTCTCCTGCCTTGCTATTGGCCATTCAGTTCTTTATTAGAGCATCAGGTGTTTTAGACAGGCGAAGTAACACAACTTCACAGAGTTAAACAAATGCAACATAAACAAAAGTAACACACCTTAAAATAATATTCCCCAACAGAGCACCANCTAGAATCCCCCAGTGAGGGTCTGGGGGCATGGTCGGGGTGAAGCCCCTGCCTAGAATCCCCCAGTGAGGGGCTAGGGATGTGGTCAGGGGTGCAGCCCTGACTAGAATCCTCACGTGAGGAGACAGGTGTGTTGTTCAGGACAGAGCCCTTGGCTTTTAAGAGGTCCTAGCTTTCATACCCAGTACTGTAAACCAATAAACAAGCACTGTAACAAATCGCACTTACATCATTGTGCATTTGGAGGGGGCAGGGAGAGGTGATAAGGAGAACCTGTTGGGTCTACTGAGTCAGGGACTGTCTCCAGGAGTCACCTTGACACCCTTTGTCCTACATTCTGGTTCCCACAGAGGGCACCTGTCATCTAGCCTCTGTCACAGGATCATTTGCTCCCATTTACTGCCTGCCTGGGGTTATGGGTTGGGCCGGAGTACCTGGAGCAGTGCCTATTTCAGGACAAGACTTACTTGTAAGAGCTACCATCCATGTGGTGGTTAAACAGTAATTAGGCACCCTCCCAAGCCCAGT
Organism: Neotoma lepida; assembly: GCA_001675575.1. Classification (NCBI taxonomy): domain Eukaryota; kingdom Metazoa; phylum Chordata; class Mammalia; order Rodentia; family Cricetidae; genus Neotoma; species Neotoma lepida. The sequence continues at coordinate 525,856 of LZPO01044401.1, forward strand.
GCTTAAGCAAGAAGGCCTTGGAATGAGGCTCTCATGCAGTTTTCTGTAGTGTGACCTGGGAAAGTAACTAAGTCTCTCTGAGCCTTTATTTCCCTCCTGTTAGAATGTGGAAAGAGTCTCTCATCCCAGACTCAGAGCCTCAGGCTGGAGGATTACCAGTTCCAAGCCAGCCCAGGCTACATAGCAAAACTGCAAAAACCCATAAGGGGTGGGAAAGAGTAGCTACTTCAAAGAAATTTTATGAGGGTTACAGTTCAATATATTGTATTAGATAGTATTAATAAATGTCAATGCTAATTATAATTATACTTGCTGTGTTTGTTGTAGAAACAGCTTCGGATTGTTTTTTCATTTATTTTCTTATTGGAGGTAAGAGGTTGCATGACATGCCTGTGGAGGTTGGTGACCAACCTATGGGTCCCAAGGATCAAACTCCAGTCTTCCTGCTTAGCTACAAGCCTCTTTCCTGCCATGCCCTCTCACTACCCTGATTCAAGCTTTATCCGATGCTTAGGACACACCANGAGCTACAGAGGCTTGTTTGGTCCTGTCTGTACTTCTTTTTGTTTTGTTTTGTTGAGACATGTTTTCTCTGTGTAGCCCTAACTGTCCTAAAACTCACTCTGTAGACCAGGCTAGCCTGGAACTCAAAGAGATCCACCTGCCTCTGCCTCCGAGTGCTGGGACTAAAGGCGTGCGCCATCACTGCCCTGCTTGGGTTCAGAGTCTAATAATGCACTTATTCAGTGGTTTTAACCTGAGGGTGATGGTGCAGGAATAAGGATCAAGTCAAGGTCATCCCTCATGTAGCCAGCCTCAGCTACATGAGACCTATCTCAAAACAAAAGTTCATTCATTCATTCTTTCATTGACAGAATGAAGAAGTTCAACTCTCCCATCCAGGATCCTTGCCTGACTTCTTGCACTCCTTGACACCAGCAAAGCTTCCCCTCCAAAACACTAGACCCACCCAGGCAGGGTTTTCTGTCTATTTTGGTTCCCTCTGTATCCCAGAGTCCAGAACACACTGGCTGCTGCTTCTTTCGCTGGTGAAGAAGAAAATGAGAAAATTGATTTGGATGTCTCTGTCCGTCCCCGGAGCCAGCAGGGCAGAGGCCACCAACTCACAGAGAGCCAAGGAGGCCGGGGAGATGGCTTAGTTGGCAAGTCCTTGCTTTGTGAGCATGAGGACTGGGTTCAAATTCTTTTCCTTGTTGTTTGTTTAGTTTGNTTTCTTTTTTCCAGACAGCGTTTCTCTGTGTAGTCCTGGCTGTTTTGGAACTCTCCTGTAGACCAGGCTGGGCTCGAACTCAGAGATCTGCCTGCTTCTGCCTCTCGAGTGCTGGGATTAAAGGTGTGCCACCACCACCCTTTTGAGTTCAGACTCTAATAACCCACTTAAAAAGGCCAGGTAGGGGGCTGGAGAGAAGGCTCAGAGGTCTGTCTGCTCTTCCCGAGGTCCTGAGTTCAACTCCCAGCACCCACATGGTGGCTCCCAAGCGTCTGTAACGAGATCTGGCGCCCTCTTCCTCCTCTTACAAGCAGGAAGAACACTGTATCCATAATAAATAAATCTTGAGAGGAAAAAAAAAGCCAAGTAAGGGGGTAGAGAGATGGCTAGAGGGTTAGAGCACTGGCCACTCTCCCAGAGGACCCAGGTTCAATTCCCAGTACAAGGTGATCAGGGAGTGGTGGTGCATACCTTTAGTCTCAGCACTCAGGCACATCTCTATGAGTTCAGGACAGCTAGAACTACATAATGAGACCCTGTCTCAAATAAACCTGAATAAATAAGCAGCAAGGTGGGCCTCACCTGACATTGACTTCTGGCACACACACATGCCTATACACACAAGAGACCCAGAGAAGCCTATCTCCATGGGCTGGGGCAGACACCCTTCACTAGTGATTATGTAATCCTGGACTCTTATCTGCCAGGGAGTAACATGGGTGTACCTACCTCCATATTCGTCTGTTTGTCTGAACTAAGCTGTATTCAGTTGTTCTGCTCTACCAGTGAATAAACAGGAACACAGAGGCTGCAGATAGTTGAACCAGAGAGGGCTGGAACACAGCATTGGTACACAGCATTCAGCAGTGAGCTGGCTCAGAGGAGGACATGGGGAGAGTATGGTGGATGGCAGTCCATAGCCCCTTCCACATGGCTCCCTGCCCTGGCCCCCAGCTCCTACTTCCCAGTATTTGTTTGGGCTGTATGATTCCCATGTTCTGTATCTTCACAGCCCCTTGGGGCTGGAGAGAGGATGAGTCAGCAATTAGGAGCAATGAGGACCCAAGTTTGGTTCCCAGCTCCCACCTCAGACAGCTCACAAGTCCAGCACCAGTCAGCCAGTGCCTTTTTCTTGAGGCTCCTGGACACGTATAGCACACACTCACACAGACACATAGACATACGAACACGCATGTGCAGATAAGTAAAGAAATACTTTACTTCTCCCTGGATAAGTCCCTGGGAGCTTGGAAGCCTTGAAACTCCCCTAAGCATTCAGCAAACAGGTGCAAACTGGTATGACTCCCAAGGTCACCCCCTGTCCCACTGAAGCCACCTCTTCCCCACCCTTGACCTCTGGGCCTTCCCATAGGCCTTACTTGGCTCTTTCATCCTGTGTCCATACATCATCCAAGTGCCCCAGCTGCTGCCACGCTGTGCCACCCACTGCTTAAGCAGGGGCCACGGCTCCCCCATGTTCTCTGATAAAGCATGCATTCCCACAGCTAGTTGCTTCTGGTTTGGCCCTGGTTCCGTCCTCATACAACCTGGTCCGGCTTCTTCCACATTACCAGACATTTCCCAACAGGCTGTGCTTTCTCACCTCACAGCCTTTGCGGCCGCCCTTCTCCTAGGCACCATGGTCTCAGACAATCTTCACCCCCATCTTGACTTCCTAGAGCCACCATTTCCATTACCCCGCTTCCTCAGTAGCAATCAGGCACCTCATACCTCGGCCACACACGCAGCTTCTGTGTGTTGTTTCTTCTGCTTGTCCCAAGCCACATATACACAATTAAAATGTGACTAACAGTGTTCCTACAAAGGACCTGAGTTTTGCTCCCAGCATGAGCATCAGGCAGCTGAGGACCATAAGTCCAGCTCTGCAGGATCAGACACCTCTGGCTTCCAAGGGCACCCACACTCACATGCACATACCCCCACACACATGTATACATAATTTAAATGTTTTTTAATTTTTTGGTTACTTTGAGACAGTGTCTCTTTACATAGCTGTCCTGGAACTTGCTATGTAGACCAGGCTGGCCTTGAACTCACAGAGATTCACCTGCCTCTGTTTATGGAGTGCTGGGATTAAAAGCTTGGTCACCATTCCCAGCCAAAATAAGTCTTTCCAAAATGTAATTTAAAAGTTTCTTTAGCGGGCANGGTGGTGCAGTCCTTTAATTCTGGTGCTCTGGATGGAGAGGCAGGTGGCCAGCCTGGTCTACATAGTATGTTTCAGGACAGCCAGTGCTATGTAGAGAGATCTTGTCTAAAAAAAAAAATTATTAAGAATAGACAAGAGCTGGGTGGTTGGTGGCACACACCCTTATTCCCAGTACTCGAGAGGCAGAGGCAGGTGGATCTCTGTGAGTTTGAGGCCAGCCTGGGCTACCAATCGAGTTCCAGGAAAGGTGCCAACGGTACACAGAGAAACCCTGTCTCAAAAAACCAAAAAAAAACAAGAAAGCTGGGCAGTGGTGTCTCAAGCCTTTAATCCCAGCACTTGGGAGGCAGAGGCAGGCAGATCTCTGTGAGTTCAAGGCCAGCCTGGTCTACACAGAGAAACCCTGTCTGGAAACTCTACCCTCCCCCATCCTCCAAAGAGAAGAAAAGAAAAAAGAGAAGACCAGTGCAGTGGCATCACTTGCTATCCCAGCAATTGGGAAACTGCGGCAGGAGGACCTTGAGTTAGAGGCTAGCCTGGGCTATGAGCCAGACCCTATGATAAATGCAGACGATTCATTCTCAAAGCCACCTTCTCCAACTGTGGGCTGTGGCTCATGAAATCACTGTAAATATATTAAGCTTTTTCCTGGGTAGCCTTCTGGTGACTTGCTCATTTTATTCTCTGTCTGTGTGTGGGGATCAATGGTGGCTTCAATGAAATTGGCCTCCATGGGCCCATAGAGAGTGGCACTATAAGGTGTGGCCTTGTTGGAGGAAGTGTGTCCTGTGGAGGTGGGCTTTGAGGTCTCAAATGCTAAAGCTAGGCCTAGTATGCCTCAGTCTCCTGCTGCCCGCTGTTCAAGATGAAGGACTCTGAGCTCCTTCTCCAGCACCATGTCTGCCTACATGCTGCCTTGCTTCCCACCAGCCTCTGAGACTGTGAGCCAGCCCCAGTTAAATGTTTTCCTTTATAAGAGCTGCCGTGATCATGGTGTCTCTTCACAGCAATAGAAACCCTGAGACAAGTGGACAACCTCAGGTGTCATTCCTCAGAGGCTCTCCATCTTGTTTGAGGCAGGGTCTCTTACTGGTCTCATGTAGCCCAGGCTAGCTTCAAACTCTCCACAGCAAAGGAGAGCCTTCAGTTTCTGCTTGCCCAGGGCTGAAACGACACACTCAAACACACAGGGTGGCTCCAGAATATACCAACTGCATAGGTGTCATTAACATGTCCCATCACCTGTATCCACTTGTGCATCCCAGGCAATGTGACTTGGGCTGACTTGGTTTATAAATCCTGTCTGTTGAAGGGCTTTTTTTTAGGTAAAAATAATTGCCACGGTGCACTGACAAACCAAGGCTGGACCACAGTTCCCACAGTCTATTTACTCTGCAGCTGGCCAGCTGCCAAAGTGGAGCAACAGGAAGGGGACAGACAGACCACATACACTAGGAACAAACTCGTAGCCAGGTGGTGGTGGTACACAGCTTTAATCACAGCATTCGGGAGGCAGAGGCAGGTGGATCTCTGTGAGTTCAAGGCCAGCCTGGTCTACAGAGTGAGTTCCAGGACAGCTAGGACTATAAGGAGAAACCATGTCTTGAAAACAAACTTATCTTTCCCTTTTTTACAGGGTCTCCTGTAGCCCAGGCTGGCCTCCAACTGGCCATGTAGCTGAGGTGACCTTGGGGATAATCCTCCTGCCTCAGTCTCTGGGGTGCTGGGATGACAGGTGTGCACCAGGATTCCTTTTCTTTCCTTCCTTTCTCTCCGCTTCAGTTTCCACCCTGTCCTGTTGATAGCCTCATACTGTAGCCCAGCCTAGTTTGGAAGTCACCACGAAGGCCAGGGTGGCCTAACTCTTGGTAATCTTCCTGCCTCACCTTCCTGAGGTTGGCAGGCTGTGCCACCACCACACCTGGCTTCTGCCAATAAAGTTTTATTGGCTTACAACCTTATCCAGGCTCATTTACATATCTCCCTGGGCTCTCTGCCTGGTGCAATGGAAGTAAACCCTGGAAAAAAGACCCAGTTCAGGGCTGCAGAGATGACTCAGCAGTTAAGAGCACTGACGGCTCTTCCAGAGGACCCGGGCTCAATTCCCAGCACCCACATGGCAGCTCAGAACTGTCTGTAACTCCAGTTTCAAGGGATCTGACACTTTCACACAGACATACATGCAGGCAAAACACGAATGCACATGAAAAAAAAAAGAAAGAAAAAAAGACCCAGTTCACACAGCCAGAAACTCACCAGTTAGGTCTGCACTGGTCCTCCGACCTCCACACAGGCCAGCGCCCACACACAGAATAAATAAATTGATAAATGAAACGCACTTGGGAGGTTGAGGTCGGGCGGGGTGAGGGTGGGGCTGGATCTCAAGCCCCAAACAAAATGAAAGAACAGCAGCCAAATGGATTCATGCTGAGGAAAGTTTGATTCTCGTTTTGTGAAACAATCAGGCTGCGCGTGGGAATGTCTCTCTTTCCTGGGCTGTGTGATGACCCTCCAGGTGTGATGGACACCGCTGAGGACTAGGACTGCTGGGGTGGGGGATGGGGGAGGAGGCACGATGGACATTTGGAGATGAGAGGCCGAGGCACAGACAAACCTGACTCAGTACTCTCTTGGGATCTTTTATAGGGGACCCATCATAGTGGACTGAGCCGGCCAGAGAATTTTCTGGATCATAAGGACTTCTGCGAAAGCAGAAAGAGTAATTGTAGAAACCCAATCCTCTCTGGCCTCTGCTAAATGGTAGTTTCAAATTGGCCCAATAACTAGATGGAAACTGAGGACCATGGACAGACCACACAGAAACAAGCCCCTTACTGGGGTCTAGGTGGGGCTCCACCCTGACCACGCCCCCAGCCCCTCACTGGGGGATTCTAGGCAGGGCAGAGGTGAGATGGCAACTCTGAGGAGATGATTCTCTCCTTTCAGCATGTCAGCCCCAGGGATTGAACTCAGGTTGTCAGCAATCGCCTTTACCCCGAGTCATCTCACCAGTCCTTCCTGCATTTTTGTTGCAAGGAAACACACACACACACACACACACACACACACACACACACACACGCATGCATAGACACATATATGCACACACACACAAAAGAGTGTCTTGGATCTGCCAAGCTGAAGCTCAAAGTCTAGCTTTAAGGATAAGGCTAGTTCCCAAGCTAGCTTCGTCCCCTGGAGCACCTGCTGCACAATGAGACACCCCTGTTGGCGTCTCCCTGTCTCCCTACGAGGCTCTGTGGGTCAGATGAGATTGTGAAGGTGAAAGGTCTGTATGATGTGCACACAGCAAGCACTAAGTAAAAGCTAGTATTGGGTGTGGTGGGTGTGGGCTTCCAGTCCCAGTGTTGAGATNCAGAGGACACGCATGGCAGCTAGCCTGGGTTGCATGTTCCAGAACCTGTCTCCAGAAAAGGGAAATGATGATGCTTCCCATGGCCAAGCTGCTCTGTGTTCCAGGCAGTGACAGTAAGCTCAAGTCGCCTCCCGTGCATGAAGTACCGAGAGCTGAGTACTGCCTGTGTTGCTGTACATCAGGTACAGGAAGATAAAAATTGGAGGGGTTCAGATAGGTCATGAAAGGGGAAAAGTGGAATGCATCGATCATCCTTGGCTGGGGGATTGCAGATAAAAGGACAGGCATCCTCACTTACTCTAGAAAGCCTGCCTAGGTCCAACCTCACTGACTCTGAGAGCCTCCTCTGGGAGTCCTAACTGCTGCCAGTGCACCCACCATCACAGCACCATCAGAAATGAGTCTAAAAACCTGCCATTGATCTCAGTACTACATGAAGATGGCTGAATGAATGGATACAAGCTGATCTTCCTGGCCACGCACACAGACAGCCAATTGCTCAAACGAGATTCCCTGTGGAGGAGCTGTGTCTTAATCCAACAACATTCTGTAAGCCTACCCCACCCCACCCTTCCCAGAGCCCCTGCCCAGGCCCTCACCGTATTGTAGAACTCAGCCACCAGCTCCGAGTGCTGGAAATTGCTTTCGCACCAGTCCACCTCAGAGCTCTGGTAGGCAAAGATGCTGGACATCTTTGTTCTGCTCTGGTGCTGGTGCATGCGTCCTGTGCCTGGCAGAGGTGCGCCAGCTGAATGAGTGAGCCTAAGAGTGCCCAGCCCAGGCNAGGTGGGGACAGAACAGCTCAGGGCCCCCGGAGCAGGCTGAGAGGAAAAACCTGCTGGGCGGCTCCCCTATTGCACCAGGTAGCCTGGCAGATGTGCACGGTAGGGCACCGAGGCCGCCCTGGGCAGCGACGGAGGGGGTGGTGCTGTTTGGGTTGGGTGACAATGAGAAGGGAGGAGGCCACCCAAGCTGGCACTTGAGAAGCAAGACATAAGGGGAGTGACTGCTTTAATACTGTGGTTATAAGGGGCTCGATAGAGCAGCGCCCAGTGGGTAGAGGGCTCTGCTAACACAGGCAAAGCTCCGAGGTCTGCCCCAGCACCCACAGAACCAGCTGTGGTGGAGACGCTTGTCCTCCCAAAGCTCAGTAGCAGAGGCAGGAGGATGGGGAGTTTAAGGCTGGACTGGGCTACGTAGTGAGACCTCATCTCCAAAAACGGTAAAAATCAGGCTAGGGCTCTGGAGAGATGGCTCAGAGGTTAAGAATACCGGCTGCTCTTTCAAGGACCTGGGTTCAGTTCCCAGCACAACGGTGGCTCACAGCCATCTATAACTCTGGTTCCTGGGGGATCCGACTCCCCCTTCTGGCCTCTGTGGGGCACAGACAGGTATGCAAGCAAATGCTCATGCACCTAAGATAAAATAGCACTTTAAAAATGTCTCAAGAGGGCCAGGGCTGGATGGACTCCATTGGGAGAGCGCTGTCCTGGTGTGCAGGAAGCCATGGGTTCCATGCCTGGTGTGGCAGGAGATGACAGCATACACCTGTCATCCCAGTATTCCGGAGGTGGAGGCCGGAAGATCTGGAGTACCAGGCTACATAGCAAGTCTGAGGTCAGTCTGAGCTAATGAAACCCCATCTCAAAGACAGATAAACTGGGAGGCAGAGGCAGGAGGGTCTCTGTGAGTTCAAGGCCAGCCTGGTCTACATAGTGAGTTCTCGGACAGCCTGGGCTACAACAGAGAAACCCTATCTCAAGAAACAAAAGAACCAACCAAATAAACAAACAAACCCCACCAAATACTAAGTCTCCAGAGGTTCAACAATTCCTGTTTCTCAGACAGATAAACTCAGACAGGGACTAATGTTACATGGTGCTAAAAGTCTGGTTGGGCTTTTAAAAAAAATGGTGTTTTGAGACAGACTGTCATGGTGTAGCTCAGGCTGGCCTGAAACTAGCAATCCTCCTGTCTCAGCTTTCTTAATGCTTAAGTGACAGAAGTGAGTTCCCATACTGGGTTCGGATTGGACTCTTGACCCAAAGACCTAATTACCTGGCTAGACCTAATTACCTGGCTGCTATAGAGTGCCCTGGGCATGTCTCCCTGGATCTGGGGCAGCCATCCCCTTGGGGCTCAGCTCTGCCCTCTTGGAAACCTTCCTGTGTGACCTTGCCCTGTGGAATGTCCCACGAGGAGAGGGTTGTCTTCTGTCAGAGGTCACCTAGGAGTGAGGGAACCTGGGGGCATCCACACATGGGGTTCCTGAGCCCTGATTTCTCAGGACTGAGGGAGAAACTCCAAGCCACCTGAATTTTGTCGGCTTCCTAAACTGTGTGACCTTGGGCCTCTGAATTCACCTCTCTCATCCTAAATTTGCTCTGCTGTGGTTTAAGGAGGTTGATAACACAAGCACAAACAGGGCTTTGCCTCCATACACTATGGCAGTAATCCTTTTCATATGCATTACATTTATGTATTTATGTATTTATTTGGTGCCTGTGTGGGTTGAAGGACAACTCTCAGGAGTCACTCCTTCTACTGTGAGTGAGGGATGAGGCACTGGTGGTCAGGCTTGGCAACAAGTGCCTTTTCCCACTGAGTCCTCCTGCCGTACAGCCGGTGAGCATGAACCTTGAACCTTGAGGACACCACGCACAGGTCACTGGAAGGGCTTGCTTTCTCTCTCTCTCTCT
>LZPO01044401.1:543955-560632 GCA_001675575.1 Neotoma lepida
ATATGCACATGGGCAGGGGTGGGGGGTGGAGGGTGGGAGGGTGTGAGGGGGCACCTATAAAAGCAGGTTCCACCCATTCCTTCCCTCTCTTCCTGNAGGTCATTCCATAGGCCTATGCACACCCCTTCTCTATTCCCTTAATAAACTCTTTTTTTTGTTGTTTTTGTTTTTTCGAGACAGGGTTTCTCCGTGTAGCTTTGGAGCCTGTCCTGGAACTCAATCTATAGACCAGGCTGGCCTCAAACTCACAGAGATCTGCCTGGCTCTGCCTCCGAGTGCTGGGATTAAAGGCGTGAACCACCACCACTTGGCTTCATGTCCTGTTTTGTAACCTACTGAGACCAGTAACTGCTGCCTGCTGGAATACTGACTGATCTTGCTGCCCTGATCTTGTCCAAGCAGCCACAGCNGCTGTGAGGTCAGGAGTGTTCATCAGACAACGTTTCAGAGCCCTTGTCCCACCAAGGCTGGAGGGGCCGTGGTGCTGTAAGAGCCCACTCAGGGCTGAGCACTCGCTGCTGCTTCTTCCCCTGCATTCTGACTTGTGAGTCTCAGAACATAAATATTCAGAAGGCAATGAGAGGTAAGTTTCTCNCCTTGGCCTGTGACTTCTGAGTGTGGGCTCTGGTCAGCTTATAGCACCAAGCATGGTTCCCTCCTGTAAAGCAGCCTTGAGTCCAACCAGAAAGCTGCTGGCTGCTCCTGCAGCTCTCATGCCACCAGTGTTGCCATCCTGCCGCTGGTCAGTGTGGTAGTAGTCAGGGTTCACAACTTAAGACCACTGATGTCTTCTCTGCCGCAACAGACTGAATGTCACCTTCTGGCACCATGAAATCCAAGCAGCAGGGAGGAAGCCCCCAGGTCAGCTCAGCTTGACTTCTCCACATTCTGCATCCAAAGTGACTAGTGTCTTCAGCAACTGAGTCTTGTCACCTGATTATGGTGGGCAACCAAGCACCATGGCAAGAGCCTGTATTGTTTGGAGAGCTCTGGGGAAAAACATTTATGGCCTTTGATGTTCATTTCTGGCCTTTGTGCAAACTTAAATGCAGGTCCCCAGTTACCAAAATGNATCTTCCTCAGAGAACACAGTGGCTGCCCAGGAAATCTTTCTGGACTCCTGGGACACACCAGAGACTCTCATTTTGCAGGCAAGGAAACAGATTCAGGAATTCAGCNGCTTGCCTCAGTCTATTATTTTCTGGCTGTTTGACGTAGAATAAATTGCTTAACATCTTTGGGCTTTAGTTTCCTTTTAGTAACTTGGAGATGAAGTAGTTCCTGTTTCTTGGTGTGGCTAAGAATATTAAATAAGATAATATGGGGCTGGGGCATAGCTCAGAGGTAGAAGCATGGCCCCCCCCGCCTAGAATCCCCCAGTGAGGGGCTGGGGGCGTGGTCAGGGTGGAGCCCCACCTAGAATCCCCCAGTGAGGGGCTGGGGGCGTGGTCAGGGTGGAGCCCCACCTAGAATCCCCCAGGGAGGGGCTGGGGGGGCAAGGCTTGGTGCTGCAAATGGAGATGAACCACTGTGTAGAATGTGTTCCTAAGAAGCTCTTGCTCTGCACCCATAAAAGACAAAACCAAAAAGATCAATCAGTGCAACTTCTGTAAGTAATGCTTACATCAGGGGACAACTAATTGGAAAGTNCCAGAATGTGCTTGAGGTGGAAGTCAAGTTAGTTTCTGCACACGTGATGTCTCAGCCTGATACAGGTGTGTTGTGAAAGCTCAGCACAGGGCAGAGGGGAGCCCCATGTAGAAGGAAGTGTGGCTACTGGAGCCAAGTGAGTGTGCAAGGAAGACAAGACGGGTGCACAGGTGACTGACAAGGAGCCATGATGTCAGAGGCTCGGTGGCTCAGTTTCCTCTCTTCCAAGGCCCTCCAGCTGCTGAGTGAGGAAACAGCATGGGCACAGGCTAGGCTGGAGGACAGTGGAGGTGTGGCTGGGGAGGGAATTTATGGGACCTGGGTCTGGTGGTGGCAGCTCGAGGTGAAGGGGACAGTATTTCACAAGGTGTAGGACCATGCATCTGACTCCACGGCACACTGTCCACCTACCTCCCAAGTTCCCCTTGGAATGGGGCAATAAAGGTGAAAAGCTTCTGCACCGATAGGCCTCTCCGCCGACGCAGCAGTCCAAATCAGANCAAATTAGAAAAAGCCCGGTTTAATGGGTGAAGCGCTGCCGGATGATTTTCCGCCCGCCCCCCCAGGAGACAGGGAGAGACCGAAAAACCCGGGTCTGATTTCTGGGGTGCGGTTTAAATACCCAGTGGGAGTGGCCTTGAGCATCTCTGGGGGAGGAGCGGTGTTTGGTGGGCTTGAGACAGGGCAGGGTTTGGGGAGAGAGAGATGAGGGAGGGGAGCTGAGGTGCAGCCTCCACCAGAACAAAAGGGACGTTCCAGGGACGCTGAGTGCCCTCTCAGGACGAATACAGGTGTAGCGAACATCCGGTGCGCCCAGCAAGATTCAGGGCTCCTGTTCGGGGGGCCTTCGAGGCCCTCACGAGCCTTACCTAAGCGTCCCCAACTCATTCCTAAGCATCCCGAACTCCTAAGCATCCCCAGCTCCCTTAGCTGCATTGTTTCACAAATTCCTCGGCGAATCCTGAGTGCTACTTCCGGTATAAGTCCCGCCCCCTTTTCCTGAGGCGTCATGGGCGCAAAGCACCTGGGAATTGTAGTTCCAGAAGACGGACAGGCGGCAGGCCAGCACATGCACCTGAGGATTGCTGCGGGAGCAATGGTGGCGGACAGGTGTCTCACGTTAGGCCTAGCCTCACCCTGCCGTGCGCTGCTTCCCGCGTGGACACCGGGGAACGGAGAGGCCCCGCGCAGGACCCTGCACGGGACGGCGACATGGNCCTGCCCTCGTCATTCCAACGCCTACCGACGAAGACCCCGCCCACAGACTTACTCCCGCCTCTTGCGGTCCCGCCCACTCAGTTCCTGGAAGTGGACGAGCGAGCGGCTCCCGCAAAGCACGCTGGGAGTTGTAGTTCCGGAAGCCAAGTCGGGGCGCGCGGCGGCATGTGGCCCCGAGTGCTGCTGGGGGAGGCCCGGGTGGCTGCGGGCGGATATGTTTCTGTCTTGTCTCGCTTCGCCGTGCGTTTCTCCCCGCCATGTACTGCTGGGAGCGGCTCACCCCTGCGGAGGAGCCTGCATGGAACTGCTACGCGAGCTTTCCCGCTCATCCCTATAGTTGTGGAACAGACGGTACGGGGGCCTGGCGGGGACGTGGCGTAGAGGCTTGAGAGGGGGACGGTCGCTGACCTTTCACCTCCGTTCTTTTCCCACCAGGGTCGAGGCGAGCGCGCTTATGACATATACTCGAGGCTCTTGCGGGAACGCATCGTGTGCGTCATGGGCCCGGTGAGCGACCCCGGTGCGCTCTGGAGACACCTAGCTGTCTCTCCAACATTTCTCCCGTTGTCAAGTTCTGTGCCCCACCCCCCTCTTCCTCATCCCTGGTGACCTCCTAGACCCTAGTACCTGACCTTAAACATTCATTTTCACTTGAGCCAAAGTCTTGCTGTGTAGTCCAGGCTAGTTTCTACCTTGCCGTCCTTGTGCCTCAGCTTCCCAAATGCTGGGTTTCACGCGTGCATCACCACCGTAGTCTGCTCTTGGCAGCTCTTGTTTTGTCGTCTTCTGAGACAGGATCTCAGGCTGGCCTTGAAATCCCTATGTAGCTGATGGTGACATTTAGGGCTGGGATGAAGGTGTACCACCACACTAGGTTTATGCAGTGCTGGGGATGAACTCGGTGCTAACACTCTACCCACTGAGCCACAGCCCCAGTCAGGTCCTTGGTGTTTTGAGACTGGGGTCTTTGAACTCCACCAGATCCTCTTGCCTCCAACTCCCAAGTGCTGGGATGACTGGTGTCTACCACCACATCAGGTTTAGGCAGTGCTTGAACTTAGATCCTCAAGCATGCTTGGTGAGCACTCTACCCACTAAACTACATCCCAGCACTGTCCTCAGCTTATTGTCTTCCAGTGTCTGGGGCTCCCTGACCATCCCTTCCTATGCTCAAATTCCGGGTTCCTGGCTCCTTAAGCCTCCATCTAGCCCACCTTCAACCTGAGGACAACTATGCCCTCCCCACCTACAGATAGATGACAGTGTCGCCAGCCTCGTCATCGCCCAGCTGCTGTTCTTACAGTCTGAAAGCAACAAGAAACCCATTCACATGTACATCAACAGCCCAGGTGAGCAGGGCCTGACCTGGTTGTGGGATGGGAAATATCCCCTCTGGAGAATAGGTGTGAAGCAGCTTTCCACAGAATCTAAAATTTAAAATCACTCCAAGCATGGCAGGGTGGCATGTGCCTTTAATTCTTGCACTTGGGAAGCAGAGGCAGGCAGATCTTTGAGTTCTAGGACAGCTAGGGCTAAACAGAAATTTAGGATTTAGCCAGGTGTGGTGGTGTACACCTCTAATCCCAGCATTAAGTAGACAGAGGCAGGCAGATCTCTAGAGGCCAGCGTGGTCTACAAAGTGAGTTCTAGGATAGCCAGGGCTACACAGAGAAACCCTGTCTTGGGAAAAAACAAAGAACTGATTAATCGATTAATTAAAATCACTCCAAAAGGGTCTGTCACTGGCCTGGAATTTTCCAAGTATGCTAGTCCAGCTGGTCAGTGAGCCTCAGGGATCCTCCAGTCTCCACCTCCCCAGCGCAGGGATTACAGGCATGTGCTGCCATGTCTATTTTGTGGGTGCTGGGAATCAGAACTCACATCCACATGCTTGTGTAACAGGAACTTTACCAACTTACAAGAGTTTCACTCTGTAGCCCAGCTTCCCTGCAGTCCTCTCACTTCAGTTGGGATGGTAGGCATGAGCTANCACACTCTGCAGAAATAGTTGATTTTTAAGAAAAATACTAGGATTACAGTTATTTCTATAAGTGTGTGGGTAGATGGGTGCATGCATGTCACTGTGTGCATGTACAGAGGTCAGAGGACAACCTCTGNGGGTCACTTCTCCCCTTCCATCATGTGGGTCCTGGGAATTGAACTCAGGTCGTCAGACTTGGTGAGGANCGCCCTTACTGGCTGATCCTTCTCAACAGCCCAAGGATGGGCAGTGTTAATTGGGCACTTGTCAGGCCAGGCACCTCTCACAGAATGTTCTACATGGTAGACTCAGTTCTCTTCTCACCAAAGCTTCAAGTGGCAGGTAAGGATGCTCACCTTGGATCTGTGTACGCAGGGCAAGTGTGCCTTAGAGAGCAGGAGTGGCTGGTCCTACATGGTGACATACGGCCTGACCAGGGTTCATAGCCAGGAGGTGACTGGCAGAGCCTTTTGACTGTGTGTGTGTGTGTGTGTGTTGTCCCATGTACATATGTGACCATAGCTGATTCTGAAGGAAGGACTCCTTGTGACCCCCCTCTCATTCCTGTCACCCACCTACCCCTAATGACGTTTGCAGTCGTAGCTTGCTGGAACGGTACTGGGGTGGAGGAGGAGCCCACTGGGCCCTGACTTGCTCCACTGCCTGCAGGTGGCGTGGTGACTGCAGGCCTGGCCATCTACGACACAATGCAGTATATTCTGAACCCCATCTGCACGTGGTGTGTTGGACAGGCTGCCAGCATGGGCTCCCTGCTGCTTGCCGCTGGCAGCCCAGGCATGCGCCACTCACTGCCCAATTCCAGAATCATGATCCACCAGCCCTCCGGAGGGGCCAGGGTGAGTGCAAGTCCTGCAGGGATGTGGGAGGAAGTCTAGGCCACTGTTCTTTCTTTGTTGGAGACAGGGTCTCACCATGCAGCCATAGCTCACTATGTAGACCAGGCTGGCCTCTAACCCACTGAGATCTGCCTGCCTCTGCCTCCTGACTGCCACTGTTTTGAGATAGGTGTTTTCATGGCTGGGGAGGTGCTCCTCAGGGACAGAATGCCAGCTAAGCATGGGCAAGACCCTGGGTTCCATCTCCGGCACCAGATGAAAGGATGAAAAACAAAAACAGAGCTGGGCGTGGTGGTGCACACCTTTAATCCCAGCACTCGGGAGGCAGAGGCAAGTGGATCTCTGTGAGGCCAGCCTGGGCTACCCAGCAAGTTCCAGGACAGCCAGAGCTATGTAGAGAGATCCTATCACAAAAGAAAAGTNAAATGAAATAAAAATAGATGAATGGGGTGGAAATACACTCAGAAGCTGCAGGGCTGAGGCATAGGGACGGCTTCCTCTAGCATCCCATGGGGGGACTCCTCCAATTCCAGGCTTCATCTTCTTCCTCCTTAATTTACCGCTCACTTCTCAGGGCCAAGCCACAGACATCGCCATCCAGGCTGAGGAAATCATGAAACTGAAAAAGCAGCTATACAACATCTATGCCAAACACACCAAGCAGAGCCTGCAGGTGATCGGTGAGCACCCAGCCCCTACGGCACACTCTTGTGCGTTGGCACTGTCCTAAACCAGGACTTCCCCTCCTGAACTTTCAGAGCCACATTACTGTAGTGAGGTCACCCTGGACCTTGGCAGTGTTCAGTAGAATTACTAACCTACAAATGCTCTGTGTCTGTGGCCCCTTCGAATGCAGATAACCAAGTGTCTCTAAAGGCTGGGGGTGGAGCATCCACCTAGAATCCCCCAGTGAGGGGCTGGGGAGTGGACAGGGTAAAGNCCCCGCCTAGAATCCCCAGTGAGGGTCTGGGGGCATGCCTTAAGTATAGATTTCTTGCCAAGTGGTGGTGGTGATGGTACATGCCTTTAATCCCAGAGGCAGGCGGATCTCTGAGTTCCGAGTTCTAGGACAGCCTGGTCTACAAAGCAAGTTCCAAGACAGCCAGAGCTACACATAGAAACCCTGTCTCCAAAAACTAAACAAAACAAATATACATTTCTTTCCTTTTTTTAAATTCATTTTATTTTTTATTATATGTATATGGGTGTTTTCCCAGCATGTATGTCTGTAAATTGCACATGTGCCTGGTGCCTGTGGAGGTCAGAAGAGGGTGTCAGATCCCCTCGAACTAGAGTTATAAACATTTGTAACTTGTGTGGGTGCTGAGGATTGAACTTGGGTCCTCTGCCAGAACAAGTTCTCTTAACCTCCGAGCCACTTCTCCAGCCCTGGGGATATATTTCTGGCCTTGCAAGGTTCCTAGTCTATTGGGCAAAATCCCCGCTGGTTAAAACTCCTGTTCTGACCCTTTAGATCAACTTTGCAAGCTGGGTGTGGTGGCACCTACCTGTTATCCCAGCACTGGGAGGTGGAGGCAGGAGAATCAGGAGTTCTAGACTGGCGTAGAGAATATTGCAAGATTCAGTCTCAAATCAAAATAAATATGTCAGCCACGAAAACTGGCTCAGCTGGTCTGTGCTGTTTTGACAGATGATATTTTGGGTGGGGGAAAGGTAGCAAGGGTTACTGGTGCTGGTGGGTGCTGGTGGGTGCCGGTGGGTGCTGGCAGGATTTCCCTGGTGCCTGTGACATTTCATTTTTGGGGGAGCATGTGCCTGCCACAGTGGATGTGTGGAAGTCAGAGGACAGTTTGTAGAAATCAGTGCTCTCCTGACACCTTGTGCATTGTGGTGATTGAACTCCAGGTCATCAGAATTGGTGGCCAGCACCTCTTCCTGCCAAGCGATCTTGCCGGCCCACATTCCATTCTTTGATCTGTCTGGTTGTTGGTCAGTCTAAGATCCACCACATGGCACTACNTGATCTTTTCCTGGGTGTGTTTTATTGGTGTGTGTGGCATGTGCGTACTGTGACATGTTGAGGTCAGAGGGCAATGTTCAGGAGGCAGTTCTCTTCCACCATGTGGGTCCTAGAACCTGACTGTATTTGAGTAGTCAGTAAAAATTAATTCATTGTGGCATGGTGGTGCACACCTNTCATCCCAGCCCTTGTCAGGTGCAGGCTGGAGAAGCAGGAGTCATCCCTTCGAGGCCAGCCTGGGCTACATGAGCTCCTGCCTGAAAAAAAGAAATGTATTTCTTACTGCTGGGAAAACTGAGACACAGAGAAGTTCCAAGAGCCCCACGGGGAAGAATTGTCAGAGTGAGTGCGTGTCTTAGTAACTCAGGGAGCTGGAACAAAACGTCATGGGCTGGGAGCTAGAATACTAGGAATGTGTGGCTGAGTTCTAGAAGCAGGAAGGTCAGGAATAGCTGGTGCCTGGAAGGCGACCTTTGACCTTCAGCTCCTGATCCTAACGGCTCCACCTTTGCTTTGCCGGAATTACAAGTGGTTCTGGGGGTGGAATCAGGGCCTAGTGCAGACTAGACCAGTGCTCTACCAATTGAACTCCTTTTTTTTAAAGACATGATCTTGGTATGTAGCCCTGNCCTTTCGGTTCTTCTCTAGCCTCTTAGNTGGTTTTCTCTTTTAATAAGGGCACAGATCCCGTGGTAGGGGTTCCATCCTCACAACTCCATAAACCATCCCGCTAATGGTGGGGACTTCAACCTAGGAATTTGGGGAAAGCATCCCAGGTCTCTACTCTTACCTATATGTACTGTTTTTCCCCAGAGTCGGCCATGGAGAGGGACCGCTACATGAGCCCCATGGAGGCCCAAGAGTTTGGCATCTTGGACAAGGTCCTGGTCCACCCACCTCAGGACGGGGAGGATGAGCCAGAACTGGTTCAGAAGGAGACTCCCGCAGCACCGGCCGATCCTCCTGCCCCAGCGAGTACCTAGGGCCTGACCTCATCTCCAGGAGTGTGGAGACCCAGGACTGCCCACACTTCCTCTGCTGAGCCCAGAGGTATCCCTGGAGAAGATGTGGATTGAGGCAGCCTTCCTGCCTGAGACACTGTGACTTAAAATTAAACCTTCCTGGTCTTTGTCCCATGTCTGAGGCACCTTGGATTACCTCTCCAAGACACTAGGCTCCTCTCACCTTGACTCTATGACAAACTACTTCTTTTGTTTGTTTTTCGAGACAGGATTTCTCTGTGTAGTCCTGGCTGTCCTGAAATTCACTCTGTAGACCAGGCTGGCCTCGAACTCACAGAGATCCGCCTGCCTCTGCCTCCTGGGTGCTGGGATTAAAGCTGTGCGCCACCACGTGTGGCTATTAGCAAACTTTTAAGCCATCTACTAGCCCAAAGCCAGCAGGTAGAACTGATTGTGCGGTTACTTTGAGTTATGTGTGGGTTTATGCGTGTGAGTGCGGTACCCCTGGTGTCCAGAAGAGGGGGTTGGGTCCCCTGGAGCTTCCCTGTGGATGCTGGAATTGGAGAGAAGTCATCTTCCCTGCTGAGCCTGTCTCCACCCCTGGAGGGTTAAGTTAGGTAGTATGGTTGGCTGGAGGGTCAGCCAGGAGCAGCATGGAGGAGCCACCCAGCTTTGGATTGATCCTCAGACCCGTGAGACCCAGCACTTTGCTGTAGGATTCAAAATCAGGCTGGAGCCAAAAAGAATGGTAGGGGAAATTTTTGTGGATTTTTTGCTAAAAATGGAAGCAGAGGATCAGGTATATAGATGTAGCTAAAAGGGAAAATTGGACCAGTTTATTTGTGGGAGAGGGGGCAGGTGCCAGTGTCCCTGTGGAGGTCAGTGGATGACTTGCAGGAGTGACTTCTCTGCTTCCACTGTGTGTGTGTGGGTCCTGNGGATCAAACCAAAGCCACCAGGCTTGGTGNCAAGTTCCTTTACCTGCTGAGCCATATTCGTGGCCCCAGGTGTTATTAGGGTGGTGTGGCAGCAGACAGTTTTTTTGCTTCTAAATTCAGAACATTTGAGATGTGGGTTGTATTAATGGGTCTTATTTGTTTGAACATCTTATTTTTTTATTGCTTGGACAGCATCTCCTGTAATTCAGGTTGGCCTCAAACTCAAGTGTAGCCAAGGCTGACCTTGAAGTTGTCATCCCCCTCTCTCCACCTGCGTGTGCTGGGTGAAAGGCGACGGGCCTGTGCTAGCGCACTGGTTGAACCTCTAACCTTGACTTTGCCCCACGTGACCCCAGCTTCAGCACCTCAGGCACGAACCTGAGATATAAATCAGGGCTCAGAGGCGGGACCAACCCTAGACGGACTTGGGGCACAGCTNATAGAGTGAGCGCGTGCTCCTGTCCAATAGCGTGCGGCAGAGGGCGGGCTCAGAGCTGGCGGGAGGGCCGCAGCCAATGGCTTGCGGGGGCACGGCCGGGCTTTTAAGCCGTCGTCTGAAGATGGCGGGCAGCGGGCGGCTGGCGATGCGGACGCTTTCTGGGTGCGGGTGGGTTCGCGGCTCGGACCCCGCCGTGCTGAGCCGCCTGCGCGAGGAGGCCGTGGTGCGACCTGGCTTTCTGAGCCAGGCGGAGGAGGACACGCTGACGCGCGAACTGGAGCCCCAGCTGCGGCGCCGGCGCTATGAGTACGACCACTGGGACGCGGTGAGGGGCGAGGCCGTCTCGGAGAGGGCGGGCTAGGGGCGGTGTGCTTTGAGCAGGGCCCGGTGTGGTTCGGGTGGGACTGGGAGCCGGCTCCCGCGGCAGCGTGCCACGGGCTGCTCTGGTGTGGGACGTGGCGGGTGCTGGGCAGCTCGGGAGGGACAGTTCGGAACACTAGCGTCCGGCGACCTATGGGACAGGGCTGATCTTGATGCCAGAGCTGGGGAGGGGAAAGGAGGGGCCTGAGCCGGGGAAGGTGAACCGGGGAATAGAGCAGTGCAGTATTCACTCGCGGGCTTGGAATCAGAAGGGAGGGCCTTGGTGGGCACCAAGGAATGGGTTGCAAGGGCAAGGTCACTTTAGACATGAGGTTCTGCAGCTGAGGGCTGATCTTGATGCCAGAGCTGGGGAGGGGAAAGGAGGGGCCTGAGCCGGGGAAGGTGAACCGGGGAATAGAGCAGTGCAGTATTCACTCGTGGGCTTGGAATCAGAAGGGAGGGCCTTGGTGGGCACCAAGGAATGGGTTGCAAGGGCAAGGTCACTTTAGACATGAGGTTCTGCAGCTGAGGGGTGTGGACAAGGTTAAGGGTACAAAGAAGACTCAGGTGAGGGAATGCCAGCAGTTGGGGTCTCACCAGGGTCTTGAGTGGGATTGAGTTGAGCCCAGGGACTGGGAATTGGAGCCTGGAGACCAGATGGGATGTTGAGACCTCGCTGAGCTGCTTAAAGGCCAAATTGTGAGTTAAAGCTGGAAAAACTGCCTGCCTGTGGGCTCTGTGCCTCATTTCCCTGTCCTAAAGTTCCCAATCATGACCTGAGCTCTCTGTGCAGGCCATCCACGGCTTCAGGGAGACGGAGAAATCCCACTGGTCTGATGCAAGCCAGGCCATCCTGCAGCGAGTTCAGGCGGCTGCCTTTGGCCCTGAGCAGACCCTGTTATCCTTGGTCCATGTGTTGGACCTGGAACCTCGGGGCTACATAAAGCCCCATGTTGACAGTGTCAAGGTGGGCAGAAGGCAGACCCTCAGAACTCCCAGCCAGGATGTGGGTGGGCAGGAGGGCAGATCCGAGCCTGACCCCCACACACATATGCGTGCCCACACACATACGCTGTACCCCTTTTCCAGTTCTGTGGATCCACCATCGCTGGTCTTTCCCTGCTGTCCCCAAGTGTTATGAAGCTGGTGCACACCCAGGAACCTAAGCAGTGGCTAGAACTGTTGCTGGAACCAGGCTCCCTCTATATTCTGAGGTAATGCCTTGCCGAGAAGCCCCCAGATGAGGCCAAGTGCTTCTACACCTCTTATTTGTGCTCTTCACAGCAGAGGAACCCGCTACCACCACTCAGAAAAAGTATAGAAATGCCGAAGGGGCAGGATCTCCCTCCACCCACCCCTCAGCCTGTCTCTTCTTGCAGGGGTTCAGCCCGATATCACTTCTCCCACGAAATCCTTCGAGATGAAGAATCATTTTTTGGGGAGCACCGGGTGCCTCGGGGCCGACGCATCTCAGTGATTTGCCGCTCCCTCCCTGAGGGGATGGGGCCAGGAAGGCCAGGAGAGCCACCCNCAGCCTGCTGACCTCTACACCTATCCTCTGGACTTGTGAATAAAGTTGGAAAAAGAATATCGTGAGCATTTTCAAATTACCATCCGCCAGGGCTAGGGCCCTCAAGAGACAGGTCTCAGAACTCAGCATAGCCTGGTGGCTGCCACTGTGTACCCCATCACACACACTCCTAAGGCCATTAGAACATTTCTTTTATTGCATTAATTGCTGATACCCAATCCCAGGTCCCCTTCTCATCTTCACCTATGCAAGTTTCTAATAAAGGTCATCTGACCCCTTCAAAGCCCAGGCTGCCTCATGCTTATGATTCCGAGACACAGTGCTAGCCACCACAGCCACAAGCAGCGGCTGAGAGCTGAGGCAGCTGCTGCCAACGGTGACGATCGTCGAGGAAGGTCACATCAGCATAGCTGGTNGGCTGGCAGCAGGGTTGACCGTGGGCTCGACCCTGCCCTCGCAGCCGGGCCAGCACCAGGCTGTGCTGGGTACGGGCCTCTCGGGGACAGCTGCCAGCACAATATCGGAAGATGACCTTCTCCTCTGAGGCGTAGCCCAGACCTAGCTCAGCCACCGGCAGGGTCAGGCTCCACAGCTGGCATGGACCAGCCAGGGCTCTTGGAAGGCGGACATGCTTGTTACCTAGTACAGGATAGAATGGGAGTATGAGGCAAGATGATGGCTTTAAGAGAAGCAACCGGGGGGTCATGAGGCGCCCCCAGGAATTCTTACCCTGATGGGTCTTCCAGGTCCCTCTGGTCTCTGCCATCTCAGATGAGATCTCACTTTCTGCCACTGGAGCCCCTTGAGGATCAGGGCCCCAGCTGAGGCCCAGGTGCAAGGACAGGAGCAGCAGAAACATGAGCATTAGTCTTCCTGCAGCCATTGTGACAGGGAGGTCCCAGGATGCTGAGAGACCCTGGTGTTCTCAATTTATTCTCTTCGTGTCCCCGGGATTAAACTCACTGCCAGCACTATGGCTCAGGGAAGCCACTGGGGTCCCACCCACCTTGTCCCCACATCCTCACCCCTAAGAATTGATGGCTCACCCGCCCAGACATTCCATAGACCCTTTTCCAATGCCCCTGATTTATGAGTGTCCTTCCATCAGCCAGAAGCAAGCCCAGAGCTGGCCACCAATCTGTGTCTCCACCCCACCTGCTTTTGGTAGGCAGTGCAGGGAGACCGCGAGGAAGCCTCTATTGTGGGTCTTGTACTGGAGTGTGGGCCATGTGGGGCCAATAGGCACTGNGAAGAGCACACGGCAGATGGAAGAGTCAGTGGGCATCCATCCATCTCGGCTTCAGCCAGGATTAAGACATCATACCCCTGTCTCCGGGCCTGGCTAAGCCAGCATCAAAACAGGAAAAGGGAGTCTAGGCGATACTCAAGGGCTGGGACTCCCGTTCTTGGAAGGCCAACCTGGAAAGCCACAGCTATAGCCAGTCTGGGTTTTGGAGCATCAGAACCCAAGAGGAGGCTGGAGCTTGCTGGGTCCCATCATTCCCAAGAAGGAACAGGTTCTGCCGACTTCTGAACCCATGAGACCCAGCTAGTGAACGTGGTCAACAATAAACCAAGGACTCTGGAGACAAAGGAATAAAACTGATGTTGGGTATGGCAGTGCATGCCACTCACTCCTGGTCATAAACCCTACACAACCCTACAACCAGGATTGCTGCAGGTTGTGGCCAGCATAAGCTAGAGTGAGACCATCTCAAAACACAGTAAGTGGTGAGAGCTTGGCAGGGTAAAGCCTTGCCACACCACCTGACCTAAGCGAGTTGCAGAATCCACATGGTAGAAGAGAACTGACTCCAGAGTTGTAGACACACACACGCACACACACGAAGCTAGAACTGAGTTTGTAGAATGCTTGCTGAGCATGTTGGGTACCCTGGGTTCCATACAAAGCATAAATGACATGATGGTGTGCATGCCTGTCATCTCAGCACTGGGGAGGCTGAGGCAGGAGGATCACTAGTTCAAGGCCAGCCTGGGCTACAGGAGACACTATCACAAAAAGGAAAAGAAACAATGGCTTTCAAACCGAAGTTAGTTGTCTGTCATGCAGAATTAAGTTTGAAATTGGTTCCCTGAACATAAGGCTCTGTCCCTAAGCAGAAGGCCATGCATACCCTGCCTTGCCCTGGGGTGGATGGTGCCTTAGACCCAGGTCTACAGGGCCAGCGGAAGGTGGGGCAGGGAGGCCCGGTGAGCAGGGGCATTCCTAGGGATTAGCCCTCTTTCTCAGTCACTCCCAATCACCAGCCAGGGGCAGTAGATGTGGGACTGGGTTTTCCACTGGTGTCCAGGTGCCAGTGAGAGGAAGCCCTCCCTGCACCCAGGCTGCTCAGGACCCAGCTTTCAAGGTAGCAGCTGAGGCCAAGGAGCAATCAGCCATGTCACCACCCAAGAATGTAAAGCACTCTCCCTGAGCTACGCCCGGCTGGCCTGGATAAGATATATCGCTGGGCCTGTCAGGAGATAAGGGGGACCCCGGGAATGTCACTTGGAAATGGAAAACAACATCCAGGTGCCAACACCACGAATAGGTTTGGATTCCAGTGGCCATGAAAGGAAGTGCCTGAGCCAAGACCTGCAGACTAAGTGACCTGGGCTGGATGGAGGGGACATGACTATCATCCTAGCATTAGGGAAACTGAGTTCCCGGCTAGCCTGGACTACACAGCAACTCTTTCTCAAAATACGAAGAGAGCCATGCCTGTCAGTGGTACATGCCTATGATCCTAACACTCCAGAGGTAGAGGTGGGAGGGTCAGGAGTTCGAGGCCAGCCGCCGCTGTAACAGTAAGAGGACTAGCCGTGTAGCTCACTGAAGAGTGCTGGAGTAACAAGTCTGGGTCCCACCATTTCATCACTTGTGCTATAACAACAGCACATCTCAAGCTTGCACTCCTGAAGGACAAGGTCCACCATAAACCCTACACAACACAATGATACAGGGTAGGCTGACCAGGGGTGGAGCCCTTTCCTAGACTCCCCCAGTGAGGGCTGTGGGCGTGGTCAGGGTGGAGCCCACCTAGAATCCCCCAATGAGGGGCTGTGGGCGTGGTCAGGGTGGAGCCCCGCCTAGAATCCCCCAGTGAGGGGCTGGGGGCGTGGTCAGGGTGGAGCCCCGCCTAGAATCCCCAGTGAGGGGCTGGGGGCGTGGTCAGGGTGGAGCCCCCTCCTAGAATCCCCCAGTGAGGGGCTGGGGGCGTGGTCAGGGCGGCTGTGTCCTATAAAAAAATGGAGCCTTAGGGCCTCAGGAGGAGGGCTGGGGTGGCAATGAAGACTCTGGGTCAGCTCTCTTTATTAACATCACTCTTTGAGGGAGAAGTGCATCTTATCACCAATCATCTTGCGCTCAGGGTTGAGGCGCTTGAGGATCTGCGCCAGCACATTCACGGTCTGCTCGCTGCTCAGCCCTGTCTTCTTGGTCTGGAACTTTTTCAAAAGGTCCTTTGTGGTCATGGGCTTGCGGGTCAGGTATCGGCGCACAGCATCCTCTGTCACCTGGACATCACTGTGGGAGGTGGAGAGAGGGAGGCTCGGTCATGAAAGAGTCCCCTGTGGCTAAGTCCTGCCTGTGGTCCCTGCTAGGGTCTGAACCTACCCGCTGCTGGGTGTGGACTTCCCAGACAGGCTCTGGGGGGCCGTGTCCATCCGCAGGCGCTTGGCTGCTGGAGTCTCACCTGTCCGCTTCCCTGGTGGAGAGAGTAATGTCAGGTGGGGGAGTAGATGGGGCATCCGGTGTACAGAAGGCGGGATGTGGGCTGCCAGTGGCTCTCAGTTCCCCCGGGGCAGGCCTTTCTCAGCACTCACCCTGCTCCAGCTTGCTGGCTGCAGCCCGCAGAGTGGAAGAGGTGCTTGCTGCTTCTACACTGGGGGTTCCTGGCCGACTGGTGCCCTTAGAACTGCCCCCTGATGGCTTCCGCTCCCTCTTGGGGGGTGTCTTCTTCTTCTGCAGAGATTGGGATGTGAGTCTGAAGGCTCTGACTGCCACTCCCACCCCAGCTCTGGGCTCTGCCTTACCGCCATGAAGAGCGCAGAGGAGGTCTCACTGTCAATGTCACTGTCCTCTGAACTGTCTGACTCATCACTGCTGTCTGCATAGGCCAGAGGAGGGGCATAAGCAGAGACCCTAGAGCCCACCCACCACCACCAGCGAGCAAGTCCCCACGCACCTTTCCTGCGTTTCTTCTCCTGGGGGGTGGGGACCTTCTTCTCTTCCTCCTCTTCCTTGTCTTCCTCAGGGGGCTTCTCCTCTTCACTCTCCTCACTGCTCTCACTCTGCTCATCCACACCTGGGGACACAGGTATGAGCAGAAGGGACTGCCAAGTGGACTCCCACTACCCCCCTACTGGTCCCCAACTGACACCTACCCTTGGGGCCATCCTCCTGCTGTGGCACTTTGGGCTTGCCCTCTGTCTCATCTGGGGAGCTGCTGTGGGACAGACAAGGGCAAACATGAAGATGGATGACCAGGAGCCTGCCTCATGCCTGCCTCGCACCTGCCTCACCTGGAGCCATCTGACATGTAGTCCACCTCCTGGCCCTCAAAGTCCCCATCATCGCTGTCCTCAAAGGCCTCATCATCTGAGCCCTTCTTCTTTTTCTTCTTCCTGCCTGCCTTGGTCAGTGGGGCCTTTTTCTTAGCCTTGGAGGCTCTGTTGCCTGTGAAGGGAAATGGGATAAAAGAGGGGGCTCAGACTGGATATGCCCACGGCATTGCTCACACCGAGGTGGGGGGGGGGGG
>LZPO01044401.1:560741-584194 GCA_001675575.1 Neotoma lepida
GATTTCTCTGTGTAGCCCTGGGTGTCCTGGAACTCGTTCTGTAGACCAGGCTGGCCTTAACTCAGAGATCTGCCTGCCTCTGCCTCCCAGTGCTGGAATTAAAGGCGTGTCCATGTAGCCAGGCAGAGCTGGCTGTGAACTCTGGATCCTCTTGCCTCAGGCCTGAGGTCTGGGACTGTGGCTTGCACACCACGTGTGGTATGTCTTTATGTGTTATATACCCTGACAAGGAGACTGCACCCCATGTTAGGCCACTTTGTAGAGAAAGTAGAAGGCTAGCCTGGGCACTTATCCCTCCTGTGCAAGTAACTCAACCCACTGCCCTCACCCCACATACCCGTACTGTCACTCAGTCATCCAGGCCTGTGACCTGCCGCACAGCACCCCTGGAACACTCAAACTGAAGCCATGGAAATTCTGTTAAGGTGCCATTCATTTCTAGAGTCCCTGTGTCATGAGTTTCCCTGGTGGCCCTGTCCTTGAACTAGGGCTTTTGGGTCCCCGCTCACCTTCCTCGCCACTGGCATCGCTGGCATCGGAGGACATTTCCAGGTCGTCCTCCAGGTCATGGATGCGCAGCTCGCTGGGCTTCTTTCGGCTGCGCTTCTCCTTCTCCTCCTCCTCTTCATCCTGGTCCTGGTCCTTGAGCCGCCGCTGCTGCATGATGCTGAAGTGATTCAGGACCTTGTTCCTCCTACACATGGGGACAGTGACTGAGCACCCTGGGGACGGGTGGAGGAGGCAGCAGGAGACAGCAAAGGAGCTGCTTGGGTAAGGAGGATGGTGGAGGATAGTGACCAGGCCACTCAAATGGGCATGACAGGGTGACCTATGCAGGGAAGCAAAGGCAGGAAGACCCCCCAAGGTTGTCAACATGAGCCACACAGCATGCTCTAGGCAGCCCTGTCTCCTGGCCAACCAACAAAAAAAAAAAAAAAAAAAAAAGAAAGGGACAGACCAGGCAACCTAGGTCATTTCAGACCCCAAAATCTTGAAACCATACAGGGTGAGCTCAGTGCTCAGGTCCATGTGCAACTGAGTACCCAGGAGCCCCACATCTTAGCTCCTCCAACCAAGCTCAGGGTCTGTTCCAGGCAAATCCAGCTGTCACATTGGCTAGCTAATTAATATTCCTTTATGTTTGTTTCATATTTTGAGACAGGGTCTCTCTATATAGCCCTGACTGTCTTGGAACTCACTATGTAGACCAGGCTGGCCTTGAACTCACAGAGATCCTCCTGCCTCTGCCTCCTGAGTGCTGATTAAAAGCATGCACCACCAACCTGGCAAGTTTTGGGCTGACCTCAAACTTAATACAGCAGAGGATGGACTTCAACTCCTGATGCTCTTGCTTCCACCTTCTGGGTGCTAGGGTAACTGGTGTGCATGTGTACCCCACACCGCACCCCCCACAATTAATTTATCCCAGGGATTACTTAGAGAGCAGGGGTCCCACTGGACAAGGAGCTGTTGTGGACCCATCTATATGTGCCTGGACTAAGACTACACATCATGAAAGGTCTGCTTTTGACATTGCAGTCCCAGCCCCTTGAGAACCTGCCCTGGTCCAGGCTTGCAGGCAAGCACAGAGCAACCCCACACATCACATAAATGCCTGCAGCCCTCTCGGACACCTTATGTTGGGCATCCCCAGTCCTCTGTCCCAGCTTCCTTGCACCCATCTTGACTCTACCTCCTAGGCTAGGACTGAAGCAGCTGCCACTGGGAGGCTGTGCCCATCAGTGTGCCAGCCCTTGGCTCCCAGGCCAGTCAGCTACCTATGCTGGGTGGGCCTGCCCCAAGGGTGTGCTGGGTGGGCCTGCCCCAAGGGTGTGCTGGGTGGGCCTGCCCCAAGGGTGTGCTCAGTGTGATCCCGGTGGCCCACCTCTCCCACTCCTCCTCGGCCTCCTCAGCAGTGAGTGTTCGGTGTCGGGCCAGCGGCGTGAAATTGTACCAGTTCTGCACAGGGAAGGCCTCAAAGGCACCGTCGGCACACTGTGTGAAGATGTAGTAGGCTGTGTTCTCCGTTACTCCGCCCTTCTTTATGCCCTTGAATCTGTGGAAAGCAGAGGTCAGGTCACAACCCTACCCACAAAGCCCGCCTGCACCCCATCTATCCCATTTGGGCTCTCCTAGGAATGCCTGGGACAGAAAGGCACAGGCTACCATCTCCTTAGCTCAAATCATCATTCAGCCACCTTGTGGCCACCATCCCCAAAGCTACTGCCAGAACCTGGGCCATATAGCATTGTTTGCCCTGCTCCCAGCCTATAACCCACTATGGCTACCGTGCATACAACACTCGCCACTGGCTCCATCAGACTTCACCTCCTTCACCATGGATTACACTCTACCCATGGGGTNGCCCCAAGTGTCATGATCTCTCCTCAAGACCACACTCGGGCTGCTGAGCCAGGCCAACAACACCCAGTTGACTCATCTTCAAGATTAAACTTTTGAAAGGGAGGTGGTACTGGGCCCCCCTCCTGCTGGGAACACACTCAGGGAAGATGCTCCCAAAGTGTGCACTTGTGAGGAACACAGGCTGGCCCTTCTCACCATCAGCACCACTTACTTCCTGCCTGATTTGCCGTTGACCCGGAGCAGCCAGGGCTGGTCCTCAGGCCGGAACTCCTTCAGGACAATGCCATACTTCTTCCGTCGTGCCTCCTCCCGGAGCTTTCGGTTGAATTCGCTGCCTGCTCCAGACTCTGGCATCTCCTCCTCCTGGTAGATCTTCTTGTTGCTCAAATCTCGCTCCAGCCGGGCCTGGGGGAGCAGCAAGGGCAGCCTCTCAGCCCCCCATAGGACTACCCTTCTGTCTCCCTGTGCTGGGTTCAATTCCTAGCACCCACATGGCAGCTCACAACTGTCTGTAACTCCTGTTCCAGGTGATCTAACACCTTTACACAGACGTAGATGAAGGCAAAACACCAATGTACATAAAATGCAAATAAATAAATCTTAAAAAAAAATCTCAAAAAAAAAAAAGACACTTGATGTCAACCTCCAGCCTTGACATGCACAGCATGCCCACAAGCACACATGCATACACACAAACATCACACATACAAAAGATTCAGGTACAAAGAGACTAAAGATGGACAGTGTCCAACTGGGGATGGCTCAGGAGCAACTCAGACAGTATGGAGACAGTAACATTTTAACATGGCACCCAGAATAGTGGACAGTTTAAAACTTTGGCCTTTAAAATTTCCTTCTTTATTGGTTTTTGAGAGAGGGTTTCTCTGTGTAGCTCTGGGTGTCTTGGAACTCGCTCTGTAGACCAGGTTGGTCTACACTCAGAGATCTGCCTGCCTCTGCCTCCCAAGTGCTGGGATCAGAGGTGTGCGCCACTGCCACCTGGCTATGATTAATCAGAGAACCCTGTTATGTAGCCAGACTGGCTTCACACTTATGATTCGCCTGCCTCCCTGGTGCCGGGGTGATGACAACGGTGGCTGTGCCCATCTTGTGTTTTGGTTTTATCCTTTTGAGACAGGGTCTCATTGTATAGCCAGGCTGTCCTGAAACTCACAATGCAGACCAGGCTGGCATTGAACTCAGGAGGATCCTCCTGCCTCTACTGCCCAAGTGCTGGCATTAAAGGTATGTGTCACCAAACCAAGTAGGCTTTATTGTTAAAAAAACTNTTTTTTAAGGCAGGGTTTCTCTGTATAGCCCTGGCTGTCCTGGAACTCGCTCTGTAGACCAGGCTGGCCTCAAACTCACAGAGATCCACCTGCCTCTGCTCCCAAGTGCTAGGATTAAAGGCGTGTGCCACCACCACCCGGCTAAAACTCTTAAAACTGTATTTGTTTTGGGGGGTTGTACATGTACTGGCATGTTTGTAAGGTCAGAGGACAAATTCGGAGAGTCAGCTCTTTACGTGCTGATCCAGCTTGCTCTCCCCTGCTTTATCTTTTTTAAGGCATGGTCACTTGAGCTCACTATGTAGCCAAGGATGGTCTTCAATTTAAGATCCTACACTGCATTCCAGTGGAAATAGATGTGTGCTACCACACCTTTTTTTGTTCATCATTATTTTTAAGACAGGGTTTATGTAGCCAGGCCAGTCTGAAATACTGTCTTTCTGCCTCAGCCTCCAAATGGTTGAAATCACACATCTGCTGGGGTTATAAGTGTAGCCACCATCATTTCAGGAAAGTGATTACTGCAACCACAGCCCAGTTAGGCCCCTTCCCCAACCACCCAGAATTACAGACTTACCTGGTTCCAGGTAGCAAAGCTGACTTTATCAGCTGCATTAAAAGCCATTATGTTATACTTTTTGGTTGTGTTCCTGGAATGAGCAAGAGAAAATTCAATCTACTGACTATTCATTCAACAAATCCACCATGATTACACCCTTGATTGTAGGTAATTCTGGGAACTCATAAGACTCCAGAGCAGTTGGTCTCAACCTTCCTAAAGCTGCAACCCTTTAATACAGTTCTGCATGTTGGGGTGATCCCCAATCATAAAATTATTCTCATTGCTACTTCATAACTGTAATTTTGCTACTTTTATGTATTGTAATGTAAATGCCTGTGTTTTTCAGTGGTCTTAGGCAACACCTGTGAACGAGTCATTTGACCTCGAGGGGTTGCGACCCACAGTTTGAGAACCACTGCTCCAGAGTTTCCCAATTTGTTTAAGAAGCTGAATCCGTCTCCTCAAAACCTATCAGAAAAAGTGAGCCAGACCCATGGGCACCAGACATGCTCACAGTGCATAGCTGTACATGCAGACAAAACATTCGTATACATAATAATAAATAAAACTTTTTAAGAAAAAGTGGGCCGGCCAAAGGTATAGAGGAACCCTACTGTAGAGAGGAGGGCAAGCAGGCAAGGGGTGAAGGCGGGTGGGTCTTGGTGGGTTCAAGGCCAGCCTGGTCAAACCAGCTAGGACTACACAGTAAGCCTCTGTCTTCAAAATAAAAGGGGGCTGGATGTGGCTCAATGGTGGAGGGCTTGCCTAGCACCCACCTAAGGTAGTCAGGAGTTGACGGATATGGCACTCTTGGCACAGAAAACAGGATGTATAACACTTGTGACCAGTATTTTTTTTTTTTTCCGAGACAGGGTTTCTCTGTGTAGCCCTGGCTGTCCCGGAACTCACTCTGTAGCCCAGGCTGGCCTCGAACTCACGGAGATCCGCCTGCCTCTGCCTCCNNAGTGCTGGGATTAAAGGTGTGTGCCACGTCTGGCCCGAGCGTGTGAAACAGGACAAAGTCACCGACCCTGACATTGACTAAGGTGTGACTGTCACTGAGGCTTGGGCGGAGAGCAGGGAGCCTTGCCGCCCGCTGTCCCGCGGCCTGGCGGGGATCACCACAGGGCCGGACNGTGTGGTGTGGGTGACTTACTTGGGCACTCGGACGACATACTCGGTGACATTCTGGCTGCCGGGGCCCTGCAGAGGGGGCACGGGTCTGTGAGGCGGGGAGAGGCCGCGGAGCCGTCCTGCGACCCCCCGCCCCCGCCTCATTCATACTCACTAGAGCCGCCATGGCCGTTCTCAAGCGGTTCCGGGTCGCCCTGACCCGGATGCTCTTCTTGGTGTCCCTCGGTCCTGGGCAAGGCACCTTGCCCGGGTGTCACGTTAATATGATCCTGTGTTTTGGATCTCCAAACCCTTAAGTCTCAGAAAACACTGGGAGAGTTAAAACAATAAAAACAAAAACAAAAAAACCAAACTCTCTGCGCGTGTGTCACAACTTGACCCGGAAGCAGNACTGCCACATCGGGACGGCAGCTACCTCAGCAGCCACCTTAGCTCGTCTCCAGCCTGAGAGAAATGAAANCNCCTTCTGCCGCGTTCTCGTCTGGGCCACAAATGATTTAATCACGGCGTGTGGGCACGCCCCCTCCGTGATGTCACGGCGCAGGCACCGCAGTGCATCCTGGGTAGGGTGGGAATGGNGTCTTCTGGCGGGCGCGTCCTTGGCACTCTTGCGCATGCGTTAACGTGCTCAAGAAGCGGGCGCGGAGGCCGCGTTGCCATAGCAACCGAGGCGAGCTCTGCGGGAGGATTCTCGGGCTTCTCCGGGGCGGGAACCTGGGATTCCGTTTTCTCTGTGTCCNGGTGCCTGGGAAATCCCGAGCATCTTGCAAAATGAGCCCCTTGTGACGTAGAGTGAAGCCTAGGGGTCAGGGCAGAGTGGAGACCGGGCCCCCGCGTACCCCGGCATGCGGGCGGGATGGGTCTGTGCGAGTCCACGCTGCCCCAGATGGGCAGAGCTTTGAGGCCCCAGGAGAAGGGTAACGTCGTGTGGTGGTTGGTTTACAGGGGGTGAGGGAAGGGGGCGTGGGGGACAGGTATCCCCACTATCAGGGTGTGCACACCAGCCCTAGCACGGCAGGAACGCAACTGCGCATGTCCCCGCCCCACCGTGGGTTGATGCCTTCGGGAGATGACGAGTAGTGGAGCCTGTCTCCGAAAATGGAAATGACAACTTTAGAGGAGGGTCTCAGGGACAGGCGGCCTGCGGGATGCTGAGGAGNTGGTTAGGCAGAGGGGCAAGGGAGACACAGACATTGAACCATAAGCTACTGACTCCACAGATGTGTGTGGTAGCNGAGACTTGGATTTCTTCACCCTCNGGGGCCGTGCGCCCTGGGTTACAGAGCTGGCTAGGAGAACCAAAGCTTGT
This sequence comes from Neotoma lepida, assembly GCA_001675575.1. Lineage (NCBI taxonomy): Eukaryota > Metazoa > Chordata > Mammalia > Rodentia > Cricetidae > Neotoma > Neotoma lepida. The sequence goes on from LZPO01044401.1 coordinate 567,400, forward strand.
TGAAAGGGAGAAAGAACCATGGCTGACTATGGAAGACATGAGGGTCTGAGGCAGGGAGAGGGAAGGGCAGGGCTTGACCCCAANGCGAGGCAAGTATGACTAGAGGCACAAGCAGGCAGCGTAGACAGGACCGCACGGTGGGTGGAGCAGAGTGCGGCTGGGTGAGTTTGAGGGCTTTTCCCTTTCATTATCTGTAAAATGGGGTGATGGAGCTCCTGAGGTGCTTCAAGGTCTGTGCAAACGGCTCGAGAGAATCCCAGCAGTGGGATCCTTCGATGCGAGNCCAGGGTACCCTAAAGACAGGCATTAGTACCCATGTGTCTTTCCTGAACACCATAGATGTCCTGAAGTCCCCCCTGATCATCTTCGTGGTGGGCGGCCCCGGCTGTGGGAAAGGGACCCAGTGCAGAAACATGGCCACCAAGTACGGCTTCTGCCACGTGGGGCTGGGCCGGCTGCTGCGGGAGGAGGCTCAGAGGAGGACCCAGCGGGGCCGGCAGATCCGGGACATCATGCAGCAGGGACTCCTGGTGCCCACGGTGAGAGTTCAAAGTAGAAGAGAGCACGCCAGAGTCGCCAGGAAGCCAAGGTGTCCTGGCCCGGCTACTGCTAGTCATGCTGACATTGTCATGAGAAGGCTGTGACGTGGGGCCGGTTAAGGGCACCTGCTGCTCCCGCCCTGGACTTAAGTTTGGTTCCCAGCATCCACACGGCAGCTCACAACTGTCTGTAACTCTAGTTCCAGGGGATTTGACGCCCTCTTCTGAGGGCTCTGTACACACACACACACACACACACACACACACACACACACACACCCGTATAGGCAAACCCTCATATAAATAAAATAAAACTCTACCAAAAAAGTCACGATGAGGGCTGTGGCGGAGGTGATTTGGTAGAGCACTCTCCTAGCATGGCACAAAGTCCTGGGCCCCATTCCCGGCACAGCAGAAACTTGGTGCATACTGGGCAACCCAGCACTCAGGAGGTGGAGTCAGGAGGATAAGGAGTTTGGTGGTATCCGTGACTACATAAAGAGTCCATGCCAAGGACCATCTAGATGGCACCTTGGGTGAAAGCACTTGCAGTCAAGCTTGACAACCTAGTTCAATCCCTGGGGCCTTTGATGGAGAGAATTGACTACTTTAGGTTGTCCTCTGACACCCACACATGCTGTAGCACATGCACCACAACTAGATAAATAATAGAGATATAATAAACTTTTGTGTGGGTTTTTGTTTGTTTGATTTTTTGAGACAGGGTTTCTCTGTGTAGCCCTGGCTGTCCTGGAACTCGCTCTGTAGACCAGGCTGGCCTTGAACTCACAGAGATCTACCTGCCTCTGCCTGTGAGTGCACTCCTGAGTGCACCACTACCACCCAACAAGATTTAATAAATTTTTAAGAGTCCAGCCTTGAGCCCTGCGGTGGCGCACTCCTTTAATCCCAGCATTTGGGAGGCAAAGGCAGTCGGATCTCTGTGAGTTTGAGGCCAGCCTGGTCTATGAGTTCTAAGATAGCCAGGGCTGCACACAGAGAGACCCTGTCTCGAAAAAACAAAAAGGAAAAGCCTTCGAGCAGAAAGGAAGCCAGTGATTCAGGCGCTGTCTCAGGTGAGGTCCAAACCGAATGACCTTCGTAGCACCTGGCCTCTCCAGGGTGGCGGGTCCTGGGCACTGAGTCCTGAGTCAGTGCTCTTTCCTTCCCAGGGTCTCATTCTGGACATGGTCAGTGACAACCTGCTGTCTCGTCCAGAGAGCCGCGGCTTTCTCATCGATGGCTTCCCCAGAGAGCTGGAACAGGCCAAAGAGTTTGAGCGGATTGTGAGTGCCCAGACCCCACAGTGTCCTTGGGTGTGTGTGCCTGTGTGGAGGTTCCAGGCTACCCTTCTTCCAACTCCCCTTAAAGCCCTAGTGGATGATGCGTGAGAACCTGAGGCTGGGAGACCTTCCTTCCTTCAGCTCTCATAGCCCAGGCTGGCCTCAAACTCATAACTAGGATAGGCTGATCCTTAAGTCCTAACCTTCCTGCCTCCGCCTTTGGGGTGTCGGGATGGCAGGCCCGTGCCACTACACCTGGTTTATGTGCCGAGGGTGGAACTCAGGGATGCGTGCTGGGTGAGCCCTCTGCCCGCCGTGTCCCCGCCCAGCCTGCACATGCGCAGTAAGGGTCTGCAGCTCAAGGAGGCACAGACCTGTCAGGCCTGCACCTGGAGCCTGTGAGGCAGGAGGATTATGATTTCCTGGCCAGCCTGGGCTGCATGTAGAGTTCAGCTGTCTCAAACAATAAAAGTTTGAACAAAACGGGCTGCAGAGAAGGCTCAGCAGTTAAGAGCTCTGACTGCTATTTAGTTCCGTTCTCAGCACCTACACTGTGGCTCACAACCACCTGTTAACTTCAGTTTTAGGGGATCTGATGCCCTCTTCTGGCCACCACAGGCTTCTGTGTGTATACGGTGCACATTAACTCACCCAGGCAAAAGCTTACACACATACACATTTTTAGTTTGTTTGTTTTTCCGAGACAGGATTTCTCTGTGTAGCCCTGGCTGTCCTGGACTCTCTCGGTAGCCCAGGCTGGACTCGAACTCAGAGATCCGCCTGCCTCTGCCTCCCGAGTGCTAGGATTAAAGACATGCACGGCCGCTGCCGCCGCCACCATCATCTGGCCATATACATAAAAAAAAAATTTTTTTTAATCTTAAAAAAAACCAAAAACAACCAAAAAACTAAGGTGAGGAACAACCGTGGAAGGTTCTGTTGGCCTCCACACTCACAAACACATGTATGAAAAAACTGGGGTGCTGATGGAAGATTCCAGAGGGTGAATTTATCCATGCAGAGTGTTGCCAATGGGCTCGGGAAGCATTCCCACTGCTGTTGCCATGGGGACGGACGTGCAAGGCCCCAAGTTACCAAGCCAGTGGTTTTATGAGAAGCTGGGAGCTGCGCTGCAGAAGCAGCAACCCCACCCGCCCTTGTTTAAATATCGGTCACAAATGCTTCAGATGTGAAACTGTGTAACCCAAAGGGAACTGTGGGCTGGGAGTCAGAGTGGAGCAGCCTCAGCACTCAGACTGTCTCATGTAGACTCCAGCTGGCCTCCAACTCTGTAAGTACCCAAGGATGACCTTGATGTTGGTGGTCCTGCCTCCACCTCCCAGTGCTGGGATGACAATGAGACAGCACTGTCCAGCTGGCTTGTATTTGTTTTTTGCTGTTTCTGGAGACAGCGTCTCTCTATGTAGCCAGGCTGGCCTGTAAGTCCCTGCAGTCCTCCTACCTAGGCCCACTGAACGCTAGGAACACAGGCGTGCATCATCACAGCAAGCTGTTGACTGGACAGGTAAAAGTTAATTCCTTTTTTTTTAGATATTTAAATTTATGCATATGAATGTTTTGCTTCCATGTCTGAATGTCCACCACAGATATGCCTGGCTGCCCCCCCCCNTTAAGGTTTAGGTCTGAAGATGGCATTCGGTCCCCTGGAACTGGACTCAGAATGGTTGTGAGCCATCATGTGAATGCTGGGAATCAAACCGGGTCCTCTCCAAGAACAAGTATTTTACCACTGAGCCCGAACTATGCACTGTACATGGGTGCACTCTATAATACACACAGAGAATAAATCTTTGTCTTAAATTCTTGAAGAATAAGGGGGCTGGAGAGGTGGCTCAACGGTTAAGAGAACTGACTCCTCTTCCAGAGGTTCTGAGTTCAATTCCCAGCACTCACATGGTGGCTCACAACCGTCTGTAATGAGATCTGGTGCCCTCTTCTGGCCTGGCATAATATTGTATACATAATAAATCCTTAAAAAAAAGACTTTAAGAATGAAGCCTGGTGGTGCTTCTAACACCCACCCCAACCCCCAGTGAGGGGCTGAGACATGGCTCAGAAGTGGAACCCCGCCTAGAATTCCCCAGTGAGGGGCTGGGGGCCTGGTCAGGGTGGAGCCCCGAGTAGAATCCCCCAGTGAGGGGCTGGGGGCGTGGTCAGGGTGGAGCCCCGCCTAGAATCCCCCAGTGAGGGGCTGGGGGCGTGGTCANTAGAATCCCCCAGTGAGGGGCTGGGGGCGTGGTCAGGGTGGAGCCCCGCCTAGAATCCCCCAGTGAGGGCTAGGAATGTACCTTAAGTGTAGGTTTCTTGCCAAGTGGTGGCGCATGCCAGAGCTCTTTGAGTTTGAGGCTAGCCTGGTCTACAAAGTTCTAGGACAGCCAGGGCTACACAGAGAAGACTCCCTGTCTCAAAGTAAGAGAGAAAGAAGAAGAAGGAAGTAGAGATTTTGGCTGGAAAGATGGCTCAGTAGTTAAGAGCACTTTCAGAGGATCTGAGTTCAATTTTCAGCACCCACTTCAGGTGGCTCCCAACTGCCTGCAACTCCATCTTCACGGGCACCTCATGCCTCTGGCCTCTGTGGGTACCAGCATTCATGCATAGCACACATATATACACATAGGTTTAAAAAAATGTTTTAAAAAAGGATGAAGAGGGACCAGTAAGATGTCTCAGCAGGTGAAGTGCTTGCCACCAAGCCTGACAACCCAAGTTCTCTCCCTGGAATCCACGTAAAGGTGGAAGAGAACAAATTTCACCATGTTGTCCTCTGACTCCCACCATGTTGTCCTCTGTCCTCCTACCAATAACAATAAAAGAAAGAAAGAAAAAAGAAGAATTACCAGAACTCTACGTGCAGATGCTATGACTGTCAAAAGTCTGGGCAGCAGGTGACTTCACCGTCTACAGTGAGGGGACAGTGGAGGGACAGGGGCAGAGAGAACCTTCACCCTTTTCCATGTTTGTCTTAAACCCTCTGCACATGCAACGTCCACCACTGCAAACCAAGCCTTTGGTTGGGAGGAGCTGGGCTCGGAGGGCAGAGCACTGGTTTCCTATATTCAAAGCCCTGGGCTCCATCTCCTGATCCTGTGTAGAAATGAAACCCCTGGCTGGGCAGTGGTAACACGTCTTTAATTCCAGCACTTGGGAGGTAGNGGCAGGTGGATGATCTCTGTGAGTTTGAGGCCAGCCTGGTCTACAAATCAAGTCCCAGGACAGCTAGGACTGTTACACAGAGAAACCCTGTCTTGAAAAATAAATAAATAAATAAATAAATAAATAAATAAATAAATAAATAAAGTGAAACTCCATTAGTGTCAGCTCAAGGATGTGTGGAAGTGGTGTCCCTGTCCCCATGGGAAGCAAGAAACATGGTGGTGCACACCTGTCATCCCAGCACTGAACAGGGAAGCAGAAGCAGGACAAACAGGGTTCAGGGTCATCCTAGGCTATATAGGGAGTTCAAGGGCAGCCTGGGCTTCATGAGACCCTGTCCAAGAGAAAAGAAAAACCAAAAACAACAACAAAAACCAAAAAGGACTAGATGAGGTAGCACACACATTTAACCCCAGCACCTGGGAATCAGAGGCAGATGGATCTGAATTTGAGGAAAGCCTGGTGTACAAGGCCAGTTCCAGGGCTATATAGTGAGACCCTATCTAAAAGAAAAAAAGCAAAATGCAACAACTCAATAACAGGCTTTATGGTATCAGCACTCAGGAGGCAGAGGCAGGAAGAATGTAAGCTCAACGCCAGCTTTAGGTATATAAAATGATCTTGCCTCAAAATAAGTAAATAAAGGAATAACAGTAAATAAATAAAAAAGAACATACCCCGTGTGGCTGTGCACACCTGTGATTTCATCACCTGGCATTGGAGGCAGGAGGATCAGGAGTTCCATGTCAGCTAGGGTGACATGAGACCCTGTCTCCAAAAGCAAACCAAAGGGTACAATAGCCTTACAAGTGTGTGGGCCTGAGTTCCATGCCCAGAGCCCACATAAAAACCTGGGTGTGGGGCTGGAGAGATGGCTCAGAGGTTAAGAGCACTGTCTGTTCTTCCAGAGGTCCTGAGTTCAATTCCCAGCAACCACATGGTGGCTCACAACCATCTGTAATGAGATCTGGTGCCCTCTTATAGCATGCAGGTGTACGTGCAGGCAGTGTTCTGCATACATAATAAATCTTAAAAAATAAAGAAGCCTGGGTGTGGTGTATATGCTCGATCTCAGCTCTTGAATAGGGTAGACAGGAGCATCCCTGGACTCACTGGCCAGCCAGCCTAGCCTACTTGTAAAATTTTAGGCCAGTGAGAGACCCTCAAAAACAAAAAACAAAAAACAAAAAAAAATGTTGCAGGCTGCAGAGATGGCTTAGCAGTCAAGAGTGTGTATTGAGCCAAGAATGGTGGCATTCACTTTCAAGTTCAGCCCTGGGGAGGCAGAGGCAGGAAGGTTTCTGGAAATTCAAGGCTCTGTCTCAAAAAAAAAATTTTCCCCCCAAGACTGGGTTTCCCTTTATAGCTCTGGTTGTCCTGGAACACTCTGTAGACCAGGCTGGCCTCCAACTCAAGAGATCCATGTGCCTCTGCTTCCCATGTGCTGGGATTAAAGGTGTGCATGCACCACCATGCTAGGATCAAAAATGTTTAAAAGAGCGTATATTGCTGTTTGCAGGGAACTGAAGTTCAGTTCTTAGCCTCTCTTCCTCTCCAGCCTCATGGCCTCTTGGGAATCTGTGCAAGACCCTCGCCTCACCCTGTCCTGTTGGTTACTGCCTAGGTGGGCAGGGCCCCCAACATAGTCATGGTGTTTGACTGTTCCATGGAGACAATGGTGCGGAGAGTTCTGCGACGTGGACAGGTGGAGCACCGGGCGGACGATTCAGAGCCAGCCATCCGCAAACGCCTGGAGACGCACTACACCCTGTGTGAGCCTGTCCTGACCTTCTACCAGCAAAAGAACCTTCTGCGAAATGTGGGTACCTGGAAGGGGGCCCCACCTAGCCAGCCTGGGTCTGCCACTTTCCCATTTGTAATGAGAGCATTTTATTTCCTTAGGGCAGCACAGGCTGACAGGCCTAATGTAGCCCAGGCTGGCCTAGAACTCATATAGTCCTTACATCATCAGTCTTCTAAGCACTGATAGGTGTGAGCCACTGGATGAGCTTCCAGTTCCTGAAAGCTACAATGGGGTGCCCCATGCTGCCACCTATGTAGCTGTGAAGTCCCGGTACTGTCCACACGTCTGGCTCAGGACATGCTGGGGTGGAGTTAGTGTCAGCACAAGGGTCTGTTAGATAAGGGTACTTTGGTGGTGTCATCCCTGTGGGAAACAAGCACAGGAGACTGCCTTCTCCTGCTCCTGGACCCATGGGGGCTCCAGTTCCCCCCATACATTTGCTGTCACGAGGGCTGCAAACCTGCTCACATCAGGGCTTACCTCAAAGGGATAAGTTATGGGAGCTTAGCTCTTGCCATGGGCTGCACCCTTGACCCCACGGCTTCTTCTCCCCTAGATCTTGGCTGAAGAAGCCCCTGAGAGCATTTTTGCCAAGTGCTGCTCAGTCATTGACAATCTGCAGTGAGGCAGGGAGGGGCTGATGTCCGGCCTACCCCATTCCCCACAGCACACAGGATCCAGGCCTGTGAGGTGAGACCTTGGTGTTAACATGGCCCCTTGTGGGCCTGAGGGAAACTACCTTCACCTAGAGGTGGCAGCTGTCACTGTTATCATGAGGACCCTGGTCGTTTTTGTAGCATGCCATAGTTTGTTTGCAGGTGTTCTGAGGGTAGCTTTGGGGAGTGGGTTCTTTTGTCCCTGATACTGTGGCACACAGCCCCCTCCCCCATCTGGCTGGGGTTACAGAGGAGCCACTGCACCTGACTTTGGGGCCAGCAGTTTTACCTGCTATGCCATCTCTCTGGCCTTGACTGACTTTGATCACAAAAGGTAACTTCACAGGCTGGCACACTGCTTCAGAGCCCTTGGTGCTGCCCACATTGGCCAAGCACCCCAAGTCACTTTTGGTGCCCTGGGCATCACTCACCCAGGCTTTACTCTACTTCCCACTCATGCCACACATGCAAGTCAAGCCTGTGCCCCAATGGGATGCTTCCACAAGGCAACCTTAGTGACAAGTGTGGCCACATCCATGGGAACATGGGCCCCGGGGATCCTCCTCAGTGCCTGGTTCCTCAGGTCCCAGAGGGAAAGAGTGCAGGCAGCTGGGCAGGCTTCCCAAAAGGAAGGGGACTGAACAGCACTCCATCCTCTCTACCCGACTCATCCTGCTTCCTCTACAAGCACAACCCATGTGTACTGAAAAGGGAGGGAGGTTAGGAAAAAGCATGCCTGCAAACTGTCTCCTAAAAACCAAAATAAAATCCCCAGAAGCTGCTCACTTCCAGTTACCACCACCAGGGTTATGTTCACAGCATCTACAAAGGTCATCTGCTTCAGAAGCCTACTTGGAGGGTGGGAGACAGACAGCAGCCAGCAAGACACGGGGAGGTTTTGTTACCATTTATTTGTGAAGTTAAAAANGAGCGATAAAAAGTAAAAACTGCCATACAATTTTTTTTTGTTTTGTTCTCATTTTTTTCTCAGTTTATCTCATCTTCAACAGATGACAACGTACCAGGCCAGTCCTGGGGCTGGGGCGGGTACAGGGCGGAGCCAGGGAAGAGCAGGGGTAAAGAGAGAAAGGGAAAGGGGGAGAGAGAGAGATGGGCAGGGCAGGAGGGGCCTGCAACACCCACACCTGGTCCAAGGAATGTTCCAACTCTAACTAAAAAAACGAAAAAAAAAAAAGAGATAGCAAGAGTGACTTTCTTTCCTTTTAAAAAGTTTATTTAAAAACAAGAATAGGGCCCCGGGCAGTAGGGGGAAAGTGAACCGCTTCCCTCAGAGGGGTGGGCTCAGAGGCTGGGGGATAGAGATTTATATATTTCTATATATATATCATTTTATAGGTTTTGTTCTGCTCTTTGTGATTTAATTTTTAAACTTTTTTTGGCAGAGGATAAATTCTCACTATTTTCTAAGGCTGGCTCAACATGAAGGATCCCGATTTTGGAAGGAAAAAGATGTGAGACACACAGAATGAGAGAGGGAATGCCTCAGCATGAGGGGGACCCCCTGCATCCCGGGTGGCCGTTGCTCTCTCACCAAACCAATCAAATATAGAAACCAATAAAAGAAGCCCCCAAATGGAACAAAAATGGAGGAACAAAATATTTTCACAGATGAAGTTCATATCCATTTGCTTCAATTGCCTGCAGAGAGGGAGAGACAGGAATGGTCATGGCAGGAGGGCGGCTGGGCTGCAAGAGGCTGACTCCAGGCAGCGGGCCAGGAGGCCGGACCCAAGCCTGCACAGGCCAGGCAGGGGACTGTGACTGTCTGTCTTGGGGACTCCGCTGAAGTCAGACTGCTCCTTGGTGAAGGAGAAGCAGGAGGAAGAGGAAGAGAAGAAGGAGGGGTCTGCAGTAGAAGTAGCCAGAGGCATGGAAGGGGCGCACAAGGGAGAAGTGCCAGGGTGGGGAAAGGGGCAGAGGAGGGAGGCAGCGGGCGGCTCGGCGTCACAACATTCAGATCACGGTGTCCCCACAACACCCCTGTGAGGTAGGTTGGAAGGTGGCAACGTTCGTCATGCCCACTTCACAGACAAGACCGGGACACAGAGGCAAGTGCACAAGAGGTGGCCTCGCCAGGCAGGGAGGGCCCCGTCCCCTCAGTGGGCTCCCCTCCATCCCAGCAGAGCCAGGGCCGCCTGCAACACGCAGTTACTTGGACATGGGGGATAAAGATGGTGGCTTTAAAAAAAATAAAAGAATAAAAAAGAACAAAACCCAAAATAGTGATGCTGAGAAGGGGAAAAAAAAGTAGACATTTTCTTCCCAAGTGGCCAGATTTTGAGCGAGNGGGTTCAGCAACCGGCATGGTGCCCAGTGCAGTCCCCACTTCCTGCCCCCACCCAGGACACCCCAGCAGTTCAGAGTTCCACCTTTTCGGCCGGTGCCCCCAGCACCCGACAACGTTGCACCAACAGCGGCTGCCGGAGGAGCCTCTTCCGTGAGCCTCTGCACCCAGCAGGCGCTTCCCAGCGGCGGGGCTGCGGGGCTCCGGGAGACTCTGGCCACGCGCCCGAGGCTGGCATCAAGGACACACCCCGCAGGGGAAAGGGTTTCCGGCGCTACCCACTAAGGCAGGATGGACGGTGGCCGGGGGTTGGAAGGAGAAAGGAGGAGGAGGAGGGTGGCAGTTCCCACTTGCCTGCTGCTGTCCCTGCTGGGTGGGAGGTGGCTGCGGGCCACCAGGGCCTGGGGTCTGTCCGTAGTAAGCGGCCTGCTGTCTGTAATACTCTGCCCAGGCAGCACTGTAGTCAGGCTGAGAGCCAGGGGGTGCTCCAGGACCCCCACCAGTGGCCACTTGCGCTGTGGGCAGAAAGGACCATCAGTGACTGGCAGGAGAACCCACTCCTACCCACAAGCCTCGCCTCTGGCCCTGCCCAACAGCTCACCTTGCTTCTTGTAGTATTCCTCCCAGGCCTTGGTATAGTCCTGCTGTGGGGGTGCTCCAGGCTGCTGGGGCTGCTGGCCTGAGGAACAGGGTGTCAGGGCAGCTGGACCCTGTATAGGATACCCCACTGCTCCCTGGCACTGAACTTACCGATTTTCTTGTAATACTCTTCCCAGGCCTTGGTGTAGTCTGACTGGCCAGTGGGTGGAGGCTGGGGGGGCTCCCCCTGAGCAGGTGGGGCTGCGGGGGCTGGGGCAGGGCCTGGCACAGGGCCTGGGGGTTGCTGGTAGTAGTGGGAGTAGTAGGCGGCCCAGGCAGCATTGGGGTCTGCAGCCGCTGCAGCAGCTTTGTCTACAGGAAGACATGTTGGTTGAGGGAAGGCATAGCAGTTGGCTGGGTGTCACCCCCCAAATTTCCTATGTGGTGCTGACACTTACTTGGGTCGTGAGGGGCAGGCGGTTGCCACTGGGGGTAGGTATTGCCCCAGCCCTGAGGCGGGTACTGGTGAGGAGGGGGACCACCGGCACTGCAGGAGACAGAGGTAATCAGAAGAGCTGGCTCCAGAGTGAAAACGGAAGCCCCCACCAACACCTAACACAGGATGGAGACCTACCACACAGGCTGAACACAGCTCCTCCTGAGCTTGGGGGCAGGGCTGAGACAGAGCCTGTCTCTCCTGTGCCAGGCCCCACAACCCAGTAAGCCAAGGAATACTCACTGTGGGGGTGCTCCCGGAGGCCCCTGGTTGAAGGGTCCAGGGTTGAAAGGCCCCATAGGTCCAGCAGGGCCTGGTCCTCCAGGGCCTGGTCCAACTGGGCAGAGGGGACCCTGAGGGAAAAAGTGGCAGCTGTAGTGAGCTGATCAAGGGGGAAGGGGGCACTTGCACCAGCACCCCATGGAACCCACCTCTATCTTCTCCTCAATGAGCTGCTTTGCATGGTCAATCTGTTGGGGTGAGCCCCGGATGACGAACAACTTGAAGTTGGGGTCTCCGTTGGGCGGCAGCTGCCGAGATATCTCCACAAAGGCGCCTGTCTGCTGGTTAATGGCCTTCACATTCTCACCACCTGTGGGATCACAGCTAGTGAAGGGCCGGCAAGTGCAAAACCAGGAAGGGGAAGGGCAGAGCCTTGGGGACTCACCTCGGCCAATGACCAACCCACACTTGTGGGTAGGAATGGAGAAGGTCATCTCCCCTCCAGGAGGGCCCCAGTTGCCTTGGCCTCGGCCCCGGCCCCTACCCCCAGGGGGCATGCCAGGTGCCCCTGGAGGACCTGGGGGCCCACTCCGAAGACTCTGGAGGAGGTCATTGATGATCCGGGCTGCGTGCTCACACCGATCTGGGGGCCCCATGATGTGAGCAATCTTCTCGGGGCCTGTCCCGTCATCTGACATCCACACCAAGAAACAGTTACTTAAAGCAAAGCCAAGCTCCCAGACTGTGCCTCAGTTGGAGACCAGTTCTCCTGACTTGCTGCCGATGTGTGGGTGGGCAAACAGGCAGCCTGTTTCCCAGAACAGACCCTCCCCTCAGAGTGGTGGCATGAGTGTCCTCCCACCTTTGTGGTCCACAGAACTGTCTAAGCTTGGGGTGACAATGTTTTTGAGAAGCAACTGAAAGGGACTGGGTATCAACTTTCTGCAGGCTTTGAGGGCCCACAAGAGGCGGGGGAATGGCAGTGCCTGGCCAAGGTGGCGCCCACTCCTGACCTTGCTTGAACTGGATGCGTACGCCGGCGTCATTCTGGATCTTCTTGATCATCTCTCCACTCCGGCCAATGACCACACCAACTGAATGCCGGGGTACAGGTACCTGGGAGGCCAGGAGTCACAGGAAGGGTCACCTGGTGTGCCCCTAGCTCAACCCTGTTCCTGCTGCCCATCTCTCCGAGTGCTTGCACTCACATCAATGCCTCCACCAACTCGAGATCCGTACTCATTGCGATCCCCAAAGCCACCCTGGTCACGTTCTCGGAGGATGTCCATCACCATCTCACAGGCTTGCTGTAAACACATCACATTGGACACTGGGCACAGGAAAGTGTACTGCCCCAGCACCCACCTCCTGGCACCTGTGAGGATCCCCCACATTCCTTAGAGAGCTGTTCACCCCAGGAAAGAGGCTGAAGGGCTAAGGAGAGGCTGCTGCTGGCAGCAGTCAGGCAAGACCCCAGGGCAGGCCTGACACTGGAGCCTTCCAGAGACCATGCTGCCTAGGCACTCACCTGCACTTTGTATGGGTCCCCGATGATCCGCAGTGGCTTGTCTACATTTGTATTCTGGGAGCCATCCTGAATTAAAATCATCTTCACCCCGGCACGCTCCTGCAATGGTAAATGCCTGTCAGAAGTGGGCTCTGGCAGGGGCCTGATAGGAACTGTTGGGACTAGTGCTCTGGCCCACGCCACCCCACCCGCACCTGCAGCTGCTTGATGGTCTCCCCGCCCTTGCCAATGACCAGGCCAGCCTTGCCAGCGGGGATCATGATCTCCTGCACTGTGCCATTTTGACCCCCATTGGCATTATCATGGAATTGTCCTGGGGGTCCTCCACGGCCCCGCGACACGATGTCATCTAGCATCATCTTTGCCTTCCTGTGGAGAGAACAGAGTGACCACTCAGTGTGCATACGGTGCATACCCAGCTCAGGAGAGCTATCTGGCTGGTGCCAAGAACCTGGGGCTGTTCAGGATTGAGGGGAGTGTCAACTCAACTCTAGGGATAGGTCAGGCAGCAGGGACACACATGGGTGGCACTAACTCCCGCAGGAGACCCAGCTGGGAACTTACTGGACAGACTCGGGGGCTCCAGTCAGGGACACACTGCGCTCAGGGAGGCCACCACTATCTGCAGAGAAGAAGAGAGGCTCAGTGCCCAGAGGGCTTCTTTGGGGACAGGACACTTCCAGAACAGCCTGCAACCCTCTCACATCTGGAAGGCCGCTTTTTAAAAAAATTATTATTAGTTATTTTGTTGTGTTGTTTTTTGAGACAGGGTTTCTTTGTTTAACAGTCCTGGTGGTCCTGAACTGGCTTTGTAGACCAGGCTGGCCTTGAACACAGAGATCCACTTGCCTCTGCCTCCCGAGTGCTGGGATTAAAGTGCCACCACTGCCCAGCTAACANAGAACACCACACACCCATCACCCTAGCACCATGAGGCCAAGGCAAGAGGATGATGAGGGGAAGAGGGCGATTCCAGAAATCAATTCTGGAGCTCCCTAGCAGCATCCAGGACCCTGGGTCAAGTCTGAAGGGAGAATCCCAAGCAAGGCCCTTCAGGAGTGTTTTCACAGGAGCAGATCCCAGCAGTCTCAGAGCCAGGCTGACTCTGCCATTCTGCNTTCTATGGCACTAATCTATATCCCATGACACTTTAGGTGATGGCATAGAGCCTGCCACCTGGAGAGAGGTGTCCTCATGCCTAAGTCCACATTCCCCTAGGCCACCCCACAAGGGGTAGGACATGGCTCCAGGAGCAAAGATGCTCATCACCAACCCGATGACCCGATTTTAATCTCTGGAGCCCATCTGATGGAGGGAGCCAGACAGCAGCACAGACCCACAGGCTCTCATCACCCTGGGAGCAGCTGACCAGAGTTGACCTCTGACCTCCACGTGTGTGCTGTGGCAGGTGAACCTCCACGCACATAAAAGAAATACAATAAAAATGTAAACCAGAGGAGGACACCAGCCACTGTGGCACCTGTTGCTGTTAGTGGTAGTGCTGTGTGCATGTGCAGGAAGCACCCACCCAGCAGAGCCAGCCCTGCACCGCAGCCCCAGGCAACTTTAGATGGAGGGCCATACCTGGTGAGATCTGAACTTTGCAGCCTGAGTCCTGCTGGATTTTGTTAATCTGCTCACCACCTCTGCCAATGACTGGGCGGGAAGAAAAGAAGAAAGGTGAAGGCCAGGTGAGGGCACCCAGACCAAGGCTCCCCACCAGCAGTCTCCTTGGACACCACCATACAGAAGCCCCTTGGCCCCTACCCTCATAAAGGGGTCCCACACTCACTCAAGCCCACCATGCCGTCCGGAACCCTATACTCTTCTGTCATTGAGGTCCTGTGGGAAGAGACACTGACATCAGCCTCCAGTTGAAGAGAGATCCCACCTCTCCTGGCGATAAAGTCCTGGCCCTTTGAAGCCCCAGGACTTCTGCTGTACACCCTGCTACTAACTACCCAAGGGCAATGGCTTCAGGGCTAGAGGGAAGACTGAGGATACCACCAGTCTACAAGTGGCATGGATTATCCCATTTCCTCAGGTAGGAACAAGCACTTGAATTTGTTTTTGGAGACAGTGTTCCATGTAGCTCAGGCTAGTTTTGAACTGATCCCCTGCCTCCACTTCCCAAGTGCCAGGATAAGAGGTGTCACCTTGCCTGTGGTCTTTTTGTTTGTTTGAGACAAGGTTTCTTTGTGTAGCTTTGGCTGTCCTAGAACTAACTCTGTAGCCCAGGCTGGTCTTAAACTCAGAGATCTGACTGGCTCTGCCTCCCAAGTCCTGGGATTACAGGGGTGTGCTACCACCGCTTGGCTTGAACAATTGCCCTCCCCCTAATATTTTATGTGCATTGGTGTTTTGCCATGGGTACTGGGTGCTTGGAACTGAACCCAGGTCATCTGGAAGAGCAGTAAGTGCTCTTAACCGTCGAGCCATCACTCCAGCCCTGCCTGGTTTTTTTTTTGAGCAGGGTGCTGGGGAGGGAATCCATGGTGAGTGCTCTATTGGCTGAGTTACAGCTTTCCCACCTCGGACATTTTCATACCACACTGACAGTTCAGACATCAGTAAAAAGGGGGCTCGTCACATAGTTCATTTCATTCTCCAGCCAATGTCTATTATAGTTCAAGAAACTACAGGCTTGTTCAAAAAAACCAGTCAGTGGCCTGTCCCACTAGCCTGGTCAGATTCACCCCAGGCAATCTGAGGCAGCCAGACAGCAGCAGAGACCCACAGGCTCTGACCATCTATCCAGGGAGCATCTGACCGGTCCTAGCCAGTGTTCCTGAGCGTCCAGCACGGGGAAGGGATCAAGAGGCAGGGCAGTGAGGAGCCTCGTTTCTCCCATGGCCACAATGACCCCCAAGCCAGCACCCCTTGGCTCCACAGACGCCTCTATGCCAGCCCCCAAACCAGACACAGCGAGAGGCCAGGGAACAGCTTACCTGGGGGGAGGGTGAATGGGTCCCAGTTGAGAACCAATGGCTGGGGAGAGAAATTCAAAGCACAACCTGGCTTAGTGCTTGGCTTAGCGCCTATCTAGGCCCCACAACCCCAACCCATGATGCCCCTGCTTACACCAGGGGCAAAGGGTACCCATGGCATAGCTCTGTGTCTAGACCTCATCCTGAGGGCACTGTGGCCTCTCCCTATGAAAGTCTACCTCTAGGGCTTTTGTTTTAATTGCCCTCGGCTCGAGGACCCTTAAACCTTCTGAGCCACTGCACACAGGCCTCCTGGACACCCAGTGCTCCCAATGCCCCCATGCCCACACACCAGCGGACTTACAGTCTCCCTGGGAAGCCAGTTTCTTGCTGTCTGGCTGGTCTGTGGATGAGAGAGACTGTCAGATGAGACACCACCCACCCGCACCGCCTCAACCCCAAAGCTGGTGCGGCATGTTCCAGGCATAGTCACCACCATCCCGCATGACAGTCAAGATGGAGGGTTAGAAGGTGCTGGTCCAGAAAGGGGCAACATGTCCAAGTCACTCACCACCCCAGAGTGACAAAGTTCACTTTTAACATGTGAACATTAGTAATATCACGGGGTCCTTCCAGATTAGAGCCGGACCTACCCAGGGGACAAGTGTCCTGTTTAGGAGCAACCTTGGCGATGTTGTGCCCTGTGTCAGTCTCCCACAGGGAAGGAGCGATCTGGAGAACCTACGGCTTTCCCTGGTCACAATCGACCTGCCCTTCTCTCAGCTACCTGATACCTCAGAGTGGCAGATGGAACAAAAAACTGGGTGACTCCCGTCTTGGAGCCCCACTGGGACAAAGTGCTCCTCTCAGCCCCAGGCTTCCCTCCAGGGTGAAAGCCAGCCACCACCAGGAGTTACCTCCATCTTCCAGCTGTCTCTTTTGGCCCCCAAAACTGAAATCGGGAGTGTTGTTATTCACGGTGGTAGCAGCATCACCTCCGATTTTGGCTGCAATCTAGGATGAGGTAGGAAATATAGACGAGTTACCATCCCAAGCAACCCTCAAGTTCGCCCCTAGCCTTGGCCTGGAGTGGCTCCCCTGATTTCAGGAGGAGTTTGAGTACAGGCACTCTGGAACCTTTTAGGAAAGTCTCCCAAGTTTTCTAAGAACTGCAGACTCCCTGTTCTTTACTGGCAGGACCTGTGCGCACAGGCTATTCTAAGTGCAAAGGAAACAGCAGTTCAGGAGGACAGAATTCCTGGGTCACTTCCCACAAGTGGCC
>LZPO01044401.1:596510-625497 GCA_001675575.1 Neotoma lepida
TTTTTTGAGACAGGGTCTCATCTAGTCCAGACTGGCCTCTAACTTACTAAACAGTCAAGGATGACCTTGAACTTCTACTGTCCTGCCTTCAACCTCCGGAATGCTGNGATAACAGGTGTGCATCACCTCATGGTCTCACCCAGTGTGGATTATTCTACTCTGCTTGGAGGGAGAAGATGCTTTATACCATATGGCCAGCATAGCTGTGCTTCCCTTTGCTTCAGCCTGAGGTTGTGTACCACCTAGTTCCTCAGACTTGCCTGCTACAATGGAGGATGTTCAGGGTTGTTTTCACTCATGTGTCCAAACACATGCTCATACACATGTGTGCACCCTGGGTTTCAGGATGCAGGTGGGAGTGGGGATGGGTTGTGGGGGGACCAGGTGTGGAGCTTTTCCAAATAAGGCCCTGACCCTCAAACAAGCCTCCTGTGTTACCTCGGGATGAACTCCCATAGCTGCTGAAGGATTAGGGTCTCGGTCTCTGTCCCTGGGCCGTCTATCTGGCTCCCAGCTAAGAGTGGCTGATTACCTGGCTTGTGAATTTATGGGCAAGGAGGATGAGGTCACAAGAGTGCTTGTGAGCTCATGGGCATGATGGGTAGGCAGTGCAGTTGCCCCTTGTCTCCCCATGGTGTCCACATCCTAATCCCACAGCCCAGGAAGAGCTATGGGGTCCTCTGAATGGTGCCTAAACAGTATTTATTGTTCATCTGTTTTGTTTTGTTTTGAGACAGGTCGGCATGAAGCCCAGGCTCGTCTCACACTCACCAATGGATGACTTTGAATTCCTGATTCTCTTGCCTCCACTTCCAGAGGCAGGAAGCAGAATGGACTTAGTGTTGAACGGAGACAGAGCTTCAGTGTGAACAGATGGAGAATTCTGGAGATGAATGGTGGGGATAGCTGTGTAGCCCAGTGAACGAGCTCTGTGNTGCCACATCTGCGGGTGATAAATCTTTTTTTCCTGAGACAGGGTTTCTCTGTGTAGCCCTGGCTGTCCTGGAACTTGCTTTGTAGACCAGGCTGGCCTCAAACTCAGAGATCTGCCTGCCTCTGCCTCCCAAGTGTTGAGATTAAAGGTGTGCGCCACCACCACCCAGAATATTTAAAAGTTTTTTAAATTCTTTTTTTGGAGGTGGGGTGGGGATTAGTTAGACAGGGTCTCATGTAGCCCAGGCTAACTTCAAACTCGCTTGCAATGACTCTGAACTCCTGATCTTCTTGTCTTCATCAATCCAAGTGCTGAGATGACAGGTGTGTACCACCTCACCCAGATCACCTCACCTCGCCCCTTCCCTCTGTGTGTGTGTGGGTTTTAATTGGAGCTGGAGAGATGGTTCAGGGGTTAAGAATGCATACTGCTCTCGAAGAGGACTTGGGTTCAATTCCCAGCACCACTGTAACTCCAGCTTGAGGGGATCCCAGGACTCTGGCCATCTCACACACACACCAGATGCACATGACACAAATTAAATCTTTAAAATGTATTATTTTGGTGTGTGTGTGTGTATTCTGGTGCATGTGCAGAGGTTAGTGAACTCCACTCCCTCCTTCCACTTGCATGTGAGTCCCAGGGATCGGAGTCAGGTAGTCAGGCTTGTATGGCAAGGGCCTCACCCAGTGTGTGTGTGCATGTGAATTCAGTGTCCTCAAAGGCCAGAAGGGGGCTTCAGGTCCTGGAGATGGAATGACAGGTGATTGTGAGTCACCATGTGGGTGTTGAGACTGCAACTCAGGTCCTCTGCAGGAGCAGTGTGGGCTCTTAACAGTGAGCCATCTCTCCAGCCCTCTTGCTGTTTATAAATGGAGTGGAAACAGGTCCCAATCTCTTGGAGAAGAGGAAAGAGGAGGAGAGGGGGCAGAGGGAGTGTTGGAGGGTCAGAGGAAGTGGGGAAGTGTTGTAGAATATTATTTTAAGGTGTGTTACTTTTGTTTATGCTCTGGAACATTTGTTTAATGATGCAAAGATGTGTTTGATTAAATAAAATTCACCTGCAGTCAGGAAGCTGCGTCAGCAACTAGCTGACAGGAAGCACTAGGGAGGAGCCAGGTGGAGAAGGTGTGTTTTAAGGAGGGGTGATGAGAAGCACAGGGCTTTTTGGAGGAGGTGAGCTACTTGCTATTCAGTCTCTNCAAGGAGTCCACCTTAACCTTTGAATCTTGAATTCTTTAGAGGGACAGAGATTTAGTTACNTTCCCTTCAAAGCTTTGAAAGAATCGGGGCCTGAGGGCACAGAATCCTCTCAGGCTGCAGCTCTTGAGGCTTAACTGCTGCTGGTAGTGATGGGTTTGCAGTTGCTGATTTGGACAGTCTTGGCTTAAAAGGCAGCAACGATTTTTAAAAAGGGCAACAGGGAAGGAAGGAAAGGAAGGGAAGGGGATAGAGGAGGGAGGGAGGACAGAGGAAGGAAGGGAGGAAGGTAAAAGAAGAGAGGATGGAGGTAAGGGAGAGAATTTTATCTCCCCTCCTTGTGAGTACCTCAATGTCCTACCACACACCCATTTCCATAATATGTTAAAAGTCTCAAAACTACAATGGGTCAACGAAGATGCTTGCCACCAAACCTGACCACTGAGTTTGATCTCCAGGCCCCACATGGTGGAAGGAGAAGGCAGACTCCCACAAGTTCTCCCCTGACTCCCATAGGCCCCTCCCTCAGACAGACAAATTTAAAACATTAAAAAGCAACAATGAAAGTGCTTAGAAAATTTATTCTCTTTCCCCTTGAAATGATACGCACGGGCAGGGANGTGGGACTTGGTGTAGGTTGGAGGGAGAGGTGGAAGCCATGGTGGGGTCCTCCTGCCACCCAACATCCCAGTTCCCCTTTCACAGTCCTTTGATGGGGTCTCCAAAGACTGGGGAGTCGAGCAGGGTACCCCCAGTTATCCTAAGCTCAGAATCCAATGTTGAAGTGCAGAGGGTATGGTGGTGGTGGAGAGCCAGGGGACTTTGTTCTCTAGCTGGTAGAAAAATAACTCCCCGAGTCAGTCTGGGGATGTTTAATTTTGCATACTGAATGCTGGGTTTCAGGATAGTTGCTGTATATTGGTCCTTAATTGTGACTTTCTGAGGCCCGAGCAGGGCTGGCAGTGCTGGGATGCAGAAGGTCCCCTTGGCTGTGTCCCCCAGCTTCACCTGGCAGCTCCCCATCCATGAACAAGCAGACCAGAGACCCTCCCAGAGGGACCTAGGCTCTGGGAGTTACTAGCCTGGAAGGTGGGCAGAGATGTGGAAGACATTACAGGGTGGGAGATGGGGAGGGAGGTGATCTGGGGGGGAGTGGTTCCTCCTGGGTGGGGGAGGGGAGGTGTGTCCTAGCTGAGGGGAGATCCAGCATTCATATGGGGTGTGGTGTAGGACATCCATCCCATCCCTTACTGCCCGGTGGGGAGCCACTGGTCTGGGGTCTGGGCTTCCAGAAGGCCATGCAGTGGGAATCAGCTCCAGGTTGTGTCTGGGATATTGGGGTGCCTTTGGGATCTGAGATGCTGCCACTGGGCTGTTGGGATCTAGACTTGGGGAGTGGTCTGAGCATTCAGGCTACAGGAGCAAAGGGCTTGGGACCTGGCAGTGTCTGGGAGAGCTCTGCCTTCTATGGACTGTGTCCAGAGAAGGGGTTGAAGGAATTTGGGGTCTGGAATTTAACAGCTGGGGCATCTGGGATCCACCCTGGAGCTCACGTCTGTGGTTCCAGGAAGCAGAATCCAGTGGATTTGGACTTGGGACTCTGGGATCCGGTGATGAGAGATTGAGGGTGGTACTTGAAATGTAGACCCAGCAGTCAAAGTGGAAGGGTATAGAACCCTAAGTCGAGGTAAATGAATTGTTTGGGTAGAGGGATCTGGGATCCAGTGACCCAGGGGCAGAGCCCCAGGATCTTGGCATTGCTCTGTCAGGACCCTGTGGCTGAGAGTTCTTAGCTTCTAGAATCCAGTGGCCAGACTATGAGGCAGGTGACAAGGTATTCACCAGCAGGTTTGGGGATCTTAGGTCCAGTGTGGCATGAGGGTCTGGTGCCGGAAGGATCTGAGGTCTGGGTTGTGGGGTACATGGATGTGTGCCCCCATGCTTGGGGCATTGGTCCATCTGCTGCTGCATAGGGAGGCCCAGCACCCAGTGGGTGGGGCATGGAAAAGCAGGATTGGGCTCTGGGGTGTGGATGAGCAGGGTCAAGGGGCTCTGGGATAAGGGTTCAGGACCAGGGTGTGGATAGTTCTGCATTTCAAGTGTCAGACTGCTGATGTGTGAGGTACAGCAGTTGGGGTCTGAGTATCTGGTTGTGAAGTCGAGGATCCAGCACTGGGATCCAGTGGCCGAAGAGTGGGGTCCAGTGGTATAATGGTCAGGATACAGGGCCCAAAGATCTGGGATTTGGATACTGGGATCCAGCAGCTTGGGATGGGGGATTAGGATCCACTGGTCAGGCCATTAGTCTCCGGTGGTCCAGGATGTCAGCCTGGGGGATGCCGTGATGAAGATGGGGGAATCTTGGGGTGACAGGTTCTGGTCCCTCACCTGGATGCGACCCCCAGAGCCTGCTTCATGTTCTCGTAGACCACGTAGGAGATGCTCACAGCTGGAATGACCTTCATGAAGTTGGGGGCTATGCCCCGGTAGAGGCCCCATACACCCTCCTGGGATAAGATGTGTCGAAGCAGACCCACCATGGAGACCTGTGGGCCACCCTCAATGGAGGCTGTGGGGGGGTGGGGGCCAGGTAAGACCAAAGCATTCCTCTCATTTCTCCTTCTGTCCCCACAGCCAGGGCTGGGCTAGGTGGCCATTTCAAGAGGAGGCGAGAGGGTGACAGGGGAACAGTGGGCCCTACCACAAGATTCCGGATATCTGAGGGCCTAGGAACTACCAATCTTAGGGACCACATTTGAGGATGAATGGAAACAGCAGGTGTGTGCATGTGTGTGTGTGTCTGTGTGGGGGTGTGTCTGTACAGCTAGGTGTGTGAGAGTGCCTATTTAGTCTGTGTGTGACAAGAGGAGAGAAATTCCCCCTTCCTTGAAGTTAATTTTCCCCTTCTCGCCACGGCTAACTTCTGGTCATNTTTCCTTCTTCCATCCCAAAGCTGGCTGTTTGGGGAGCCATCTGTGGCAGCCCAGTCTAAGTCGGGTTCCCACCTCTCTTTTCCTCAACCGTAAACCAACCCTCAATGATTTATGTAGCCTCCTCCCTCCTCCCTAAGGGATGAAGTTCATGCAGAGTAGAAATTGTTTATCTCATTCACTGATCGCTTCTCCAGCGAAAACCAAGGAACACAGACGCTAAGGTTGACATAAGCAGATTCAAGGGAAATGAAACAGGAAAGTAACTCATGGGAGAAAGATACAAAGGAAAACCAACAACAGTGGAAAAGCTGAGGCAGGAGGATTGTCCTGAGTTCCAGCCCAGCCTGCGACATAGTAATCCTCTGTCTTAAACTAAACTCAAGGGCTAGAGCAGTGGCTCAGTGGGAAAGGGAACTTCCTGCTCTTCCAGAGGACCAGNGTTCAGTTTCTGGCACTCATGCACGTGACTGGCTAGCTCCAGGGAGTCTGACGGACTTTTGTGGGCGTCTCAGCCACCTACACATGCACACACACATGCATGCACATGTGCAGAAATAAAATCTTAAAAAACAAAATCTTGAAATGAAAACAAAATACAGTAACTAGGCTGTCCTTAAGGCTGGGTGTGGGGGTGCACACCTTTAGGAGGCAGAGGCCAGTGGCAGATCTGTGAGTTCCAGGCCAGCCAGGGGTANATAGACCCTGTGCCATAAAATAAAGAATAAAGATACTGTCCTTCCTTGACTTTAGCTAATTTTGTTCCCAGCATCCCCCACTCCCTTGTTTTCACCCAGCTTTGAATAACAGCTCAGGTTACTGGCAGGTCCAGAAATGTCACAATATTGTCTGTGGTGAAAGACTGCCTCTTTAGCATCACTATTGGGTAAACTGAAGCCCAGACAAGAGGAAGGACTTACCAGGCCACCCACCCACAGGATCCCAGCCCAGACTCTACCTACACGGACTTAGATAGGACCCAAGTAAGTGGCAGGCTTTCCTACCCCAGCCTCCCGTCCAGGCCTCTCACCTTGGGCNTGCATTCGGGTCCGGACCAGTGCCAGGGGGTAACTGGCAATCTGGCCACAGGTGCTGGAGATGGTGCCACAGGCCAGTAGCACGAGAATGCCTGGGTTTGCTGATTCGTGGCTGTACTGCTGAAGCCAGCGATTCTTCAGGGTCTGGAAGAGAAAGGGGCAAGTGGGTTCCGAGTTACAGATGGGAAGGCCCTGGTGTCAATGACCTTGTTGCTAGCTCTGTATACCCTGGTTGCTGGTACTAGATTAGAGATGTGGTTTGTTTCCCACTGGGTCACGGCTGCCCTATGACTAGGGGATTCTAGGCCGGGGCTCCACCCCTGACCCACGACCCTGGCCCCTCACTGGGGGATTCTTTTTTTTTTAATTTTAAATAATTTATTTTTATTTTATGTACACTGGTGTTTTGCCTGTATGAATGTCTGTATGAAGGCATCGGATCCCCTGGAACAGACAGTTACAGACAGAGTTACAGACAGTTGTGAGCTGCCATGTAGGTGCTGGGAATTGAACCCGGGGCCTTTGGAAGAGCAGCACTGCTCTTAACCATCACTGGGGGATTCTAATAGTCACTTAAAACTTTTTCATTTTGAGACAGGGGCTTAGTCTGTAGCCCATACTGGCNTTGAAGTTGGTATCTTCTTGGCCACCCTAGTACTGGGATGACAGGCTTGTGCTGCCCAGCCTGGCTTCTGNGAGCAGTTTCCACGTATTCCTTCCCATTTGCCTCCTGTACTGAGCACACCCCATGCCTGGGACCTCACCACAGTGACTGTCTACAGCAGGAAGAACTGTGCATCTTGGATTAAGGATCATTTTGGATTTTGTTTTTGTTTTGCTCTGTGTAGCCCTGGCTGTCCCGGAACTCACTCTGTAGACCAGGCTGTAGACCAGCTCAGAAATCTCCTGCCTCTGCCTCCTGAGTGCTGGGATTAAAGGCATGCACCTGGCTTCATTTTGAAATTTTTAAAATTTATTTTTTACTCTATGTATATTAATGTTTTGTTTTCATGTATATCTGGGTGAGGGTGTTGGGTCCCCTGGAACTGGACTAACAGACAGTTGTGAGCTGTCATGTGGGTGCTGGGAATTGAACCTGGGTCCTCTGGAAGAGCAGTCAGTGCTCTTAACCACTGACCCATCTCTCCAGCCCGCATTTTGGATTTTTAAAGACANTCTCGCATAGCCCAGACAGGTCTCAAACCCACTAAGTAGCTGAGAATGAACCTGAACTCCTGGTCCTCCTGCCTCTACCCCTCCATGATGGGGTAAAAGGGGTGCATGCCACCTGGTTTATGAGGTACTGAGGATGGACTCCCAGGCTTTGTGCATGCTAGGAGAGTGCCCCACCCCCTGAGCTACATCCTCCATCCCTCTGAAGGTAAGTTAAAGCCTTCATCCCGGTGTCCTAGGGCACTTTAGCTGCTGACATTAATAAAGATGACTGGAGTGGGCTCTGAGAGCCACACAGTTCCTTATATGAAGAGGAGGGACTTAAAGGAGAGAGTCAGACATAGAAATGGGACTGATGGCTCTACAGAGAACAAGGAATGCTTCAGGGATTGCAGTGACCATCTGCNAATCTAGCTGCCCAAGGGGCTGAGGCAGGAGGATTGATTANGCCCAGGAGCTTGTGATTCGCCTGGGCAACAAAGTGAGACACTGTCTATAATAAAAATAAGTAAGTAAAATTTAAAATAAAGAAGGGGCTGAGGGTAGAGATTGCTTCACGAGCAAAAGGACCTGGGTTCAGATCCCAGCGTGTACAAAGGAGCCAGATGAGGCTGTGCANACCTGTAAATGCAGCTCTGGGGAGGCCGAGACAAGAGGCTGGCAGCCAGTCAGCCTAGGCGAGTCCATGAGAGACCGTGCCTCCGTCCGATCTCTGCCTCCCTCACCCTCACAGGAGCTGCAACCTCAGAATATTCCAACCAACAGAAGATGCGGATTCATATAGTTCCTATGTGGCAGATGAGAAACTGAGGGAAAGGGAGCTATGTGCCCAAAACTCTGGAATTTTCTGGAAACTTTTTCCAAGATCTTCCTCTCCCTCGTTCTTTTATTTTTTGGGTATATGTGTGTGCTTGTGTACGTGCATGTGTGTGTGCAGGGGTGCATGCCCACTTGACATGTGGAGGCCAGGGGTTGACATCAGGTGTTTCACTCAAGCCCTCTCACCTTGTCTTTGGAGACGGTCTCTCACTGAACCTGAAGCTCATTGGACGGCCAGTCAGTGAGCTCCAGGATCCTCCTGTCCTGGCTCTCAGCCCTGGAGTCCCAGATCCTCCTCCTGACATTTTACTTAGATTCTGGATCAGAACTCACATCCTCTTCCTTGTATGGCAGGCACATTACCAACTCAGCCAGCTCCCTAACTCTCCAACTTCCTATTTTGAGGCAGGGTCTNTCTGTAGCTCTGGTTGACCTGGGACTTGCTACATAAACCAGTCTGGACTCAAAGTAATGGAGATCCGCCTGCCTCTGTTTCCCAAGTGCTGGGATTAAAGGCGTGCGTCACTGCTGCCATCACCACCACCACTAAAGATTTAGTTATTTTTATTTTATGTGTATGGGTGTTTTGCCTCCCTGTATGTCTGCATACCACAAGCATGCAGTACCTATGGGGGCCAGAAGAGGGCATCTGATCCCCTGGAACTGGAGTTACAGGTAGTTGAGAGCCACCTGTGGGTGCTGAGACTATATATATGTTTAATGAGTTATTAAGAGCTGTTATGGGCTGGTGAGATGGCTCAGTGGATAAAGGTGCTTACAAGCAAGCCTGATAACTATGTTTGATCACTGGAACCCACACAGTGAAAAGAAAGAACCAACTCCTGTATAGTACCTTCTAACCTCCACACACATGCTAGGGCACATGGACACACAGAGAGATAAACTAAAATAAAGAGCTGTTCCGGGCTAGAGAGACGGCTCAGTCGACAAACTTCTTGTCATGCAAGCATGGGGGCCTGAGTCTGATCCCCAGTACCCATGTCAAAGGCCAGGCATGGTTATATATGCCTGGAACCATGTTGTTGGGGAAGAGGAGATACTTGGCTCACTGATGAACCCCTCTAGTCTCCTGGATGAGCCCCAGGTCCCAGTGAGAGATCCCATGTCAAAAAACAAGGTGGACAGTACCTGAAATATGACACCTGAGGTCTTCTGGCCTACACACACACACACACACACACACACACACACACACACACACACACACACACACACACACGTACTAGGTGTCCTGTTGCCAGGCATAGTGATACATGCCTGTAACGTTAGTACTCAGGAGGCTGAGGCAGGGGGATTACCATGCGTTCAGGCCATCACGGGATACATTTTGCTGTGCATGAGCCTCCATCTTTAAAAACAAANGAGCTGCTGGACGGTGGTGGCACATACCTTTAACCCAGTGCTCGAGAGGCAGAGGCAAGAGGATCTNTGTGAGTTCGAGGCCAGCCTGGTCTACAGAGTGAGTTTCAGGACAGGCTCCAAAGCTACCAAAGAAACTCTGTCTGGAAAAACACCAAAAAAGAAAAAAAGCTGCACTTCAGTTGGTGGAACATTTGCCTAACATGTATGAAGTCCTGGGTTCTACCTAGTACCACATTTACTTGGCCTGGTAGTGTACTCAGCAGTATAGTTAGGAAGGTCAGAAGTTCAAAGTCATCCTCAGCTACATAGCAAGTTTGAGGCCAACCAAGGTTACATAAGACCCTATCTTAAAAAAAAGATAAAAGGGGTACTGGAGAGATGGCACAGTGGTTATTCTTGGCATTGGCTATCCTTGAAGAGGACCCAGTTTTAATACCCAGCACCCACATGGCAGCTCACAACCATCTGTAACTCCAGTTCCTGAACAATCTGGCACCCTCTTCTGGCCTCCACAGGTACCACATGCAATGTGCAGGCAAACACCCATACATAATAAATTTTGAAAATAATAATTCAGAAATGAAGGAAGGAACAGAATGTGTTGGCCTGGAGACCAGGCCAGAACCCACACATGCTTTGGGGAAGATGGGCATCTGAGGCTTGTTTTACACCGTGTTCACACTCTTAGGGGCTGGAAGGGCCCCAATTCCTTCAAAGCTAAACCTTCCATGACTCCAAGGAGGCAAATGTGAACCCCTAGGTTTCATCTGCAGCACCATAGCGGGAAAATGGTTCTATTATTATTCTTGTTTTGAGAAAGGGCATCACTTTGTGACCCAGGCTATCCTTGTGTTCCCAAGGCATGGGATTAAAGGCATGTGCCACCATGCCTAGTTGCTGTGGTAATCCTCCTCCTGCATCAGCCTTCTGAGTGTTGGATGACAGACACCAGCCTCCATGCCTGGCTAAATGTGGCTTTTTTAAATTTTTGAAAAGATTTTTTTTTTTAATGTATGTGTGCCTATGTGAGTNTATGTGCACAGTGAGAGTACAGTACTTCTGGAGGCCAGAAGAGGGCATAAAATTCCCTGGAGCTGGATTCCCAGGGTGCTGTTAGACCTGATGTTGGTGTTAGAAACTTAACTCAGGTCGTCTGCCAAAGCAGCAAGCCCTCTTAATGGCTGAGCCATCTCTTTAGTCCTATTTTTCTATTTGGTTGTTATTGATTTCTCTTAATTTTTCTTTTTCTTTTTTTTTCTTTCTTTAATAATTTATTTTTATTTTATGTGCATTGCTGTTTTGTCTGCATGTATGTCTGTGTGAGAATATCAGGTTTTAGAGTTACATTTAACTGCCATGTGGGTGCTGGGAATCGTACCAAAGTCCTCAGAAGAGCAGTTGGTACTCTTAACCACTGAGCCACCACTCCAGCCCCCCTCCCAAGCCAGGGTTTCTCTGTGTAACATCCCTGGCTGTCCTGGAACTCACTCTGTNAACCAGGCTGGTCTTGAACTCGNAGAAATCCATCTGCCTCTGCTTCCTAAGTGCTGGGATTAAAGGCATGCACCACCAGGCCCAGCTTAAATTTTGTTTTTCAAAACAGTGTCTTTTCACATAACTAGGCTGTCTTGAAACTGACTACCTAGTGCAGGCCAGCCTTGAACTCCAGATCCTCCTACTTCAGCCTAAGTTCCAGGATTGCAAGTGTGCGCCACCATGTGGAACTGGAGACAAGGTTTTTTGCATCATTGAGTGACAGAAGAAGGGAGGTACAATGTCTGGAGGTACATTCTAGGGTTCCAAAACCCACTACAGTTTTCAAGTTCACGATTGCCCTTCCTAGCGATGAGAAGTTACTGGATTAGCAAGGAGTGTCCTAGGCCAGATCCTAGAACGAGAAAGAAGGGAGAGAGGCACGGTAGTTATCCACAGACCTCATAGACGGCTAGATCAATTCCAGCGTAGGGGATGATGCCCAGCACGTTAGGCAGGTAGCCACGGTAGAAGGCGCGGGGCCCTTCGCGCTCCAGGATCCGCCGTGCGCAGTCCAGGAGCCCTTTGTACTGGCCAGTTCTGCGTAGAGTCAGCCTTGTCTTCAGTACCTGGGTGAGAACTCTGTCAACCCCTTGAAAAACTGCTTCCAAAAATCATCATGCTCGGGAGTGACGTCACCTAGAAGCGCTACGCCTGAAAACAGATGTCCTGAGGACCCAGCTAGGGCTGCGTAGGTAGAATGCNCACTTAGTGTACACAAAGGTCTGGTTTCCAACCCCAGCACCAGGTATGGTGGCTCACACCTGCCATCCTCACACTTGGCAGGCCTATCCATAAATGGCCAGTTACTATGACTACCAAGTCATACGAGTTACATCTCAAATTGAGATACCTAGACAAGCTAGACCGGAAACGGCTCCTGGTCCCAAGTCAGGCAGTTAGGGTTACAGTTAGCTCCACACACAGTGTGGAGTGGAGAATGAAGCGGTACGGCAGGCCCACCCTCCCATGCTGGATCTTTCTCCGCTCCCCTTCCTTCTCACCTCCATGGGGTATATGATGGTTTGAGCTGTGGCCCCGGCCAGGGAGCCAGCCACGAAGCGCTCCTGAACGTGCAGTGTCTCTTGCTGCCCCCGGATGGCCCGCTTGATCTGAGGGTGGAACATGGGGGTGGTGTGGGGTGCATTGGAACCTTGGAGATTATTGAGATGTTCATGCATTCCACTGTTTTCCAGCTGGCACGGAGCTAGCCAGTAGGGGGCATGGTGCAAGCCAAGCCCTTGAGCCCCTGTGTTTGGTTTCTGCTATCCAAGGCTGAATATACTCTTTCCTGGACCAACCTGTTCGTAAGCCATGAACTTGATGGCCGACTCAGGGGCGATCTTGAGCACGTTGATGCCGTTGCCCCNCCAGAGGGACAAAACGCCCCCCTCTTGAACCATGTTTCGCAGGCCCCCTAGGATATTGAGCCGATTGGACTTAGAGGCGTGGACCTGAGTGAGTGGGGGGAGAAGGTCAAGTTGCGATGCCCTCTTACGTCCGGGACCTGAATGATGGGGTGGATCCCTTCAGGTCATCTCACCTGCATGAAGACCTTAAGACGGTCCAGAGGAGCTGTGCCTGTCCGCGACACAGCGCCCGCCACTGCACCAGCCACTAGCTGCTTCCACCACATGCCTGTAAGTTTCTCCTGCTTGGAGAACTCATCGGGCACCGTCAGGCATTCGCCAATGTCCAGGACCTGAGGATGGGGGCTGCAAGTGTCATGTCNCAGCAGAGGAGGGGGGATGTACCTGGGTCCTAAGTGGAGAAGGCTCCTCTATGAATTCCAGGACACCCCAGAGTTCACCAAAGGACCTTGGAGAGCTCAGCAGATCCCTTTGGATCCTGCCACGTGCCACTAAAACATCCAACCAGCAGTCCCACTGTGATATATCTGCACGGAGTTCCACTAAAGCAGTGGCACTCAACCTTTCTAATGCTGCGGCCCTTTAATACAGCTCTTCTCATTGTGGTGATCCCCAAGCATACAATTATTTCCTTTGCTGCTTCATAACTGTAATTTTGCTACTGTTACGAAATGTAATGTAAATATCTGTGTCTTCTGAATGGTCTTAGGTGACCCCTGTGAAAGGGCTGTTTGACCCCAGAGGGGTCGCGACCCATGGGTTGAGAACCACTGCACTAAAGGCTCCATTAAGTCCCCAAAATAATAATTCGGTCCAATGAATCCTACCAAAGGAGCCACTGACTCCCACAAAAGAGACCACTGAAGGGGTCTGTGAGAGGGCTCATTAGGNCAAGGTATGTGTGACCAAGTCTGAAGATCTGAATTCAGTATTTGGGACCCATATGCTAGAAGGAGAAAACAGACTTCCTCAAGTTGTCTTCTGACCTGCACACATGTGCCCCCTCATACCAAATAAGTAACTGTTAAAAACAGAAGGGGCAGTGGTGGCGCACCCTTTAATTCCAGCACTTGGGAGGCAGAGGTAGGGGGATCTCTGTGAGTTCAAGGCCAGCCTGGTCTACAGAGTGAGTTTCAGGACAGCCAGGGGTACAGAGAAACTCTGTCTTGAAAAACAAAACAAAACAACAACAAAACAAACGAAACAAGGAAAAGAAAAAGGAGCCACTAAATTTCACCAGAGGATTCCCTGATCTCACCAAAGGAGCTACTGNTTCTTACCAAAAGATCCACTGAGTCCCACCAAAGAATCTATTGAATTCTACTGAAGAATCTATCAGATCCCACCACAGGATCCACTGATCCCACCAAAAGAGCCACTGAGTCCTACTAAAGAATCTGCTCTCACANTAATCTCCATGA
The DNA here is from genome assembly GCA_001675575.1 of Neotoma lepida. Classification (NCBI taxonomy): domain Eukaryota; kingdom Metazoa; phylum Chordata; class Mammalia; order Rodentia; family Cricetidae; genus Neotoma; species Neotoma lepida. The sequence continues at coordinate 610,311 of LZPO01044401.1, forward strand.
GGGGGCCGCTCCCAGAAGTCTTCCCACAAGCCCCCCATTCCCCTAGGAGTCCTCCCCTAGAAGTCCTCCCCCAAGATCCTCCAAGAGTCTTCCCCAAAAAAACTTCCCCTAGAAATCCTTTCCCAGGAGTCTTCCCGAGGAGTGCTCTCCTTCCTAGAGTCCAGCCATAGACTTCTCAGCTGTGGATCTTTGAGGGTGGACATCTCTGGATCTTCCAAGAGGATTGTATGGCTATTTCCTCAGCATGACATCATCACCCCATTGCCATTTTANGGCAGCNATTACTTTGGCCTGGTAGCCATGGCAACGAACTGAGTAGCACAATCTGGTGATAACTGGGTCTATAAAAATGGAGCTATTGCACCCCCTGGTAGGGAGGGGACAGTCACAGGACCTCATCAGGAAGTCCACTGTCCCATCCCAGTTGCAAAGAATCCTGGGAAACATTATGTAGGAAGCAGAAGGCTAATTGAAAGACTCCATGGGGTCGCCATCCATGATGCTGTGGGACTCAGGCAGTGGTGCAGCTGTTTGGGGGTCACTCAGGTCCTGTAAATGACCCCTCACTGTGCTCTGTAATGAAGCTCAAAAAACTCATGGGCTTACCAAATCAGACCTCGGTGGGTTCCTTCCTTTGGTCTGTTGTCACCTCACCTGGGGTGAACAGACACTTGTTCACACCTCCCCAGGACAAGCAAATGCAATGAGGATCTTCTCCTGACACCAACAGATCCCTAGTGATCCCCACCTTGGAGACCTCCCTCTCCACCCGCAGTGGACTCCTCTGGACCCTCCAAAGACAATGTCTGCCTGCGTTTCCCCCTCAGTTGCAGTGTGAGCTTGGAGCAGGTGATGAGCACCCAGCAGCTGGCAGTTGTGTGGGTCGAGTGTGGGAACACCATTTGGTGTATTTCTCCCCCATAACTCCAGTTCCTACCAACTGGCCCTGAGTCTGAGCAAGACCAAAGGGCTCTGAGCAGATAGCAGAGCTGCCCATTGGGGTTACCAGGCTCCTGAACTCAAGATGCAGGGATAAAGGAACAGAGCTTCCAGAGTCCTGGCCCAGCCCTTCTGAACCTTGGGGAAGTTGGAGCTGGCCTCCTCCCCTGTGGGCAGCCCCCGACTTACCGTGGAATGCTTCCAGAAATATAGGACATCTTCCACATTCTCCAGAGAGTGCAGCAGAAAGTGGTCTCGCCATTCCTGCCAATCGATGGTCATGGTGCCATCTCGGTCCATACTGGAGGTGGGATGGGCACAGGCTCAGTGTCTGGGCTGGCGGGGGTGGGTGCTGCTAGCCTTCACAGATTTGGGGAGCACAGCATGCATTTCTTCTCTGAAGCACTGGTTTATTTTTTTGAGATAGGGTCTCACTCTATAGCCCAGACTGGCTTGGATTTCACAGCAATCCTCCTACCTGTGTACCTGAGGCTAGAACAACACTGTATACATGCATTTCTTTTTTTTTAGACAGGGTCTTACCTTGGAGACCAGGCTGGCCTCAAACTCCTGGCAATCCTCTTGCCTTAGCTTTCTGGGTATTGATAGCCATGTGTCACTGGCTAAAGAGTTTTAAAACTTTAAAAAAAATTATTTATTTTAAATTGTGTGTATGTGTGGCCCCTGAAGCNTAGTTACAGGTGGTTATGAGCCACCTAACTTGGGTGCTGGGACTCAAACTCTGCTAGAAGAATAATTCACACTCTTAACCACTGAGCCATCCATTTCTCCAGCCCTGTTTCATTGAGTCAGGCTTTTACTCTACAGCCTAGACCTGGCTTGGCTCTCATAGCAATCTTCCAGCCTCAGCCTCCTTAATGCTGCATGGTGGGGCTATACTATTGTGTCTGACTTAAAAAAATAATTTATATATTTTNTTTTAATCTGCCTTGTTGTTTTGCCTGAATGTATGTTTGTGTGAGGGTGTCCTGGAACTGGAGCTACAGACAGCTGTGAGCCACTATGTGGGTGCTGGGGATTGAACCTGGATACCCTAGAAGAACAGTCATTGCTCTTAACCACTGAGCCATGTCTCCAGCCCCTTGTGTGAGTTTTAAAAACAAATTTTGTGTGTGTGCGCGTCTGTGTGCGCATGAGCTCACATGTGCCATGGCTTGTACATTAGAGGTCAGGGGACAACTTGCTGGGTTGATACTCTCCTTCCATCACATGTGTATTGGGGATCCAACTGTCCTCATCAGACTTGAGGGGCAAGTGCCCTTACCTACCTAGTCATCTTGCCAGCTTCACATGCCTGGCTTTTTGGGAGTTATTTTTAAGGAAAGTCTCATTCTGAAGTCCAAATTGGCCTCAAACTCATGGTAATCCTCCTACCTTGGCCTCTTAAGTGCTAGGATGACAGGTTCNGGCCCCAGGTATGATCTAGTCACATTGTCTGGCTGACTNGCCTGTGTAAATCCTTCAGACCAACNCTATGTGGGTAGCTGTAGAACCTACCAGCCCTTTTCAGGGCCAGACAGGGACTTCAGTCCACTGGCCTAAGATCTGTTTGACTCCAAAGTCCAACTTTTCATCTCCGCCCTCCCTGGAACCGGGTCTGGGGCTCAGAGGACAGAACTGTCTGGCAGGGGAGGGGACAGGAGGGGACGGGGAGGGGATAGGTCTCTAAGGGCCTGAAATTCCAGTAACCCACCTGTGTAGGATTTTCTCTGCCTGCTCCAGTGAGATGGAGATGCCCAGTGCTCGGAAGCTCTGCTGAATCTCGGAGACATCGATGTGACCTGGAAAGGGTTGCCCCAGGAGACTCCCAAACCAAGACTGGACTGGGGCAGGGGGATCCAGAAGCCTGTGTGTGTGTGTGTGTGTGTGTGTGTGTGTGTGTGTGTGTGTGTGTGTGTNTGTNNNNGGTCAATGGTCGTGTCTTCCTTCAGTCTCTCTTCATTCTCATTTTGAGACAAGGTCTCAAATCTGAATCTGGAGTTCACTGACTCAGCTAGGCCAGCTTGACAGTGAGCCCCATGATCCTCCAGTCTCCACCTTGCCACCCTCCCAGCTTTTTAACATGGGTGCTGGGGATTGAACTCAGGTCCTTGTGTTTGCACAGTAGGCCCTTTACTGACTGAATCAGCTCCCCAGCCTCAGGGGAGAGATTGTTTTACAGGTTGTGGGGGCTTCTCAGGGTTGGAACTGGGCAGTACTGGGGAATCCTCCGTTCCAGGAACGAGTGAGTTCAGGGGTGATTGCAGAAGTCCCTATGCTAGAAGAGACTAGAGCAATATTTGCTTATTTATTTATTTTTCACTTCCCCCCTGCCCAGCATAGGTTCTAGGGATTGAACTCAGGACCTTGTGGTTTTGTGGCAAGCACTTTACACCCTGAGCCATCTCTCCAACCTTAAGGAATCTAGATGACACTTGATCAAGGGGCTGTCCCTGGATCCCAGTCCCCGAAGCTACTCTACTGTGCAAAAAGAACCATCTGAGGGTGGAGACGGGGGTCCTCCGTTAAAAGGGAACTGGAGGTGGAATGGGCTGGTTTGGGCTCAGATCACCTAGTTGGGGCTGAGAAGAACTCCCGAAATAGCCCATGAGTCAGAAGCAGCCTTCCCTTTCTCCTCAGCACTGCGGGTTCTAACCCATCTGCCCATCCCCCAGCCTGNAGCCCATCTCACCATCCTGGTTCCGGTCAAGGCTGTGAAACATGAGCAGAAGGCGCTGCTCTCGTTCCTGCAGGTAGCGACTGAATTCCTCCAGGCTGAGGCCACCATCTGGATCAGCATCCCCCTCAGAGGAGATGCCCTGGAAGAGAAAAACGGGGACACAGGGGACTCAGCATACTGTACCCCCACAGTGTGTGTGTATGTGTGTGTGTTACAATATGCCTTATGCCTCAGGAACCCAGAGCCCCCAGCACCTCAAGGAAGGGGGACAGGGGCCCCTCAATCAGCCCACTTTTCAGCAAGATGCCCCAAGCCACAGTGTTTGGTTGCTGCCCAGTTTTCCTGGTAGGCAGACTGAGACGCTTCCAAGTCACAGAAGCGATTCAAGGTCATAGAACTGCGAGGTGGCAACCTTGAGCACATTTTTGTTTTTAAGACGGGGTCTCACATAGCCCAGGCTAGCCTCATTCTCTCTGTATTGGAGAATGACCTTGAACTCTGATTCTCCGGCACCACCTTGTCTCCCAAACCTGCCCACCTAGCTTTTTCTTATACAACCAGTTTCCTTGGCAGGCTTGGGGTAGAGGGTGTCCCCTTAAGAAACAGTCCTGGTTCATATAGGGCCCAGCATGTCAAAGCCAATAGCCATGGGGCCTCTATATTCCCACCGGAGAAGTGGGACCTTAGACTCAAGGTCAACAAAGATGCAACAGGTCTGATTCGGGGACATCTAGGGGCTCAGGTGTGAGGGATACCTGTGACACAAGGAGGAAGGGCCAGTTCCTGCCTCTTTTCATCGCCAGCTCCCATGCTGGGGCTGAAACCCAGGACCTTTGCACATGCTAGGAAAGCGCTTTACCACTGAGCTGCACCAGGCTCAAATTCCCTCCTAGATAGGTCGGACCCCAGTGGAGGCAGGGTGGCCTCAGATGGACTGAATCTCTGGCTGGAGCAACCTAGGGCAACCAGCCAGGTCCGGGAAAGTGCCGGCGGGGAACGTAAATAAGAAACTAGGGTAGCTGGTTAGTGGGTGCCCTAGCAGGGTGGGGAAGTTGTGTTCACTGCAGGTGGGAGCGGGTCACCCCTCGGATCATGCGGAGAGCAGCGGAGGGTGTGTCTCCGGGCAGTGGACCTGGAAAGCCTCCCGCTGTACGGTCCATTCTCCAGCGGGCACCCCACAGCCTTGGGTGGAGGGGGGGCACTGGGTCCTGGCAGCCGTAGGCGCTGCAGGCCCGGGGCCTTGGCAGTCTTGTCTCGCGACGCCGTTAGGCCAGACGCGTGTGGGCAGGGGGAAGGGTGGTGACAGGTGGTGGGTCCAGCCAACAGGTAGCGTGCGGCCGCTGCTGCAGCGGCGGCATTCAGGGGCACGGGTTACGGCGCGGGCCGGCCCTGCAGCGGTGGTCACTGCCCGTGGTACCTGCTGTGCACGGTCGGGGTCGCCCCCTCCCAGCCTGGCCAGCCCCTGGCGCAACTCATGCACGTCCACGCGGCCGTCCTTGTTGCTGTCCAGCTCCTCGAACAGGCGACCCCATCGCTGCCGCCGCTCCGCGTCCCCAGAGCCCCCCCGCATGGCGCCCGCCCGGGGGGGAGGGGAGGCCCCGCAGCGACGGCCTCGGCGGGGGCTTTCCGGCTCCCCCTCCCCCCCGGGGTCCCCACAGGGTCAGCTCCCGCGACCACCCGCACCGCAGCCTCTGTGCTGCGGGGCCGAGCTCCGGCACTTGCTGGAAGTGATAAATGCTAGTCGTCCCCGCCCGCGCCAGAACTTGCTGTCTCCTCCTCCGACCCGCATTACTGGGGGGAGGGGGCCGGGGGCGGAGCAGGGGGCGTGGGGAAGGATTCTAGGAGGCTCTGGTATTGCACATCTGACAGTGCCCGCATTCCTGGGACGGTAGAAAGGCAACCGTCTCGGTAGTCTGCTTGCCTCAGTTTACCGTTTTTCCTTAAATGGTTTTGGCAGGGAATTGGCAGGGAATTGNCAGGGATTGGATTTTGTAATCTCGTTCCTTTCGACGTCCCTCTCCTANGGATCTTTATCAGGAATTCAAGTTTTTGCTTCTCCCAGGCCTACGCAAGAACTCNGAAGCAATATNAGCGTTTATTTTGCCCGCCCGCTCTCGTCAGATTCCCAAATCNATGGTAGAAACAGAAGACCAACAAAGGGGAGCGCTCCCTCCCCAACACTTCATCCACCCGCGCGCCTCTATTTCTCGGCGACACTCAAAGAGAGAAACGTAAGGTCAACGCGCGGCGCGGCTGCAAAGTCAAATCCCTATTGGTCAGAGCCGCCTGAGCNGCGCCCGTCCGCTCTCGTNGGCGGGGCTTCCCGATTGACCCACAGCGGCCTCCTGCCCCGCAGCCCGCAGCTCGCCAGGCGTTCTTAAAGGGGCTGCGCCCCCATCTAGACTCTGAGAAGGCTGCTCTTTGCAGACCTGCCTAAGAAAGGAGTCCCGGGCCGGAGTCTCCGACGCCACTGAGGGTAAAGATCAAGAGGTGGCTGGGCTCTGGAGGCGGGGCCTCAGCCGGGGACCGTGGTTGCACCTGCTGAAGTCCCTCCCACAAGTTTCGGGTGCAGTTTCTCGTCTCACCGTCAGGGGGGAAGGGAGCCCGCTTGACTGCGAATAATAAGTAATAGCTAACGTTGAGTGCGCTGCGCATGCCAACCTTCCACTCGCTGCTCAGCGCCGTCCCTGCCCAAACCCTGTGAGGTAGGTAGGTGGCACTAGCTTTTCCCACGCTACAGAGGAGGAAGCAAGAAGTTAAAATTCCCAGCCGGGATTCCCACTTAGGGCCAGAGCAGAGATTTAAACAGATTTTAAACCACCATTCCTAGAAGGGNCGAAGCCTCTTTTATTTATTCTTAAGGGTTTTTGTTTATTTTGTTTTTGTTTTCCAGACACGGTCTCGCTATGTAGTCCTGGAAGTCACTATGTACACCAGGCTGATCTGGAACTCACAGAGATCCACCTGCTACTGCTCAGATTTAAGACGTGCGCCTCTACAGTGAGTGTCGTAGGGCTTTGTACGTACTNGAGGAGCACTCTGGCCAGTGGACCCCAGCGTCAGCTCTATGACCATTTGTTGTTGTTGCTCTTGTTTTGAGTCAGGGCCTCACTCTGTAGGCCTAGAGCCTGCAGCACTTCTCCTGCTTCAGCTTCCCAATTGCTGGGATGTAATCGTGTGCCACCATATCCTGTTCATGACTACCTTTTACCCAAAGATACATCCAGAGGTTATGTGGTTCCCACGCAGGCTGCGCCCATACATGTGTGATGAGCGGGTGAGAGTCCCACACAACCCCCCAGCTACCAAATGTTTCCACACACAGGTGTTTCTTTGTGCGTGCCATGAGGACATAGGTGCTTTCTTGGACACTTCCCTGACAGGTGGACCTCATACACAATAAGCCAGTTTGTGGAGCCCCCTCTGCGGATGTCCTTCAGTGTGGATGTAAGGTCTTCAAGTGCGAAATTCTGCACGGGTGCTTTTTGTCCAGGTGTCTTCTTACCGCACAGGTATGACTCGAAGCAGGTGTTTATACATTATACATATATTATACATCCAGGGCCGCATATGTATCTTTCTATGGAACTAGTCCCATACAGGTTGGTTGGCTGATTAATTGATTGTGGGACTAAAGATGGAACCCAGGGTCTCATGCATGCTAGGGAGGAATTCATGGCTGAGCCAGGGGCCATCCCGTCATGTCACTATGGCTTTCTAGGCAGGGACTCTACCTGAGTTCAGTCCTCTGACCTTCATTAGGTGATTCTAGGCATGTGTTCTTGCCCTGAGCCACGCCTCAGCCCTCTTTTACTTTCTTATTTTGAAGTAGGCTTTCACAGAGTTGCTCAAGCTGGCCTTGAACTTGGGATCCCCCCGCCTCAGCCTCCAGAATACCTGGGATACAGATTAGCATCACCAGGTCTGACTGCAGGTGTGAATTCTTCAGTGTTACGCATTGGAGCCCGCCCCTTACAGGTGTGTATGTTTCTGGCGTGTCGCCACGCCCCCTGCGTCTGCATACCTGTGCTACCGAGGAACCCCGACATGCGGTCCTTACACCTGCTCGTTTCCCCAGTTGGCGCCGCTCCTTGTCGCAATCGGGTTCCCGTTACAGGTGCTCCGGCGGCGCGGCCCCGCCCCCTCGGCCCCGCCCCTCTCAGCCAGGCTCAGGTGCACAAGCCGGAAGTGCGCTCCCTGCCTAGGTGGGTGACTAAACTTTCCGGGTCACGTGAGCGGGCGGGGCGGGTGGGATCCGGAGCGACCGGGTGAAGGACAGCGATTCGGGGTTCCAGCCGGGGACCCAGGATTGGGAACCTACGCGAAGTCCCTCTCAGACGCCTGGGCCAGGTAGGGAGGCAGGGCGCGCAGCCTGGCCTGTCCCCACCTCCTCCTTCCCTTTCCCTGGCCCAGGAACGCGGCCCGAGAGTTAATCTTTAATCTCTGACCCTTGGAGCCGAGGGCGGGGAGCGCACTCCAAGCTTGGTCGCCTATGGCTGGGGCCTGAGCCCAGCTGGGTCCAGCCCCCAACCCCACGCTGCGGCTTCTCCTTTGGTCTGGTCACCAGGTCCGGAGTCGCAGGTGCCGTCTTCGACCCAAGATGCGATAGGAATTGGAGCCCGGGGGAAGTCCTGCCCTTGGCGCCACCAACTCGTCGCCCAAGCTCATGGCGACCCCAGGCCTGGGGCTGCTCTTGGCATTTGGCCTGCCGATGCTGCCCGCCGGCTGGAGCCAAGCAAGTAGGTACCGTCCCGGGCGGCGCTGGGGTGGGAGGAGGGTTCCCGGGTAGAGCTCAGAAGGGCCGGGCATTTGCTACCCAGAGAGGGTGAAAGGTCTCAGGAATGGGCTTGGAATGTGTTTGGGGACTGGGTCCAAAAGCGTCAGGGCTGAACTACAAGTTAGTTTAGTCCACCTCAGAACTTTTCTTCCCCCCCCCTTTTTTGCGTTGCTGGGGCTCGAACCCACGGTTTCTTGCACGTTAGGCAAGCACTTTACCATCAAGCAAACCCCGCACCCGCAGCCTAGAATTCCTGAGTCCTTAAGTCTTGTGGAATTTGGGAGCTGGGGGTTGTTGGGCAGAGCCCGGAGGTGGAGGAGGGGAGGAGAGTCAGGGCACCTGAGTCTGCATAGTTGAGAGTCTTAAGCAGCCAGGGGACCTGGAGGAGGCCAGAAGGCCCCGCTGACAAGGCTGGCCCTTCGTAGGTGTGGACCTAGCCAGACCTTCCCTCTGTCTCTCTGGTTCCAGTTTCGGGAGCCTGGGGGTGGGGGGGCTGTGTGAGTCACACACTCCAGGGAAAGGTTGAGCCCCGCCCAGGTCCTTAGGAGCCCTGGGCCAGAGTGGTNGTGGGGACACTGTCCTGGAAGCCATCTATTCTAATGGTTTGGCGAAGAGTGGTGACATTGGCCAGATTATTCCCTACTGAGCTGAGGGTGGCCAGAGGAACCAATGCCACACCTGAGGGTGGAGTGGGTGGCCTGGCTGTACTAGCAGTCTCTATTCTAACTGGAGTCTTGGAAGGAGTTTTACAAGGTCTGGCTCAGTGGGGTGTGTGTGTGTGTGATGATTAGTGAAGAGCCTGGCATGGATTTTTTCTCTCTTTCTGTTCCACAGCACCGGACCCTTCCAATAGCACGACTTCATTCCCAGACTCTGGTTCCAGTGGGGGCCTGGTGAGTTGGGAGGGTGCAAGCAGCAAGGGCAGGTGTGTGAGAGACCAGAACACTGGCAATGTAGAGAGACATTATTGTTATTAAGGCTTACACATTCTAGGCATGTCTACAACCAGGTTACTCCCAGCCCTAGCCCTGGATTTTCTTCCTTCCTTTCTTTTAAAATGGGGTCTGGTGTAGCTCAGGCTGGCCTCCGCTTCCTTTGTTACCAGATAATCTTGAATTCCTGATCCTTCTGCCTTTACCTCCTCATTGCTGAGTTGATAGGTGCGCACCATCGTGCTGGGTCTATGAGGTGCTGGGAGTCAAACCCAGGGTCTTTTACATGCCAGGCAAGCACTCTACCCTTGAGGCCACAGCAATGGGATCACTTTAGAGTTCCAGACAGAGTGCTAGGTGGTGGTGGCCCACGCCTTTAATCTCAGCACACAGGAGACAGATGCAGGCAGATCTCTGAGTTCGAGGCCAACCTGGTTTGCAGAGTGAGTTCTAGGACAGCCAGAGCTGTTACACAGAAATCCTGTCTTAAAAACAAACAAACAAACAAACAAACAAACAAACAGAATCCCAGACAGAGGGTGTCAAGACCTCTCTATGTAAGGGTGGACAAGAATATTGTGTCCTGCTGGGTGTGGCGGCCCACACACTCTGGAGAGAGAGACAGGTGGAGCTGGAGCTCTGAGTTCAAAGCCAGCCTGGTCTACATAGTGAGTTCCAGGCTAGCCAGGGCTACAATGAGTTCCTGCCTTAAAAAAAATACTATACCTTGCCTGGTGGGCATGGTGATACACACTTGTCATCCCAGCACTTAGGAGGCTGAGGCAGGAGGATTGCCACAGTTCAAGGCCAGCCTGGGATATAGATGAGACCTATCAAAAGACCATANAAGGGTTGGGTGTGGTGACACAAGCCTGTTGTCCCAGAGCTGGCATTGTGGAGGAGGAGGCAGGAAGCTCAGAGTTATTTTTAGCTATATAGTAAGTTCAAGGCCAGCCTGGGTTACCTGAGACTCTGAACAAACAGAGAGCACAAAAGGAAGGAAAAAGAAGGGAGGACAAGAGAACTGTCTCTGGCTCATGTGTAGCCCAGAATGAAGGGGACAGAGGTACCAGTGTGGGAGGGGCTGAGGAGGTGTTTCTAGGTATGAGCACAGCCTTGAAACCCCAGAAAGCATCCTGTCCGGTGACTTAGATGGGGTGAGTAGGGCCCACATGCAGTGAGTCACACCTGTCCCCTCTCCCGCTCTCTGTAGTCTTCAGAGGCCACCGTAGCCATCGCCGTGGTCTTCTCCATCCTGGGAGTCATCCTCCTAGCGGTGGGGCTGTTCCTGCTGATGCGGAAACTTCGAGAAAAGCGCCAGACAGAGGGCACCTACCGGCCCAGCAGTGAGGAGCAGGTGGGTGCCCGTGCTCCACCACCCCCCAACCTCAAGCTGCCCCCGGAGGAGCGGCTCATCTGAACGCCAGGGTGTCAGCCATAGGCCGCCGCCNCCGCCACCACCATCACCACCACCACCACCCAGGACTGCCTTGGCACACCCTGGCCCACAGCAGCCATCTTGGAGACATGCCAGCCTCTGATGGCTCAGGAGACTTGGGGTGGGGAAACCTGGGGGCACCCGGCTGGTGGGCTATGCAGCATGCTGCCTCTGCTTGGCTCTGCATGAAGCTGGGGATGCCAGGGCCGGGGGACCTCACCTCCTTACCNTTTACCTCATATGATCTTGCCTCTACTGTGTCTCCTACCATGACTGCAGGCCCAACAAACCTCCTGTCCTTTCTTTCAGTTTTCCCACGCAGCAGCTGAGGCCCGGGCCCCCCAGGACTCCAAGGAGCCAGTGCGGGGCTGCCTGCCCATCTAGCTCCTTCCCCTCCTTCCCTGTCATCCATCTTCCCTACTTTGCTGTGTGACCTTGGGGGAAGGCAGCACCCTCTCTGGGCGATCAGACTCACCCAATGCTTAAGAATAGAAGGGAAGAAACTTCTTCAAAGACCTTGACTTTGAGGGCAAAGGAGGATGGGGGCTGCTCACTTTTTATATATTTATATGAAATTGATAGTAAGGTATAATAAAGGTTTCTTTTTTCTTTTCTTTTTTTTTTTTTAAGCTTGTGGGAATATCAGCTTAGGTGAATTCGATTTGAATTGTAAGCTCTTCAGGGTCCTAACAGGCTGGAAATGGGGGGAAGGGCCTTCAGATGAACCTTAAAGATGGTTAGAGGTCGCTTCCAGTGGTGGGTGAGGTAGGTTTCTGAGCTGACAGAGGCCCCAGATAAACTTATCAAGGAAAAAAAATCAGCTTTATTGAGAGATGGGGTCCCCTCCACACCCCTGCTCTTAGTTTTCAAAACACTTCTTCAGATCAGCAACGCGATGCTGCCTGGCTGGGGGCCCTTGACGGTTGCTCACTCCTAGCTCCTTGAGGGGTTGAACTTGAGCCTGATCCCACAGGACCTGGGTCTCTGGGTTTCTGGGTTTCTCTGGAGAATTGGAGTGTGAGGGAGACCGAATGGATTGTAATGTCCCAACAGTGTCAGAGTTGAGCTTTGTGGGGACAAGAAGTTGGGGGCTCTCTGGGAGGCTGGGCTGAGTGGGTACTGTGAGGGGGGTGGAGCAAGGGCTTTGTGGGATTCTAGGATCCGGCTCAGCGAGAGCAGGGGGCTCGGGGTCCCCTTGGCTGCTGGGGTCTGCTGAAGTGACTGAAGATGCTTGCGGAGAGATGTCTGAGGGCGGCTGAGAACAGTTCTTCGAGTTACTTGCAACCTCTAAAGATGGGGTGTCCTGCAGAGACGGCAGGTCCCCTGGCAAGGACCAGGGCTGGAGTTCCGGGGATCGCTCATGCTCATCCTCTTCTAGTTGCCATGGTGACCTTGCTGGGATGTCAGGCTGGGCAGGGGTGGGGGGACAGGGGTGTGGTTGAGGTCAGGTNGGGAAGGGACTGACAGGTTGGGAGGGCGCAGTGAGGATCTTGGGTCTTACCAGACTGAAGCAGCTCTCCGACGCCCCCTGCTGGCAGCAGTCCAAGCTCTGGCTGGCCCTCAGCCGGCCGCCGCTCTTGCTTTCCATGCTCAGACTGTCTAGAATCTCGCTCAACAGATCCAGTTCTCCGGACCCCAGAAAGCTGCCATCCAGAGTTTCCTCTGCCCAGGGACTCTTGGTGTCCTCGGGGCTCAAGGCAGGGCTCCTGGATTGAGGATGGACATCCTGGGCTTCGTTGGGCTGCTCCAGGGTCTGGAGGCATCCCTCCTCATCAGTCCCTTGGACCTCCAATCTTGACCTGCTTCAATTCTTACCTTTCCGCGAGGGGTTCAGAAGGTCCCCCTTCCCGCCTGAGTCTCCTGCTAGGGCGGAGGGGCCTGTTCTGAAAAAGATAAGGGAGGAAGAGTGGGGAGAGGCCCAGGAGCTGCAGAATCCAGGGCTGGGGCTTTCCAGCTTGAATTGGAAAGAGAGAGCTAGGCGTGTTGCCGCGCGTCTGTCCTCTTAGCACTCTGCAGCCTGAGGCAGGAGGATCATTGCAAGTTTGAGCCCTGACTGGCTACACAGTGAGACTCCTCTAAAAACAAAGCAAGGGCTGGGGTGAATCTCTGAGTTTGAGATGAGTCTGGTCTAAAAAAAAAAATAACAAAAAATTCCCCAAACCAAGGAGCCCAGAGAATGCAACTCAGTTGGTAGAGGGTTTGCCGAACATGGACAGGGTCCTGGGTTTAATCTCTAGCACCATTTAAACTGGGTGTGGTGGATTAAGAGTTCAAAGTCATACTTGGCTGTATAGTGAGTTTGAGGATAGCCTAAGCTATGTTGGAGGGAAATAGTTTGGTGAACACTGGGAATGAGTGGGGGATTTGGGGTGAGAGCGGGTGTCCTCACTCTGTATGTGTGTGCATATGTGCATGCATGCAGTGGTGGAGGTGGGCATGCTCACCTGCCCAAAGTGCTGGCTGATAGGNAGGCGCTGTTGCAGGCGATCTGAGCGGCTGATGAGGCTTGGGGTTCTCAGGGAGCCCCCCCTCTGCAGGCCAGAGTCTCCATCCTGTGAAGGGATGCACATGTGGAATGGGGTAACATCCCCACTCCCCTGAATTACCTGTGGGTGGGGAACTCACCCTACGTCTTCTTACCTTAGTCATAAGCAGGTTCTGCACACCCTTCAGGCCACTCTTTGCCTAGGATGACAACCCAAAAAACACTGTTAGACCTGACACAGGGAAACAGACTTGGCTTCCCAGGATGGCTGTTTTCTGCCACCCATCCCATCCTTGTATTTTCCAAGCTATGTCTGTACCTTTGACTAATGCACAATGTTCCTGGAGGGAGTCACCCTGCCAAAGGTTTGACCATCAGTGTCAGGGTTAAAATCAAATGGATGGATCTGAACTGTAAAAGCAGGTCTGAGGGAAATTTTGAGCTCCAGACCACCACCTCCCCCCAAAAAATCAAGAANGGAAGCTAAGTAACAAAGGTAGTGGAATGATCCTGGCTGTGTGCATGTNTGTGTATGTGTGTGTGTACTTTTTTATTTATGTGTTTTATTTGGGGGAGGGGACATGAGTCATGGCACAACTATGGAGGGCAGAGTACAACTTGGGTGTCAGTTCTCTGTGGATTCTAGGGAAGCCCTAAGTTTTATCAGCCCTAAAGTTTATTATTAAAACATTTATATTTATTTATTTTTTTGAGATGGGGTTTCTCTGTGTAGCCCTGGAACTTGCTCTGTAGACCAGGCTGGCCTCGAACTCATAGAGATCTGCCTGCCTCTGCCTACCGAGNGCTGGGATTAAAGGTGTGCACTACCACTGCTGGGCTAATACAACCAACTTCTACAAGTTGTTCTCTGACCTCTACACATGCACGATGGCACAAACAAATACCCAAAATAAATAAATATACCCCCACCAAAAAACCCCCAAGCTGCTGGGTGTGGTGGGGCACAATAATTCCAGCATTCAGGAGGCAGTGGNAGGTGGCTCTCTGTAAGTTCAAAGCCAGCCAGGGCCACATAGTGAGACCCTCTCTCAAAACAAACTCCAAAGTGAATAGTACATAAGAATGCCAACCTCTGTCTTCTACATGCACACATACACATACAACACAGAGACTCCCTCTCTCCCTTCCCTGTGGTCACCCCAGCCAACAGGAGCCACCACCCAGCCCAGTCTCACCGATCGGTACATGTTCTTGACAGCTGGTCGGGTTTTGGCCTTCATTGAATGCAGGAGGGCATCACCACCTTTCTATAGGGAATTGGGGAAGAAAACACCAAAGGGGAGAAACTTGGGCCCCCGAGATCATCAGGGCTGGACCCCACACTCCACTTCCCACCTCAAGTTATTTTCTGTTGGGCAGCCCCGCCCCCCTGTGCCTCCACCGGGGGCTTAACCAAGCTTCTTCCTGGGGACTGGTGAGAGAAGAAGCGATGGAGTTGGTTATGGACAGGAACAGGGATCGCTTTTGTTACCTTAAGGCTATCTACCCAGAGCTGGTAGGATCGAAGGGCGCCTGGAGAAACGGAGAGAGTTGTGAGTACTAAGGCAGCCCTAAGCTTGGNGAGCTGATGGGGTGAGAGCCCTGGGGCTCACCTGAGGAAGCCCCACAGTAGTCAATGATCTCTTGCTCAAATTGGTCTGAGAAGCCTTCCCCAGCATTGAGTTTCTCCAGTCGGGTTTCGATAAACTTGGGATAGGGAGAGAGGGTCAGACACAAGCACTAGGAAGTGCCTGCTGTTCCCCGAAGATATAGAAGGCAGTAGCCCTGCCAGGTCCCTCGAGGCCCCGGGAATTAGGAAACCTTGAAACTAGTCATCCGACTTGGCCCTTGAAGTCAAGATCTGTCCCCAAGTCCATCCTCGCCCCTCCCCCTAGGCCCCGCTCTCAGGGACCCGCAGCCTATCCTTAGTCCTCAC
>LZPO01044401.1:636627-647530 GCA_001675575.1 Neotoma lepida
CACACATACACAGGCTCTCCCACAACACATATGTGCACACACCTACACAATCACATACATCACATACAACACACACACACACATATGCACACACACACACATATACCCACATACATACACCTACCTGAAAGAGGTCACAGAACTGACCAAAGACAAGACTGGGTGTTACCAAACTTAGGGTCTCTGTCTGTACCCCAAAAAGTTAAGTTTAGGACACTGGAGGCATGGCTCAGTAGTTAAGAGTAAAGNCTGCTCTTGCACAAGACATGGGTTCTCTGTACCNACATGAGTAGTTCACAACCCCAGTTCNAGGGGATCTGATGCTTCTGGCTTCCACAAACCCATATACATAATTACAAATAAAATCAACATCATATTTAAAAAAATATAAAAAAAATGATTAAAGAAAAGTTGAGTGTGGTTACCCATCTTTAAGGAACCAATTAAAACAGCCCAATTAGCTACGTCTTTAGTCCCAGCACTCAGGAGGCAGAGGCAGGCAGAGCTCTGTGAGTTTGGGGTCAGCCTGAACTACATAGTGAGTTCCAGGATATCCAGGGCTACATATTGAGACCCTGACTCAAGAACACCAAAAACCCAAAGCAAAAAAAATGTAGGAAAAGGACATGTATTCGGTGTGGCCACACTGGGAAGAGAAACAAATCCAGGGACTCCTCAGGTCCATCTTCCCAATGTGGGCCANACTGAATAAACCTATTTGACTTCTTAGGGTACAGACTGTGGCCCCAACTTTAGTAACAAGGGCAGAGAGTAGACACCATGTTCCTGGTTTGCCAAGGACTTATCCTGTATCTTGGGTTTGGTCTGGTCTAGCCTGGTCTGTTTGGCTCTGCAATCCCTGTACTCTACCACCCTCGAGATCTGGTCTTTGTTAAGTTTCAAACCCAGGACAAACGGCTGAGGTGCTGAGTTAACATATCAAAGTGGACCTGGCCTTCAGGTTCTCCCAGCATCCCTCAGTCCCTACCTATTACAGGTAGGCATATATGGCTGGCATACCCCACCCCCTACCCTGAACTCCCCAGCACAGGGACTGGGCTGCCCTTCCCCCAGAGCCTCTTCCCTGTATAATCCAGACATTCTGGTCACACATCCTTCATTTGGGCCGATGGCCTCCTGGCTGCAGCACCTGGTTCCCGTCTCTTCCCTTCCCCTCCCTGTCTCCTCACATGACCCAGCTCAGTCTGGTCTTGTCCACTCTGGACTCTCTCAGATGTCCCTGCCTCTGGCTACGCTCTCCCACATATCTACAATAAACTTTCTCCTCCACCATACCTAGGAGCTGTCCTGTCCTTTCCTGTCCTTTTTATTTTTTTTATTCATTCAGTCTTCAGTGGCCCTCTTCCACCCTGTGGGCCNCTCCCCTCCCTAGCTGCCCTCAGAGAAGAAAATAAATTGAACAAAAAGCCATATCAAAGCAATGACTCATTTATTGATGGGGGGGTCAGCAAAGAGCGGGGTGGGGTGGGCAGCGGGGAGGAGCTCTCTCACCCCGGGCCACAGGCCCCTCTTCCCTCTCCCTCCAGCTCTTCCCTGGTAAAGCCAAGCTGGTAGCAACTAAACTAAGGCACAAGGGCAGGAACAGGCCAGGACTTATGGGAGCCAGAGTGGAGAACTGTGAGGTCAAAGGTGAGAGGTGAAGGGGGCTAGGGGCGTGGGTAAAAAGTAAATCAAGATCTAGAGAGACATNTGGGCATGTCAGAGGTGGGGAATGGTTCAGGAGTGCAGGGGAAGGGTGTAGGATAAAAGACACGATTTTTAAGACCCAAGAAGGTGAAANGTGTGTGTGGGGCTTGTGGGTATTAGAAGAGCCCTTCCGGGCCGGTTGGAGAGAAAGTGGGGTTCAAGGGTTAAAGGTCAAGCAAGTAGAAGCAACCTGGGCTCTGGACTTGGACGGTGCTAGTAGGACCAATAATGAAGATGCTCACGGGGTCCAACGGCAGGAGGCAGCTGCGGGCAGATGTGGGGTGTTCAGGGTCAAAGCTTTGCTGGTGTGCCCCAGGGTCAGAGTGATAACAGGAGGCCTAGGCCACCTCCTCTTCGGCCTCCTCCTCGAACTCGCCCTCCTCAGCCGTGGCATCCTGGTACTGCTGGTACTCGGACACCAGGTCGTTCATGTTGCTCTCTGCTTCCGTAAACTCCATCTCGTCCATGCCTTCGCCCGTGTACCAGTGCAGGAAGGCCTTGCGCCTGAACATGGCGGTGAACTGCTCCGAGATGCGCTTGAACAGCTCCTGGATGGCAGTGCTGTTGCCAATGAAGGTGGCTGCCATCTTCAGGCCCCGGGGTGGGATGTCACACACGGCTGTTTTGACGTTGTTGGGGATCCACTCCACGAAGTAGCTGCTGTTTTTGCTCTGCACACTTAGCATCTGCTCATCCACCTCCTTCATGGACATCCGTCCCCGGAAGACAGCAGCCACGGTCAGGTAGCGGCCGTGTCTGGGGTCACACGCGGCCATCATGTTCTTAGCATCGAACATCTGCTGAGTCAGCTCAGGAACCGTGAGGGCCCGGTACTGCTGGCTGCCCCGGCTGGTCAAGGGTGCGAATCCGGGCATGAAGAAGTGGAGACGAGGGAAGGGTACCATGTTCACCGCTAGCTTGCGAAGATCCGCATTGAGCTGGCCCGGGAAGCGCAGGCAGGTGGTCACCCCACTCATGGTGGCCGACACCAGGTGGTTGAGGTCCCCGTAGGTGGGGGTGGTGAGCTTGAGCGTGCGGAAGCAGATGTCGTACAGGGCCTCGTTGTCTATGCAGTAGGTCTCATCGGTGTTCTCCACCAGCTGGTGCACAGACAGCGTGGCATTGTAGGGCTCCACCACCGTGTCTGACACCTTGGGCGATGGCACCACGCTGAACGTGTTCATGATCCTGTCTGGAAACTCCTCCCGGATCTTGCTGATGAGCAGGGTCCCCATGCCGGAGCCGGTGCCACCACCCAGCGAGTGGGTCAGCTGGAAGCCCTGGAGGCAGTCACAGCTTTCCGCCTCTTTGCGCACCACGTCCAGGACCGCATCCACCAACTCGGCGCCCTCGGTGTAGTGACCCTTAGCCCAGTTGTTGCCGGCTCCGGATTGACCTGGGGAAGGGACAGGCTTGGATTTGCATCGGGTAGGGGTGGACCCTCCAACCCGTCAGCGCTGTACCCTAGCGTCTGAATCATTAGACAAGAAAATGACAGGAGTGCCTGGCCAGACTCGGAGGATAGAGCCCTGTCCACGAGGCCCTGGGTTCCCTCCTCGCCAGGGCAGAAGCCAGATGTGCTGGCCTCATCTGTCATCCCAGCACTCAGGAGGTAGCTGCAGGAGCAGCAGGAGGTGGCTGCAGGAGCAGCAGGAGGTGGCTGCAGGAGCAGCAGGCATGCAAGACTAGCGGCAGCTACATAGTGAGTTGGAGGCCAGCCTGGGCTACAAGAGACCCTGTCTCAGTAATTAATAAATAACAATGAAAAGGCTGGAAGAATAATATTAGCATTATTGTTATTTTAATTATTGGATTTACTTTTGGGGATCGTGGTGGTTAGTTTTTTGTTTTTTTTTGTTTTTGTTTTTGTTTTTTGTTTGTTTGTTTGTTTTTTCGAGACAGGGTTTCTCTGTGTAGCTTTGGAGCCTATCCAGAAACTCACTCTGTAGACCAGGCTGGCCTTGAACTCACAGAGATCCACCTGTCTCTGCCTCCCGAGTGCTGGGATTAAAGGCATATGCTACCACTGCTCAGCTGCAAACTATTATTATTAACAACAGTCAGTTAATATAATAATAGGCATAAATAGTAATTGATACTTTATTAAGATGTAATTAATTTAATTAGTTATCTTTCAAATTTTATCTTATTCTTTTATTTACTTCATCTTCCCCTCCCTACCCCTTACCCTCGACTGGGTCTCACTATAGCTCTGGCTGTCCTGGAACTCCTCTGTAGACCAGGCTGGCCTCGAACTCAGATCCTCCAGCCCTGCCTCAGGCATGCACCACCATGCCCAGCTTATTTTATTCATATTTTTTATGTGGGTGAATGTTTTGCCTGCATGTTTGTCTGTGCACCATGAGTGCGGTGCCCTCAGAGGCCAGAGCTGAAGATGGCTGAAGGATTACCAGGGTCCTGGGAGACAAATAGGCCGCCTGCTAGAGCAGAGTGCTGTTAACTGTTAAGCCATCTCTCCAGTGCCGATCATTATGTGTTATAATAATTATTATACTTAATAGTAAGTGTTTCAATTTTGCCACACCTTCATCCAGAAGCTAGAAGACTCCTGCAAAAAGCTAAATAAAATCATGCCCCATAAGCTTGAAAATCTCTGCCTCCTCCCAGCAGTGCCCTGACCGAGCTGCGTCCTCTCATGTCTGTGCTCCCTGCAGCCGCCAGAGGGCGCCCGTGAGCTGAGTCCGTCCCCGCTGTCCCTTCTCTTCCCCCCCACTTTCTCCCCGCCCTGCAGCCCACAAGTCCCGCTCGCCCTGCCCTGTTCCCTCCTGCCTCGTCCTCCATCTCTCCTCATTCCCTCTGCTAGAGTCACTTGGGCATCCTGGATGCTCCTCCATCAGCTCTGGGACCTTTGCACCAGTGCCTGGAATTCCTTCTCCACTGGTATTCACACGGCCCCACCCTCACCTCTAGCAGGCCTCTGCTCCATGTCACCTGTGTGTGTGTGTGTGTGTGTGTGTGTGTGTGTGTGTGTGTGTGTGCCCATGTATGCACACGTGTATGAGGCCAATGTCTGGTGTCTTCCTCTCTCTTCAGTTTATTTAGTTATTTATTTATCATTGAGACAGGGTCTCTCACATGGCTAGATTGGCTTGCCAATGAGCTCCATGGTTTCACCTGTCACTGTTCTCCCCAGAGCTAGGGTTACAGACATGAGTTCCTGTGCTTGTATTTTTAAATGGGTGCTTGGGACTTGAACTCACATCTTTATGCTTGCACACTGAGCACTTTACCAACTGAGTCATCTCCCCAAACCTCCCTTTAATCTTTCCCTTTCTTTTCTCTCTGCCTTCCTTTCTTATTTCCTCTTCCTCTCTGTCTCTGTCTCTTGGACACACACTCTTTGTGTGCATGCTCTTTGGCCCACCTCACCTTTTTGTATCTTTCTCTCCTCAGCCATTTCCGGAGGACCTTGTATGCACCATACTCACACAGGCACAGGTTATCTTCCACAAACTTTGTATCCATCAGAAAGGGAAACTCACTTGCCCAAGGTCACTAGCTGGGGCTGCAGTAGGGAACAAGACAGCGGCCTGCTTGCTCTGACCTGCTGCCATCCCCGTGGAGCTGACATTCTAGGGACAGATTGGAGATGGATTGCTAAACGACAGCCCTGTGGTCGTGGACTGACTCTTCTCCTAATCGGGAGGTGAGCTCAGGGCTCTTCTAGAAAAGTGTGGTGTCTACACAGAACCTGCTCGCATCCTTCCTACATACACCATCTCCAGAGGGCTGGGGCTGGGGCTCAGTGGCTACAGTGCTCCTCTGGCAAGCAGGAAGCCCTAGGCTCCACCCCCAGCACCATCCCAGAACTGGGAAGGTGGTGGCAGGAGAATCAGGAATTCAGGGTCATCTTAAGCTGCCTAAGTTAGTTCAAGGTCAACCTCAGCTATATGGAGAATTGGAGGCTGCCCTGTGCCCTCTGACTCTGCAGCAATCACTGTAGGCTCTTTGGTGCTAGTTAGAAATGAAAATGAACATGTTGTGTGCCCACACTGGAGAGGGACTCACCAAACACAAAGTTGTCTGGCCGGAAGATCTGGCCAAAAGGGCCGGAGCGGACGGAGTCCATGGTGCCGGGCTCCAGGTCAACCAGCACGGCTCTGGGAACATAATTTCCACCTGTGGAGATGGCAGATGGAGGATGGCTGGGGTGAGCGCCAGGCCCAGCAGGCTCCCAGGCACATCCTGTCCCTTCCTGCCAGCCCACACCCCCACAGCAGAAGGTGTCCACCCCACTGGCTGCCCTACCTGTGGCCTCGTTGTAGTAGACATTGATTCTTTCCAGCTGGAGGTCACTATCTCCATGATAGGTCCCGGTGGGGTCAATGCCGTGTTCGTCACTGATAACTTCCCAGAACTAGAGAAAGGCATGTGATGGCAAAGTTGAATAGATTTTCCTTTTGTTGTTATTGTTTAGAAACAGTTTATTTTACGTGGGTGTGCATCGCGCCACATGCTTGACTGGAGGCCAGAGGACAACTTGCGGGAGGCAGTCCTTTCCTTCCAGCACATGGCCATCAAACTTGGGTTGTCGGGCTTGGCCGTAAGCACCGGAGGAACCATGTTGCCTGCCCTGTTGTTTGTTTGTTTGATGTTGGGGTGGGTGATGGGAAGGATTGAGTAGCTTTTTTTGATTTGCTGTTTAAAAAAATCATTGTTTATTATTTTTTAGGCAGGGTCTCCTATAGCCCAGGCTAGCCTCAAAGTCACTAGTGGCCTAGGATGATATTGAACTCCTGCCTCCACCTCCCTAGTGGCTGGGGTGCCAGGTGCACCATAACACCTGGGCGAAGGCTCTACCCACTGAGTGACACCGCCCCTATTTATTTATTTATTTGTTTGTTTGTTTGTTTGTTTGTTTGTTAACACAGGGTTTCACATAGCCCAGGATGTACCACAACACCTGGGCAAAGGCTCTACCTACTGAGCGACACCACCCCTATTTATTTATTTGTTAACATAGGGTTTCACATAGCCCAGGGTGGCCTCCAACTTACTGTGTATGGGAGGCTGTTTTTGGGNTCCTGCCTCTACCTCCCAAGTACTAAGGCTGGGACACAATGACAGTCGGGAAGGGCTGAGAGATGCTGTGTCTGGAACACCCTTAAAGCCACTTCTCCAGTTACTGACTGTTCCTGCTAGGTGACTGGCTAACCCAGAGCCGCAGCTAAGCATGAGCCAGCAAGAAGAAAGAAGTGGGGGTAGGGACAGAATGGGCCCCACCAGAGCCACTCTGTGCCAGCCCCATCCCGGCGGCAGCCCTGGGAGGAGGGGCCGTGCCTCTTTGTGCCAGCAGCTGAGGGTGACAGTGGCCCAGCTGTGAGGCCAGCTGTGGCCAAGGGACACAAGGCCAGGCCCTGCCCCCATCACCGGCCTCTTTGTTCCCGGCCCCGCTCTGTCCTGGCTCCCCTCCCCCACCACCTTGGGATGCAGAATTCCTGAGTGAGTCTTAGGGGAGCCAAAGACCCATCTCTGTGCCCCTCCCGTCGCCACCCCCTCCTCAGCCCCGCGCACCTTGGCCCCGATCTGGTTGCCGCATTGCCCGGCTTGCAGGTGCACAATCTCCCTCATGGTGGTGGCGCTGCTGGTAGCGGCTGATGGACGGGTGTCGACGGGCCGCTGTGGCTGTGGCTCTGGAGACTGGATGAGGTGGCTGCGGAGCTGTCTCTGCGCCCCGGGCGCCTCTATATCAGCAAAGCCGTAACCGCGTCACGGCTGGGTCACCCGCGAGCTCCGCCTCCTGGGCCCGCCTGGGATGCTCGCAGTGAAGGATGGAGGGGTGGAAGGATGGAGGGAGGATAGAGGGAGGATGGAGGGAGGGGCCTGGGGATGTACTCCCCGGGCAAGCACCTTCCCTGAGACCTCAGAGTCCTGGTGTATCCCTGCTCCAGCTTCCAGGTGTCGTCAGTGACTCTCGTCCCTCTCCACTCAGGTTTCATAGAGACTGTTTGGAGAGATGCCACGGGGTCTTATAAGCACATCTAGGACAGCGCCCCCCACCCCAGCCCCTCCTCAGTGTCTGTCTGCTTCTCCCCTCTCCACTCCAGTCCAGACCCCCTACTTCCTCAGAACCTTTGTATAGGCGGGAAGGGTGGTGGCTCTGAGTCCCAGGATCTCCAGAGTTGAGATTTGGTGGCAGGTGTGTGTGAGATACTACTGGTTCCTGGGCGTCTCTTCTGGAACCTTCTCAGCTTTCCTTCCATGTTTGCAAAGGATGTTTGTGCAGGCTGGACACTGTTCTGAGGAGCCCTGGAAGGCCCTAGAACTCTCTTGGGTCTCTTGAAAGATGGATATTACCCCCAGAAGGGCTTGGAGACTAATATAAGAGGGCTATGACTGACAGCTGGACCCCACAAACAGAGGGGTGCCTTCCCCACATCAACATGTCTTTGCTTCAGTGTTGATAATTATTTCTTTAATTACAGGGTTTCCTATGTAGCTCAGGCTAGACTGGAACTCACTATGTAGCCTAGGCTGGCCTTGAACTCATGAACTTCCTGCCTTCAGCCTTTGGAATGCTGGGATTACAGGTGATCAACAACATACTTGGCCTCAAAATGACATCTAAACCATCTTTGTGAGTTCATGAGTTTGCCTGAGCACATTTGGAAATTAGAGGGCAGCCATGCCTGGTGGTCTTTATCTTCCATCTGGGCCCAGACAGGGCCTTTCTTCTTGTTGGCCATGGACTGCCAGATTCTAGGGGTCTTCTGCTTACACCTCTCACCCTCTATAGGGTCTCTGGGGTTACACATACTCCTTGCTGTGTTCCTGGCTTTTAAGTGGGTTTGGGGGATTTGAACTCAGGTCCTCAGGCTTGTGAAAGTGCTTTCACCCATCCAGCCATCTGCACAGCCCCCCCCCCATCTGAGATTTGATTAGTAGCCAAGGGTGACCTTGAACTCCTGAGTGCTGGAATGTGAGGTGTGCACTGCCATGGCCTGGGTTTATACGGCGTTGGGGATGGGACTCAGGGCCTCATACATGCTGGGCAAGTGTTCAATTCACCGTGCTGTTTCTCCCTCACTGCAGACCCAACTGTGATATTGCCAGCTGGCCAAAGACTGAAGCTCCATCCCCTTCTACCATTCCTCCCTCTCTTCTGCCCTCCTTCCCTCCATTCCTCCCTCCCTCCCCTCTCCCTTCCTCCCTTTCTTAGATTTTTTTTTTTATTTTTTTTTTGATTTTTCAAGACAGGGTCTCTCTGTGTAGCTTTGGAGCTTGTCCTGGAGCTCTGTAGACCAGGCTGGCTTCGAACTCACAGAGATCCGCCTGCCTCTGCCTCCCGAGTGCTGGGATTAAAGGCGAGCGCCACCAACGCCCAGCCAGATTTTTTTTTCTCCCAGATCCACCACCACTTCCCCAACCCTTCCAACTTCGAGTCTTCCTGTTTATTATTTATTTATTTATTTTTATGTGCATGGGTGTTTCGCCTGCATGTATGCCTGTATATTGCGTACATGTAGTGTCAGCAAAGGCCAGAGAGGACCTCAGATCCTTTCTGATTCCCTAGGACCAGAGTTACAGACAGTTGTGAGCTGTCATGTGGGTGCTGGGAACGGAACCAGGGTTGTGTGTGTAGCCTTTGGATTTAGCCATTGGATCCTGGTGTGCATCAATGGGTAGAACACTGCAGACAACGATCACCTCTCCTCCAGAAGCCATCAGAAGCCCATGGTTTAGCAGGGAGAGGAATAGCCCCATAAGCCGCTCTCGAATCCGTCATCAACTGTTGATAGAATCAGGCTTGTGCAAGCCCAGTGCAGGCTGCAGAAGTGGCTGTGTGCTCAGGACTGCAATGTTTGTGTTGTGCCCAGAAGATGCCACTACGGCCCTGCTAACCGTCTCCTGGCTCTTACAGGCTTCCTCTCTTCCATGTTCTCAGATCCTTAGCTGTGGGGGTACTAACATCCTGTTTAGGGATGAGCGATCACTCAGGGACTCCTCGTTCTCAGCACTTTGAGCATCCACGAACTTCTGCTTTCACCACTGTTCGCTGCAGAGAGAAGCTTCTCTGGTCAAGGCTGGGGGTAGCGTTTGTCTGTGGGTATAAATATAAACTTTTAGAAGTCAATCAACTTAGGAAAACAACAGTAATAAGGCCCCCTCTCCTGCCCCTCTCCTGCTCTGAGCTCCCTAGGAGTTCCCCAGCTGTAAGATTTTAAACATTTTGGGATTAAAATTCTGAAAATATGAAGCAGTAGAACTGCCTAGAAATCCTCAGTGAGGGGCTGGGGGCGTGGTCAGGGTGGAGCCCCGCCTAGAATCCCCTAGTGAGGGGCTGGGAGTGTGGTCAGGGTGGAGCCCCGCCTAGAATCCCCAGTGAGGGGCTGGGGGTGTGGTCAGGGTGGAGCCCCGCCTAGAATCCCCAGTGAGGGGCTGGGGGTGTGGTCAGGGTGGAGCCCCACCTAGAATCCCCCAGGGAGGGGCTGAGGTATGGCTCAGGGGTAGGACCCTGCTTAGAATGTGCGTGGCCCTTAGTTCCATCTCTAGTACTGCATTAAAAAAGTAAGGAGTGAGCCAGGTGTGGTGTCCCACACCTTTAACTCAGCACTCCAGGCAGAGGCAGGTGGATCTCTGAGTTTGAGGCCAACCCGTTCTATGGAGAGAGTTTCAGGCCAGCCAGGACTACACAGAGAAACTCTGTCTCAAAAACAAAAACAACAACAAACAAAAGCTAGGAGTTATTTACACTAAATTCAATGGCCACATCCTTTTCTAGGTGCATTATGGGTATCTGTTTAGATTTTAATGCAGTGATTGGAGGTGCCAGCGTACGCCAATTTTGGAGACAGGAAATGGAGGCTCAAGGAGGGTGGAGCACCTTACCACAGTGTGGAGACGTTGTTGGTGCTGGGAAAAGGCCATGAACCGGAACATCCCAAGCCCAGGCTCTTACCACTGCAGGACTGCAGCTACTTTGTTGCTTGGTATTAGACAAAACAAAACAAGCTGGTGGCCAACTGGCTTGTCTCTCAAGAATACAATGTTGCCAGGGTCCAACACCATCACGTAACCTACAGCAGGGCCTCTGCCTGTGCGTGTCATGTGTCTGCCCTTGTGTGCTGGGTGCTGGCTGCATGCGTACTGTTGACTCAGCCCTGGATCAGTGCTGTCTTTGTAAGGGGTGGGGATCTGACTCTAAGGGTGGCTGCATCGATGCTCAGGCCCCCAC
>LZPO01044401.1:648270-661967 GCA_001675575.1 Neotoma lepida
TTGGTTTTTCGAGACAAGGTTTCTCTGTGTAGCTTTGCACCTTTCCTGGAACTCACTTGGTAGCCCAGGCTGGCCTCGAACTCACAGAAATCCGCCTGCCTCTGCCTCCCGAGTGCTGGGATTAAAGGCATGCGCCACCACTGCCCGGCCTAGAACTCTATATTATTAACTAATAACTCTTAATGGCTCTCTTACCCAGAAAGAACAACCCACCCTCAAACTGTGTCCTGGTTTTATGTCTGCTGCTGCAAGAAAACACCCTGACAAAAAACAACTTTTAGGAGAGTACTACCAGTACAGGCATCTGTACTGGTTGCCCTTAGGATGCTCACAGGATATGTCCTCAGCTGCAGCCACTAAGAGCACCCCCTGTGTGCATTTACTATGTTCCCTTATAAAAGGTGGGCCCTGCCTGGCTCTCCTCCCCAGGGACCGGTCTCCGCCCCCTTCTCTGCCCCCTTCTCTGCCCCTTCCCTCAATAAACCTCCCACGTGGGCCCTGTTGTATGGTGACTCCTTCTCCCCGTTTTTAAAATATAACAAAAGGGACTTATTTTGGTTTAGAATTCCAGGTTATAGTTCAACAGTTGTGGAAAAATCAAGATAGGAGCTGGTCATGTGACACCCACAGTCATGAGCAGAGAAATGAGTGCCTGCTTACTCATTCGCTGCTCTATTTCTCTACTCTTACACAGTTCAGGACCCTGCCTAGGCAATGGTGCTGCCTGCCCACCATGGGCTGGGTCTTCCCACATCAGTTAATGCAATTGAGACAGTCCCTCATTGAGACAATCCCTCATTGAGACACTCTTCCCAGGTGATTTTAGGTTGTGTCGTCAAATTGGAAATAAGAACTAATCTTCACAGACTGGAAGGACATGGTGTATTGTCTCGCCTGGCACAGGGGTGTTTGGAGTAGAGGGAGTCTCAGAGATGAGGAGGGAGTCAATGCTGAGCTGTGTCTGCCTCCTCAGTCTCTTCCTGCAACACCACCAGGCTGCATGCAAAGCCTTGATTCCACTGCTCTTGTCATGGGAGGAGGTGGCCAAGGAGGGGGCTGGCCATGTCACTAAAGATGATGGTGCTGCTTATCATAGACCAGGACAGACCAGGACTTACTTCACAGATCTTTATGATGGCTAGTACGCATAGCTGCAGGCATGGGAGGCTGGTCAAATCTTCCAGCTTGCTCCTTCCTTCATGTGGAAAAGCAGTAGACTTTTCAGCCAAACCAAGCAGAAGCCCTGGGCTTCATCCCCAACATTGCAGAAACTGAGTTGGTGACACACATCTGTCATCTTGGCACTTAGGAGGTAGAGGCAGGACAACCAGGAGTTCAAGGTTCTCCTCAGCTACATGGTGAGTTTGAGGCAAGCCTGGGCTACAGACCCAGTCCTTGAAAAAAAAAAGTTTGCCAGGTGTGGCGGTGCACGCCTTTAAACCCAGAGTTTGAGAGGCATAGGCAGGCAGATCTCTGAGTTCAAGGCCAGCCTTGTCTACTTAGAGGTTTCCAGGCTAGCCAAGGCTGCATAGTGAGACCCTATCTCACAGCCTCCAAAAACTTAGGCATGTATGTTTCTGGGTTGTTCTGGTACATGCTTGGGGTTATATATGGGATCAGTGCACATGTCTGAGCCTCGATCTGTGTCCAACAGTTTGATATTATTGTTCAAGTTGTATGTGAGCGGGGGATGGGGTCTGTCACCTCCTGACATCACCAAACAAGTCAGGCAGGAAAGAGGTTGTCAAATTGGTGCCAGTTCTCTGTTAGGGTGGCCCACCTCAAAGGCCTCCCTAGGTCTCCCATTCCTCTCTTGAGTCAACTTGCTTGCTTCCTCCCTCCCCTTCCCTCCCCTCCCCTCCTCTTCCCTTTCCCACCCCTTCCTATAGCCCATGCTGGCCTTGAACTCCTGATCTATGTTCTGGGATGACAGAGGGGCTACACACAGTTTGTGCCGTCCCTGGGATGGAATTTTGGGCTTCATATAAGCTAGGCAAGCCTCAGCCAGCTAAGCCATGTCTCCAGCCCCTTGAGTCTCCTCAATGTGCCACTCATTGAAGTTGGTAGAGCCAGGCAGCATGGACTCAGTAACCATAGCTCCTGACTCCCTTCTTGGCCTTGGGGATAAGGGGACAGATAAAGTTACTTTCCCAATAAGGGTGCTTTGGTCACCATCAGTGTCCCCTGTCTATATGTATGGAGGGGATGGTGGCTTATGGTCATTGTGTTAGACACTTGTCTAGTTCCTGGGACAAAACACCCAACAGAAGCAATATAAGGAGGGAGGGTTTACTCTGGCTCTCAGTCTGGTGCACCATGGTTTTCTTCTTCTTTTGGTTGTTTTGAGACAGGGTTTCACTTTGTACCCCCNGCTGTGCTGGAACTCACTGTGTAGACCAGGCTGGCCTCCAACTCACAGAGAATCTGCCTGCTTCTGCCTCTTGATTGATCAAAGGCGTGCGCCACTACCACCTGGCTATGATTTTCTTATTCAGTCCTGGACCACACATGCCTTGGTGGACTTTTCAGTAATGTAACCAGCTAGAGAGGGCATCAACGGGCCAAAACAAAACAAAAACAAACAAAACAAACAAAATAATCCTAGCCAGGTGTGCTGGCTCATACCTTGAATCCCAGCACTCGGGAGGCAGAGGCAGGTGAATCCTTGTGAGTTTGAGGCCAGCCTGGTCTACAAAATGAGTTCCAGGGCAGCCAGGGCTACATCCTGCCTCAGAACAATCAACGGGGCTGGAGAGATGGCTCAGCAGTTAAGAGCACTTGTTCCTGCAGAGGACCAGGGTTCAGTTTACCAAATCCACATAGTGTCTGCAACACCGGTTCCACGGGATCTGTTGCCCTCTTCTGGCCTCCATGGGCATTGCACAGACATAAATGCAGGCAAAACACACAAATACATAAATATTTAAAAATAATAACAAAAAAGACAGAGAAACAGAAACAATTAAACCCAGGCTTAGTTTGGTGACCCAATGAGTTTATTAGGGTTTCTTGGTGTCCTGGTTAGGGTTTCTATTGCAGGGACGAAACACCATGGTCAAAGCAAGTTAGAGAGGAAAGGGTTTACACTTCCAGATCATAGTCCATCATTGAAGGCAGTCGGAACAAGGACTCACACAGGGCAGGAACCTGGAGGCAAGAACTGGTGCAGAGGCCATGGAAGGGTGCTGCTTACTGGCTTACTCCCCATGGCTTGCTCAGCCTGCTTTCTTATAGAACCCAGGACCAACAGCGCAGGGGTGGCACCACCCACAGTGGGCTGGGCCCTCCCCCATCAATCACTAAGTAAGAAAATACCCTACAGGCTTGCTTGCAGCTAGATCCTAAGGAGGCATTTTCCCAACTGAGGCTGCCTTCTCTCAGATGACTCTAGCTTGTGTCAAGTTGGCTTACTTGGGAAAGGGGTTGCTTAAGGCTGTGTGGGTGACTCAGACAGAATTAATTGCCTCTATCAGATTGGCCTGTGAGCAAGCCCGTGAGGCATTTTCTTGATAGCTCATTGACGTGGGAGGGCCCAGCCCACCGTGAACAGTGCCATCCCAGGGCAGATGGTCCTGGGCTTCGGAAGAAGGCAGGCTGAGCCCTCAGGGGAAAGAAAGTGAGTGTTTTTATTTACTCTGTGATCTTTGCTTCAGTTTCTGCTTCCAGGTTCCTTCTAGTTCATCCCTGAATGGTGAACCATGAGCTGTAAGATGAAAAACTGCTTTCCTCTCCAAGTTGCCTTTGGTCAAACAGGCTAGATCAGATATGCAATACACAGTCTGGGAGACAGATACACACCCGTGCATGCCAGCGTGGGGGGCTGGAAGTGACATCTGTGCAGAGCCCCTCTCTCCCATTGACACAAACACACACTGAGTTCCACAGGGATGGACAGGCACACAGTCCAAGTGCACACGCAGGGGCAGGGAGCCTCCCCCTCCCCATCACCCCTTTAGATTTGGGGATCAGGGAGTGGGGCTCAAGGCTGGGCCATGTCCAGATGTGGTGATCTTCTGAACTAGGGGTGGGGCTAAAGAAATGGCTCAGTGGCTAAGAGAGCTCGCTGCTCTTGCAGGGGACCAGAGTCCAGTCCCCAGCACTCAACTCCAGCTCACAATCACCAGTAACTCTAGCTCCAGGTGATCTGACCCCCACTTCTGGCCTCCCCGAACACTCACAGCATCCACTCACAGACAACTTACATAAAAACAAACTAAATCTTAAAGAGACTAAGATGGGGTGGGTGTGTCCAGCTGGAAGGAGAGCTTATAAGGCACAGAGGAGGAGGAGGGGCGGAAGACTGCCCTGCGGTTAGCCGGTCCCAGGTGGATTTAGGAGTGAGTCTTCTCCGAGGAAAGGCGGGCAGAAAAACAGGCCTTTCTCACCTAGATGGTTAGAGTCGGGTGTTACCACGCAGCCCCACCAGATGGCTGTGCATGGGCCGGGAAGTAAGGCAGGTAGAACAGGGAGAATGATGGGAATGTGGGAAGGACGAGGGCGGGGCCTGGCGTGCTGGTGGCGAAGTCGATGAAGCCTCAAGCCTTGGGGTGATGTGTATAAGAGACAGGAATGTGGGAAGGACGAGGGCGGGGCCTGGCGTGCTGGTGGCGAAGTCGATGAAGCCTCAAGCCTTGGGGTAATGACCCGAAGAAACATGCCTTTGGAGTGGCAGGGAAGTGGGCGGGACGGGGCAGCTGAACAGGGTCTGCCTGGGAAGCTAACGGTGGGGGAAGTAGGTGGGGCTAGGAGAATGAATGAAGTGGGAATCCAGAACTCTGAGCTGGGGAAGTGGGCGGGGCGTAGAGAGAATGACAGGGCTGCTGGGAGGGACTGAAAAAGCAGGCAGGCAAGGCCAGAGAGGATGATAGTGGAGAGTGGAACCTATAGTGATTGAAAGAGAAATGGGAGGGACCAGAGAATTGAGCGGAATCTGGGAAGCACACAGCTGGCCAGTGAGCGGGGCCTCGAGAGAATGGAGGAGTCATTGGGAGGGACTGCTAATGAAGATCCAGAGAAAGTGACAACTGGGAAGTGGGCAAGCTTAGGGAGAATGACAGAGCAGGTGGGAGGAACTAACCGGCGTAGCCTAGGAAAAGGTAGTGGGAGGGGCCTTCGGGAGAATGGTAGGGAAGTGGAAGGGATCAAGGGAATGGGCAGGGACCCGGAGTTTGACATCTGGAAAGTGGGCGGGGCCTAGGGAGAATGGCAGGAAATTGTCCGTGCTTGGAAATCGGAGTCCACTCTAAAGTGGCACTCATGGGCTCTGGCCACTTTCGTGTTGTGAAGCTGGCACTGTTGGAGAGACAGGAACTCGCCTCTCCTCCTACAAAACCTTCATTGACCTCATCCTGGGGTCATCCAGGCGTCTCCGGGGTCTGGTCCTCGGGCTGCGGTCCTCCTGGCTTCCAGGTTCTGGTGTCATATCCTTCCAAAGACCCCCGTAAGGATACTGAACGGACCACGAGCATCCCTCACTCCTGGAACCAATGCAATCCTGGGATGAGGCTGTTGCCCACGAGGGGGCGCGCGTGTCCCACTCTGGGAGCCAAGGCTGAACAAGGAGGGGGTTCCGGTCTACAGACTAGTGGCCTGGATGTTTTATTGGAATACTGGTTTTGTTTGTTTGTTTTTAATTTTTTAAAAGATAGGATGTCTCACTGGTTTGGGGCTTCATCTTTTGTCTAGAATGGCTTGCCAGTGAGTTCCAGGAATCCTCCAGTGTCCACTTTCCCAGAGCTGAGATTACAAGCATTTGCCTTTAAAAAGCAAAACAAAGAAGGGTTGGAGAGATGGCTCAGTGGTTAAGAGCACATGTTGTTCTTGCAGAGGACCCAGGTTCAATTCCCAGCACTTACATGGTGGTTCACAACCATCCATAAGTCCAGTTCCAGGAGATCTAATGCCCTCTTTGTGGACACCAAACATGAACACGGGGCAGTATGCATAAATACATGCAGGTAAAACATTCATACATAAAATAAAAAAATAAAACAAAAACAGGGGGGCTTGGGATCAAACTCAGGCCCTCATGCTTATGTTGCTGAGTACAGCCCCAGCACTTAAAACGTTTTAAAATTTCTTTGTATTCGTGTGTATGTGTGTGTCTCTGAGGGTGAGTGCATGGGAATGCAGTGCCTGTGGAGGCCAGAACAGTGTGTCAGATCCCCTTGGAGTTACAGGAGGTAGTAAGCCACTAAGTGGGTGCTGGGGACTTAACCCCTGTCCTCTGAGAGCAGGGAGTGGGTGTGCTCTTAACCGCTGAGCCATCAATCAAGACCTCTTTTCTTTCTTGTCCCTCTCTGTTTCTCTCTGTCTCTCTGTCTCTCTGTCTCTCTCTTGCTTTCCTTGTGAGACAGGGTCTATCTCTGAAGCCTATGCTAGCCTGAAACCATGTAGCTTAGGCTGGCCTCAAACTTGGGTCAAGTTCTTCTATAGGTTCCCAAATGCTCAGGTATGAGCCACCACACCTCACCTGTCCTATTCTCAGTGTGTTTGATAATACTCTTTCACTATCTGTGTGTGTGTGTGTGTGTGTGTGTGTGTGTGTGTGTGTGTGTGTATGACTGTGGGGTATTTGTGGTTGGTGTGAGTGTCTGTTCTATGTCCTGACCGTGGGTGTCATTTGTGTTCCTGTGTCTAATTGTGGCTGTCCAATGGCTGTTTCCCCTGGCAGCGCTGGAGAGTCCCTTCCAGGTGGTGGCCAGGCTGGGATTCCCTTCCTACCCAGCTTAGCTGATTTCCCATCACTGAGCTAGCTCCTGCCTCTCTGAGGGGTCCCCAGCCCGCCCAGCACCCACCCCCATCTTTCTCAGGGAAACACCTATTGCTGACGCTGAATTTTCCCTTCTTCCAGACAGCTGTGGCCACTTTTTCTTTCTTAGTGGGTGCCTAGTTGACCACAGGTTGTTAACGGTTAAAAGGAAGAAGAAGGAGGAGGGGTGGAGGGAGGGGGGAGGCGGAGGAACCCAAACAAAACTCTATACATACGGAAATGCAAGCTAGTGTCACAGTGTGATCTCCAGTGTCTGCAGACCTCAGGATGTACACAATGGCATTGCAGACTCCTCTCTGCACTGTGCAAGCAGCGTCCTGAGAAATCTTTTGTTTGCTCAGCCCTGAGAGATCCGGTGTCGCGGTGGTTCAGAGACATGAGCTAACTGTTTTTGCTGCCGCGTGACTGCTGAACTCATCTCAGCAGCATCAGTTTGACCAATTCCCTTCTGAAGACTGGAGAGATCATTTCCGTTCTATGTGCTTTTTGCTGCTTCTGAGCTTTTTTCCCTTTTGGTTGGTTGGGGGTCTCTTGTAGCCCAGGCTGGCCTCCAACTGGACTTGTCATCAAGGATGATTTTGACCTCCTGATCCTCCTGCCTCCACCTCCAGAGGGCTGGCTCTGTGTAGTTCACTCCAAACACAGGTCTTCCTGTCTGTAGGCAGGGGCTGTGCATTGGATCTCAATGGTTCACACTCCATATGTAGTCACAGACACGTGTTAGGCTATCAGTGGCAAGGTCAGCTATACTTTCTGAGTGCCTGCTGTATGTCTGGCAACGTTCAAGCTCCTTCACTGTGGCCGTCTTGCTTTTTGAGATAGTCATGGGCGTTAATTTCACTTCATAGATGGGGAAACTGAGGCACCAAAAGCTGAAGGAATTTGCTCAGGAGGTGGGGCTGGAATTTGAACCTACTCTAGTTAGCTTACATGTGCCCACCACGGGAAGCCTGGCTGATGGAGTGTGCCTGTAAGTTCAGTGCACAGGAGGTTGAGGCAGCAGGATGGAGTGTCTGAGGCTGCCCTGGGCTGATAGCAATCCCTTGACTCAACAAGGTCAAACCCAACAGTAAGAAGTTGACTCTTATTGAGCATGGTGGCAGCCAGTACTTGTTATCCTAGCCATTTGGGACACTGAGGCAGAGGGATGGCATAAACCTAGGACTTGGAAGCCAGCCTGAACAATTTAGGGAGACCCTGTATCAAAAACCAAAGCAAAAAAATAAATAAAAAGTTGACACTAAATTGCATATTTAGTGCACACTTGTCTCAGGTTTTTAGGGGCTGAGACATGAAGATTGCGAAGTTTGGCAGAGATATGTCTAGGATCTATTTAGAATCTCCCAGTGAGGGGCTGGAGGCATGGTCAGGGGTGGGGCTTTTGACTCCAGGTGACAGTGGGAGAGTGGGAGAAAATGGAATTCTGCATTAAAAACCTTCTGACAGAAAACCTTTTTTTGTTTGTTTGTTTTTGTTTTTCGAGACAGGGTTTCTCTCTGTAGCTTTGGAGCCTGTCCTGGAACTTACTCTGTAGACCAGGCTGGCCTCGAACTCACAGAGATCCGCCTGCCTCTGCCTCCCAGGTGCTGGGATTAAAGGCGTGCGCCACCACCGCCCAGTGAAAACCTCTTTCTTCCTAGAAAATACCAAGGCATATATCCTGGGGGACTAGCCTGTTCAGCAGACTTCAGAGGTGGGAGAGGGGCCTCTAGGCCGACACTATAGTGCAGGTCCATCTAACTGCTTTCTTCCTTTGAGTTCTTTCAGGATGTGCTGGGTGTGGTGGTGGGGAGGGCCTGCCCTACCCCACAGGTGAGCCCAGCGAGGTGTGACTACACCACAGTGGAGGTATTACTATACAGTGGGGCCATGGCAGGAAGGTAAAACTCAGATTGGCACAATGGGCGGAGCTTCCTGCCTCAGACGTTCCAAGCTCAGTGCTTCAGGATTGCCAGCTGGGCTGCAGGTCCAACATCCCCCTAGGCTAGGCACATTGTCTGCTTTCCCAGGAGGGGCGGTCCAGAGCTCTGTGAAAGCACACAGCTCAGAACAGTCCCTGGGTCTGTTGGTCAACTTGCTTCATATTTTAGAGTGGATCTCTGGACCTACATGATGTGTGGGTTGATATCCTCTTAGGTAGGACGCGGGGAGTCTTTTTCATTTAAGTTGATGGTGACCCAAGCCTGCCATTCCACCACTTGGGAGGAACAGGAAGGAGTTCAAGGTTATCCTTGGTTAGGAAGTGAGTTGGCCAGCCTGGGCTACATAAGATCCTGTCTCAAAAAATATTTGGGAAGAGGAAGGGGATCAGTGAGAGTGAGAGGGGGACAAGAGGAGATCGTAGGGGGTGGGTGGAGAGATGGCTCCATGGTTGACAGTACTTACTGCTTTTTAGAAGACCTGTCCTGTTCCTTGCACCTATATGGTGGCTCACAACCATCCTTATCTACAGTTCCAGGGGATGTGACCCTGTAGACGAAAGTTTGTCTGGTTTCCCCGCCCGGCTCCCACGGCCCGCTTAGACCCAAATAAACACACAGAGGCTTATATCATTTTTCAACTATGGCCCTGGCAGGCTTCTCGCTAGCTAGCTCTTACATCTTAAATTAACCCATTTTATAAATCTATGTCGCCACGTGTTCCACGTGGCTTTACCTGTGTGCCGTTACATGTTGCTTTTTAGGTGGCAGAATGGCGTCTGCCCCTGCTCTGTTTTCGGCTTCTCTTCCCCTAGTTCGAATGTCCCGCCTAACCTTATTCTGCCTCACCATTGGCCAAACAGCTTTATTTATCAACCAATCAGAGCAACACATTTTTAGAAAGACATTCCCATCATGACCCTATCTTTCCACAGGCACCAGGCCTGCACATTGGTGCATATGAATGTGTGCAGGCAAAATGCTCATATACTTAAAATAAAATACATAAATATGAAAGCATTGAAACAGAAACCATTAAATTAAAAATGTGAGGGTAATGGGTGAATATGATATCAAAGTAAATTATATACAGGAGTGAAAATGTCTGAATGGGACCTATTGTTACATATAGCTAATATGTATTCATAAAATATGAAAAACAACTGATAACTCTCCTTTGCTAAGAATGCATTCTGTGTTCCAGCACCACACACAGCAACTTCCTCAGCATCCTGAGAGATTTCCCATTGTCTACCATCTTCTTATGGTGCTGGGCCTGAATCCACATGAGTGCTCGCCAGATTCTCAGGCCTTGCAATTGCACATAGTAACTGAGTGTGATGTGTTCAAGCTGACAGGAACCACAGTGCATCTAGCATTGCAAGTCTCATGCCGTTTGCTGCAGCAGACTCTGGAGCTGCACCTGCTTCGCCCACAGTCCTGCAGAATCAGCACCAGGCCTCCTCCATATACCTCCTTCTTTCCCTTTTATCCACCCACACACCCACCCACACATCTATCCATCCATTCATCCACCAACCCACATGTCCATCAATCCATCTACTCACCCATTCATCCACTCATCTATCCATCCATCCATCTACTCATTCATCCATCTATCAGCCCATCCACCCACATGTCCATCAATCCATCTATTCATCCATTCATCCACCCATCTCTTCCATCCACCCACCCTCCAACCCATCTAGCCATCCATCCACCGACACATCCACTCACCCATCCCTGTTACTTCCTTCCTTTCCTTTTTCCTATCATTCTTTCATTCCTTCCATAAATATCATGGAGATTCTTCTTGCTCCATATGCTGTGGGTATCTGGGAATACAGTGGATTGAGATGCTGCCGAGGATGCCACACATCAGCAGGGGTAGGAGGCAGTGATAGGTAAGGAAAGTAATTAATAAACAGAGGCAGTCATGGTGGGTAGAGAGTGAGAGCATAAAGTTACCTTGGAGCTGTGAGTGGTAACACACTTGTCATCCGGCACACACTCTTAGGAGGCTGAAGAAGGGTGGTCAGGGCAACAGAGAAAGCCTATTGTTTTGTTTTGTTAAAACAAAACCAAAGAGCTCATTGGAGTGGTGTAACGTAGGCGTTCGAGGGTGGGGTTCTGTCATCTGCGTTACTGGAGCTCAGATGCTTCCCTCCCAACTGGATGACAGCTTAGGCAATGCTTGGCTGTGGGCTGTGGTTTTAATTGTGAACACATTGGCCCAGGGCCTGAGAGCTTGGCCGATGCTGTTCAGGAGTTGTTGGAATGTTAAATCTTTCTTCTTTGAAGTCAGGTTCTCTGGAGCAGTTTTTTTGGTTTTTGGATCCTGCATGGTGGGGTAAGGGTAGGGGTTGGACAGCAGGGTGTGTGTGTGTGTGTGTGTGTGTGTGTGTGTGTAGTTCAATATTCAATAGGGGATAGGGGTTTAACTCATTTTGGTACTTGCCTAGCATCCATGAAGCCCTGGGTTCTATCCCCAGCACCTCACACACCAGGCATGGTGGCACAGACCTGTCTGTCACTAGCACTGTGGAGGTGGAGGCAGGAGGATCAGAAGTTTATCCCTGACTACATAGAGAGTTTCAGGCTAGCCTTGGTTACATGAGATCCTGTGTCAAAAACAAACTAATTTCAATATTGAAATTTTCTTTCCTTTTTTTTCGGGCGGGGGCTTCTCACTATGTAACCCTGGCTGATCCTCCCTCCTTATATGGTCCAGGCTGGCCTTGAACTCACAGAGATCTATCTGCTTCTACCTCTTGAGTGCCATGCATCCCTCATTTTGTTTCATTTTTGAGACAATATCTTTCCAGGTAGGGCAGGCTGGTTTTGAACCTCCAACCTTCCAGCCTCAACTTTCTGAAAGCTGGGCTCAGAGGCACACACTACTAAGCACAGCTTGTTCTAAGTTGTATGATCTCTCTCTCTCTCTCTCTCTCTCTCTCTCTCTCTCTCTGTGTGTGTGTGTGTGTGTGTGTGTGTGTGTTCTGTCCACCAATTTTCCAATTTCCCTGGGAGAATAAAGGCACTTTCGGGCTCTGCAGGAGAGAAAGGTGACTGAGTGGAGTTAGTTTTAGCTGAGTCAGGATGGTGATTCCAATTCCTTGGTGACGAATCTGTGGTGTGGAAGCCTTCACACGGTGGTTTGGAAGACGTTATAGTCAGAGACAGTGAAGGTCTCTATCCGTCATTTTTACTCACTGTGATGACAACTGAGATATAAATGAGGATGAGACGATGTCCTCACTACGCAGTAGAGGCGGGAAGGGGGGGAATATTCCAGGCAGAGAGGGGTCCTTATGTGCAAGAGCCACGTAGGTGTGGCCTGGTTCTGAGCAGGGTGGGTGTTCAGGAGACCGAGGTGGTAGGGCGATTGTGTGTGTGAAGGCCGGAGCTTCCACAGCTGAATCACTGTGGGTGCCCTGCAGCCACCGCCTGCTGGCCAGAGGGGTGGAGCCTCCAATTTCTCCATTGCCCAAGTGTTTGCATCTTGTTAGTGAACCCTTTCCCCTCAGCTGAGTTTTTCCGTAATTCCCCAGGGAAGCTGACGCAGGATCAAATGGAAGGAAGGAATGGATGGAGTCCAGGGAGGGCCCAGTGGACCTCAAACTTCTCCCATGCTGGGATAGGAAGCTCAGTGAGTTCTCTCCCCAGTATGAAGAACAGCCGGTTGGTAGAGCCCTGGCCAGGTGTGGCTCTGAGTTCCTTTCCCACCATGGAAGAAACAGGGTTTGAGTGTGCATGCCTGTGCCTGCATCCTAACACTCAACCATCCTAGGCTGCCTAGTGAGTTTGAGGATGGCCTGTGCTACACCAGACCCTGTGTCAAAACAAAAACTCCCCATTTCATAGCTGTTTCTTGCAGGTGGGGCCTGAGGTAAAATGGTCTGGTCCCTGTTGGTTTGGGCACATCAGGGCTTAACATTTTTTAAAATTACATTTTTTTCTGTTCTTTCTTTTTTGTATGTGTTTGTTTTGTTTTGTTTTTTCGAGACAGGGTTTCTCTGTGTAGTCCTGGCCGTCCTGGAACTCACTCTGTAGACCAGGCTGGACTCAAACTCA
Organism: Neotoma lepida; assembly: GCA_001675575.1. Taxonomy (NCBI): domain Eukaryota; kingdom Metazoa; phylum Chordata; class Mammalia; order Rodentia; family Cricetidae; genus Neotoma; species Neotoma lepida. The sequence continues at coordinate 661,036 of LZPO01044401.1, forward strand.
GAGATCCATCTGCCTCTGCCTCCCAAGTGCTGGGATAAAAGGCGTGCACCACCACCAGTCCGGCAAAATTACATTTTCTTATTGTGTGCATTCAGTGGTCAAAGGACATTTGCTGGACAGTTCTGTGGGTGTCAGTTCTCTCTCTCCACCAAGTGGGTCTCGGGGACTGAACTCAGGTCACCAGGTAGGTGGTTACACCATTACCCTCTTGTCTTCTCACCAGATCAAGACATTGAGGAGTCTGTCCCCAGGGCTTGCCCAGCGCCAACCACCTCTCATTTCCTCTTTTGGGGAACCTTTTCTGATGTTCCTGTCTCCCCTCCGCCTCCACCTCAGGAAAGAGCAGTGAAAGAACGGGAAATCGAAAACGTGTCCGTGGCCTGGGGGGATTTCTCTATCCGGACTCTCCAGCCTTCTGCTTCTGGGGTCCTAAGAGGCTCCTGACAGGAAGCCCCAAGAAGGTGGGTGGGGACAGGCCAGGAAAGGCCCGGGGTCCCGGGGAAGAACAAGAGGCTGGGTGGGGGTGCTCAGCAGGGCTCTTTGGTTCCTCTGCGGGGTGGGGAGACCTTGAGCCTTGGATGTCCCCAGAGTCCTCAGTAAGAGCCCTGAATTTAGGGGAACCCTGGGGGCGTCCCAGGGATGGAGAGCTAGGGGCTAGAAGAAATGAGGGCAAGAGAGACAGGGAGAGAGACAGAGGTTTGAGAGTAAGAGACAGAAAAACGGAGCTGAAGGACCGGAGACTAAGAGAACCATGGATCTTCAGACAGGGCAGTCCCCTTCCGAGCAGTCCCGGTTTGCGCGCCTCCGCACCCAAACCTGAGGACAAGGAAAAGGAGGGAGACAGACTGTGGATCCAGGCCAGGCCAGGGAGGGAGTGGACCTCGACATCACATGGTCCCCATCATATAAACAACTGTTTAATGTGTCAGTTA
>LZPO01044401.1:701323-712186 GCA_001675575.1 Neotoma lepida
TACTTGATGGTCCTTGGCCTCTGGCTTTACGGTGGTCCTGTAACAATTAGCTGAGTAGTTGATTAGAAGAGGGAACCAGGAAGGAGAAGCTTGTGGGTTGGGACCTCATTCTTCTGGAATTGCTGACAAGGCAGTGGATCCTGGTGTCCTCTGGAACTTGAGAGAGCAGGGCCCTGTCTGTGTCACTGTGCATGAGGAGGAGAAGAGGCACTGCTGACAAGTCTGGAGTGAGGCAAATGGGGGAGCAAATGAAATAAAGCTCCTACCTTAGCTAGAAAATCTCTTCCCATTAGGGGCACAGGGCAGGTTGGCACAACTGAAAATGTGTGGGTGAGAGGGATACCCCTGAAAATACAGTTAAGTGGTGGGTCTGGTGAGGTGGGTAAGGCTGTCCCCTAGCCTGATGATAGGGAAAGGAGAAGGAGAGGTGGGACCCCAAGACTCCCTCAGGACTGAGTAAGTGGCTAAGTGTCCAAAAGGAAGGAAATGGATCCCTCCATGCTGCAATGGCTACCCTGGGTTCCCTGTGAGCCCATGGCCAAGCCAGGAGGTCTTGGTTTGATGCCCCCATGCCACGAAGTACACAAGCTGATCAGTGTTCCTCTTGGTGGTACTTCAGACAAGGCCCAGTTTGGCCTATGTGGGGCAGGGCACACACAAGCCCAGTGGCCTTCTCTACCACTTAAAACAGGACCAGGAAGCCTTCAGGCAGCTGCCAGTTGGATAGCACGTGTCAGCATTTGGCAGTTCTGTTCACAGGCTTTGTCATNTCTCCCATGGTACCTTAAATGCCACAGCTAATACTTCCGCCTGTGGGGTCAGGGGCCTTCTCTCCAAATGCTTAAGTGTAGCCCTGATGTTGGGGAAGCTCTGGGCGACATGAGACAGATTTTATTCCGTATCTTGAATTACATTTTTTAGCTTTTGATAGTGTACTGGTTTGAGGACAGCCTTGGAAAGACTCAGGAAAACCTGCCAGGAGACAGGCTGTAAACTGATCTCTGGCTAGAGAGCCATCCCAGTTATTATAATCCCAATGTGGGTCTTGATCGTAAACCGCCTTAGCCCCAGGTGGCCAGCATTGGTTTGATGAAACTCATTTGCATGCAGCATCCTAGCCTGCCCCAGACCTGTCTGTGCTTATCAGGGCAGCTTGAGTGACAGGAGGAGTAAAGGTGGAAGCTAGTGTTGGGCAGTTGGAACAGCTCACCAGTACTGGAGAGCAGAGCCANGGTCAGATAGGCAGAGGTTGTTTGGAGTCAGAGATTCCTCAGGTTCAGGTTGCACACGGACAGGAAAGAAAGGATCAGAAAGGGAAGGTTCAGAGCTTAAGCAAAAGCTTGGGGATACGGTAACTCTTCTCATTTGCCTGTTCACTGGCAGAAGTTACATAATTCCCGTGAAATATCAGGATCCGAGCAGCCATTACGTGGCCGTATTTACTGGTATCTAGAGATATTTAAGGCATTTCTCAGAGGAGGAGTGGGACCAAGAGGAGGAAGCCTTTCTGTCCCATGACTGCTGCTGAGAGAAAAAAATAAAAAACTAAAAAAACAAATGGGATCCAAGACCCTAGTCTCAGGCATCCCTGAGCTTAGGGAAGGATCTGTGAATCCGCACAAGTTAGCCCACTCTTCGTCAAGACCTGTGTACCTGGAGGACCCCCCGGGGGTCCAATAGCATTCAATGCTTTGTCAAGAGAGAGTGAGTCATGGCATACGCCCCCCAAGGACACCCAGGGGGTCTGACAGTGAGAAAAATCTCTCAGGCTGCAGTCGTGGGAAATGGCAAGGGATCTGAAAGGGAAAATTCACCGATTGGAGAAGCGGTGTTGTGCAGAGTAGTCTGGCAGCCGGGCAAATGAAAAAAACGGGCAGTCGTAGATCAAAGAAACCTCGGTACAGGGTCCCCGACGCAGAGTGCTGGGAGAGCCTGCTTCATCATGGCATCAATGTTAGTTTTATGCAGTGGTGCTGCATTATTCATTAAGTGACGCTGTTACCGTGGGAGAAAAGCCACGAGGCACGACAAAACCCATTATCAAGAGTTCATTAGGGGAAGGAGACAGAAGAGAATGTGCTGTTAGGTCTACAGAAGACATGTGTCAGGGGAGAAGAAGAGAGGGGAGGAGTCTGTGAGCCGCTTTTTATGGATTCCTCTGCACATGCGCATATGGGCTCACGGAGCTACAACACGCATGCACATAGGTTGCATGATCACACTCCTGTCTCTTATACACATCTAGATGTGTATAAGAGACAGGTAAAGCCCCTTGCTTGGCTACTGAATGGCTCATGTGTGGTCATTTAGCTGGGGGAGTGGCCAGGAATTCCAACAGTATGACTACAGGACCCTGGGCTGTCTAGGCATTTGCTTGAATGTTAGGAAGCACATCCTGCCGTGTCCCCAAGGGGCAGGCCAGGTATGCCTAACTGCCAACACAGTGAGCCCCTGTCTCCCTGTCTCTGCCTCCCTGGAGCTGCACTTGTAGATGCTGCATCAGACTTTTTGTGAGGGTGCTGTGGATGGATCTGAGCACTCTACGGACCGAGCCATCTTCCCTGTTTTCCTTTCTGTGTGTCCTCACTGCTGCTTGTCTCTATATTCCACAGATGCAAAACCCTTGTCTGTCTTGGACACTGTCAACTCCTAGGATCTTGTAGATACTCAAAGAGTATATTTTGTTCTTGTTTTTTTGAGACATCTCACTATGTCACCCTGGCTGTCCTGGAACTCACAGAGATCCACTTGCCTCTGCCTCCCAGTGCTGGGATTAGAGGTGTGGACCACCATCTCCCGGCTTCAAAGAATATTTTTGAATGGCTACATAGTGCACATTTCCGTTCCCTGTGAGGTTGTGTGTTAGTTACTGTTCTGTTGCTGTGATGAAACACCGTGACCCAGGCAATGTATATAAGGAAGGGCTTATTTGGTCTTATGGTTCCTTGATGGTGGAGTGAAGGCATGGTGGCAGGAGCAGGAAGCTGAGAGCTTGAAGCAGAGCCAGTGAACCTGGAATGGTACGTGGCACTGATACCTCAGAGCCCACCCCAGTGACATACTTCCTCCATCAAGGCATCACCTCCAAGCCTACCCAATGAGAGGGACAGGCAAATATCATGACAGGCCCCTAATAACTCAGTTATGAACTAGGCCTCAGTTCCTGCATGTACTAGACCTGGGCCAAACGTCTCCCCTCACACAGGTAATAACCAAATAAGGACAAAGCCTGGGACTTGTCCAGGCCTGCCCACAAATGGAAAATCTGTAGCCTCAATCAGGCCTTAACTAACCCTAGCCAATTAGAACATACTAATATAATTGCCACTTGATTAAGCCAATCATATCAAATGGCCTAGCTGCTCTAGGAACTCCCTTGGCTGTGCTTAAAAGAAGCCCACGTGTCCCTCTCAAGGTTGTTGCCATTTTGTACGGGTGAGTGACCCCACATGCTGTAGTGTAATAAATGCTCTTGCTGATTGCATCATGACTGGTGGTCTTTTCCGGATTTCTCGAGGACTCTAACACCCAAACAGTGTCACCAACTCAGGACCAAGTGTTTAAATGCCTGAGACTAGGGGGCCATTTTCATTCAAACCACTGCAGATCAGAAGTCTTTCTGTCTAGGATCATGTGATTGTGAAAGCTTGTGGGCTCAGGCACCTGACTCCCAAGGCTTCCTTAAGGAGAGCAACACCATTCTGCCCTGGCACCATGAGCAAACAGAAGCAAACTGTTCCAAGAACGTCCAGGCACAGTGCCTTTAATCCCAGCACTTGGGAGGTGGAGGCAGGTGGATCTCTGTGAATTTGAGGCNAGCCTGGTCTACAGAGTGAGACCAAAAAAACCAACCAACCATCCACCACCACCACAAACCCTCAAAACTTCCACAAAAATGAAACAAAAACAAAACAAAATACAACAAAAACCCTTACCAAGTACATGAATTACTACTTTTCTCTTTGCTGTAAGACAATACCTGAGTTCAAGATGAGCCATCACTCCTGGGCTACAGTGTTTTCAGCATCAGAAAAAAACAGAAACAAATCATTTATATTCATTATTTTATTTCTTAGTGCCAACGATGGGACCTAGGACTTTATACATGCTGGGCAAGCACCCCTGTTGTATTTTAAAAACAGCACGGCAGTGGCCTTGGCAGATTGGAGCTGAGGGGCATGGTGGAAATTCACTCACTCACACCATGTGATAGCGCTCATGTGAAATGTTTTATTATTAAAGGGAAAAGGGAGAAGAGGAAAGAGAGAGAGAGAGAGAGAGAGAGAGAGAGAGAGAGAGAGAGAGAGAGAGAGGAGGTGTGTGTGCTCTCGTGGCAAGAGAGAAAAAGGAAGGGAGAGAGAAGGGGAGGGATTTTCTCTTAGAGAGGACTTTACATAGGATGACATTGTGAGGATGCTGGGCAGGTCCCCCTGGGGGGCTCTGGATGCTTACATTCCTCCCTTTTGATTATTATAAGAAGGTGAGTTATAGATAGCAGGTGTATGTTGGGGAATGAAGGTGCCAAATTCTAGAGACTGCTTCCTGCTGAATTGGGATGAAGTGGGGATGGGTAAGTTGGGAGTTGGGGTCACACACAGNGGGAAATATGAGTGAAGGAGCACTCAGCTGTTATCCTGGAGCCCTCAGGCATCTGTTCCTTGAGGGGCCTGAGAAGGCAGGTTGCTAGGAGAAAAATAGATTGTTATCATTGACCTCATGAGTGGGGCTAGCTATGGGAAGACTGATAACTGCCAGAAAGAATGGAATGGAGAAGTGCCCTGGGTGTACAGAAGAGGCAAGAAGGAATGAATGAGACATGAGAGCAGATATACCCTCCACTGGGACATCTTGGAAAACCAGATTTCAGTTGCTGGATAGGTGCNTGCTTGAGCCTGGAAAGGTGGTACCAGCAGTGAAGTCCCAGGAACTCGGGGAGATGGCATGCCAAAACAAGGGATGATGTGTTCCTCAGGAGTACCTGAACCATCATATNTGCTGTTTCTCTGGAGTGGGAAATGCTTTTATCCATCCTGTAAAAGTGTCAACAAAANAGGAGATAATGGAGTTTTTATGAGTGGGCATATGGGTGAAATTAACCTGCCAGTNTTCACGCAGTTGGTGTCCTCNGTTGGTGCAGTGGCTGATGGTGTATCTGAAGGGCCCTTGAGGGTCTGACCTTGGCATGAGTCTGGCAGGAGGGGTGGATCTGTGCAGGTACCTATGTCTGTAAAACAACTGGAACAGATTTACATCTTGGTGTCATAGCAAAAGCTATGGCTTTGGATTAAAAGGAGTGAACATTTTCTAGGGCCTGGTTTTAGCCCAGTGAAACACATCTTTAAATCTATAACCAGAGGAAATTTACTGAATGGAAGTGGTTGAGTAAGTGAAGGAGGAGGGAGGCTTCCATACCTTCTCTAATGCTAACCTCTCTCTATAAGCTGGGACCAGTGAAGTCCACAGAAATTTAAGGACTCCCAGGACTGTTTGTAGTCAGTGCTCTATCAGTTTATCAAAACTGCATTTATCAAATCTAAAACTTTGAATCTCTGAAGTTATATCTGAAACCAGTTTATCCTGTACCATGAAGTCTATGAATGAGGTGTACCTGTCTGTACTTTTAACAGGAAACTTATTAATGAGCTACCAAGGTNTTTGTAGCCTTGGGGAGAGCTGTAGAACTAGCAAACACCATCAGATCNGAGAAGGATAGGTAAGTGAACAGAAGTGAGACAGCTTTCCATCTACGTAGGCAGTCCCAGGTTTCTCTTAAATGGGAAGGAGTGGATCCCATCCACCCCAATGACAGCAATTGGTGAGGGAACTGTGGGACCTGAGGAAGAGGTTAAAACAGTAGGTAGCTCCTGAGTCCAGTAGAAAGTCAATGGACTAACCTGCTCCCTGCAGAGTCACCTCAGCTTGGAGAAGGGAATGTAAGTCACCAAGTCTAGGTGCCATCAGTCCTCCACCAGGCTTAGGAGTTCAAANGCTAGGAGAGTTCGATGCCAGTGTTGGTGAGGCTGGACCTCCATTATGTGGCACAGAGGACAAGCCTGCATGGGGCATTCCAATCTTGAGTGTCCAAGCTGTCGGCAGACAGCTTAGTCAGGGCGATACCACGACTAGTGGATGCAGGTCCTGGTGGAGTTGCTTGGGCTGAGTTCCAGTGGCATGGAGCCTCATGGNTGACTTCCTTGTCCCCCTTGTGGGGGCCCCAGNGGTCTCAGAGCAGCTGCCAAGGCATGGGCTTGGAGCGTAGCTTTCTGTTGCAGCTGCACCCATTGGGAAGATTCAGCTGCCTCTTTTTGGGTGTTAAAAAAACCATTTTCGCCGGGCAGTGCTGGTGCACCACTTTAATCCCAGCACTCGGGAGGCAGAGGCAGGCGGATCTCTGTGAGTTCGAGGCCAGCCTGGNCTACNNAGTGAGTTCCAGGAAAGGCGCCAAAGCTACCCAGAGAAACCCTGTCTCAAAAAATTAAAAAAACAAACAAACAAACAAACATTTTTCACCAATTCCTGTATAGGGGTTGGGGACCCTCCTCAGCCCCCTTAAAGCTTACCAATATGTAAGTAAAAGCAAGAAGGTTAGGCATGAATTGGTCTTTGTTAGCCTGAATAGACCTTAGATAAGGAGAGACATTCTCTAAGCCATTGGTTCTCAACTTTCCCAATGCTTTGACCTTTCAATATAGTTTCCCATTTTGTGGTGACCCCCCCCCATTACAATTTTTTTCTGTTGCTGCAGTTTTGTTGTTATTGTGAATCTCAAAGCAAACATCTGACATGCAGGTGGCCCTAGGCTACCCCTGTTTAAAGGTTCAGAAGAAGCAAGATCCTTAAGGGGCTAGACAGACCTAGACAGACTAGGCTAGGCTAGTCTGCTAAGGCAGACACCAGGGTGGTTTCCTTGTTGCCGCTGCCTTTCTCTGTCATGGATCTACTTCTTCAGCANGGCCATGGAGTTTCTAATGANCCCTGAGTGGTTTACATAAAAACAGCATTGCTCTCCCAAGGCCTTGCATAGGTCTCACTTTTTGAAGGAATGATAACCAGGGGGACCAATTGAACAAATTTAGGTCAAGGCCCCTTCTATCCTGGAGAACTATTTTAGCTAGAGAGGAGAGCAATTTCTCTAAACGTGTAACAGATTTTTCTAGGGCAGCAACATCTGCGTCTATTGCCATTTTTAAGGCCCTGTAGTTCTGATCTTTGAGTATAGAAGATTATAATCCTGAATGATTTATATAGAAATAATAATTTCTTAAGGCCATATAATACTTCTTTGGTTCTGTATAAAGAAGGTTAAGTGTCTTATCTTTTTTTTTTCGAGACAGGGTTTCTCTGTGTAGCTTTGCACCTTTCCTGGAACTCACTCGGTAGCCCAGGCTGGCCTCGAACTCACAGAGATCCGCCTGCCTCTGCCTCCCGAGTGCTGGGATTAAAGGCGTGCNCCACCACCACCCGGCCAAGTGTCTTAACTTATTGCAGAACCATTTTAGTTAATAAATCTATCAATTGATAGCTCTGAGCCCAGTTTCCTAGTATGTCAATGGACATTATAGGTAGACATTTTGTCCCGTATGCCAGGGAGTTTCTTTTTGACTCAGCATTTCAACCTATTTTGGACAGATAGCACAAGACAATGTATTCTCTTTGGAACTGCTTTGAGTTGACAGTGGGACATTGTTATTAGGGCCCCAAAAGGGTGAAAGATTAGTCAAAGCCTCGGCAATGGGGCATTTGTCAGAAGCTCGGGGTTATCTGACCCAGCTGTAGAGACAGGGAACAATCACATTGTCTGGATTGGTTCACATCAGCTTTCAGCGAGTCCAGAGCTCGTGGTTGTTTGGAGCAGATTGCAATCAGCAACTGTTGCTTGGATGTGTCTGCCAGCCAAGTGGAAACCTGTTGAGACAAGTTCAAACTTATTTGGAACCTTTAGGCCCATAGTCTTAGTAATTGGGAAGGGGAGGAGTTCCAAGACCGGGAGAGATAAAAATACCATCCTCAGGAATAGACTGGTGGGGAAAACTCAAGCTGTACTGCTATACTTATCTGGAGTCCTTTTGGCCTCTGTGAAGTAGATCCAAGTTTTATGGCTTCTTTTGATCCTCTGAAGCTTATATGAATTTTTATTTTACAAAAAGACATAAAAGTTTTAGATATACTAATATTACCAATCAGTATTGAAATCCATATCATAAAAAAGCAGGTAATGGGTATCTGTAAAACAGCAGGAGTAGACTCATGCTTTTAAGTTTGTATTTAGAAGACAACCAAAGAAAATCTAAAATCTTGANCTTGTGACCAAAACAGTATCAGAATTCTATTAATGTTAGACTCTGAACTTTTGAAATCTTAGTATAACAATATCATAGAAGGGGAAAGTAATCTGAAGCATTTAAGTCATCTATTTATAGTTTTGTAATTGATATTTTTATCTTAAATCATTTTCTGAGACCCTCAAAGCTTACATAGACTTTTATATCCTCAAATATCTAAAACATTTTTAGACCCTTAAATTTTGTATAGACTTTCATATCTTAGAACATGCAATATTAAAAATAAAGTTCCCTCTTTTTTTTTAAGAGGGAGAAAGCATGGCACAGCCATAATCTGTATAAGGCAAAAACCAAGCTCCAATCCAAAGTGCAAACAATCCAAAGTTCAGTATCTGGGATTCATTCACTCTTTTTATTTCATTTTTTTAATTTAGAGGCTTGGATCACTTTTTTGGCCCCATCCTTGGCAGCATATATATAGCCTTCCTTCTAGATCTCAGCCTGCTCCGTTTTACTGTGGCTGGTGCTTCTGGTGACTATCACCTGGCACTGGCATTTTAAAAACTGTTAAGGTTCACCATTGCAACTGGGCTCTCTCTGGAATTCTAGCTCTGCTATACACTTGCAACCCTTAGCTGCTCCCCATGATCCCTTCATGTCTGTAAAACAATTATCACCTGGGTGACTCTTAAATTACAAAGTTTAGCTGCCAGAGCAAGGAGGAATTGGGAAACAGAGTAGCAGCTGGCTCCGGGGACTGGAAGCAGAGCAGTCAAGCCCAGGTTTTATATTTCNGCTGGCCACAGGAGGGAGGGAGCAGAGACAGAATAGAAGAACAAGATATTCTGAGCGAATGTCTTGNCAGGCTAAGCCGTAGCTACAGTGGGAGGTGGTGGGAGACCGATGTGGTGGTGTCACCAGCAGTGGGAGGGAGTGCATAGCCCAAGAATTCTTGGATCTACTGGATCACTGGCATAAGCTGCAAAGATAAGGGGTATGGGACCAAATCTGACTGTGAAGGCAGATAGTTTAGAAGCCTTTAAAANGGGCATTAAGTGTAGAGGTTTGGTGGTAGGCTTATTTCCCACGAGTGAGGCAGAATGATTAGGGCGCAAGCTGCTGAGTGATTTGACAAACACAGAGCAGGGGCCTGAAAGATGCTGAGGTCCAAGAGACAAGATGGCACAGGCTGCTTCAATGTTTCATCAAACACAGAGCAGGGACCTGAAGGATGCTGAGGTCCAAGAGACAAGATGGCGCAAGCTGCTTTAATGTTTCGTCAAACAGGGAGCAGGGGCCAAATGGCTGAGCTTGANGGACAGAGGGTCCGAGAGACAAAAAGGAGGCCTCACTCATGAGGGGAGCACNTACTGATTATGCTGGTGTTGGATGAAGTGAGTGTTGAAGTTTCCAGGGATCCTAGCATGTCTCAGACTGCCGGTAGGCAGGATAAAGCACCAGGAGNGCCTCTGTCAAGCATGGCACCAATTGTATTTTAAACACAGCGCAGTGTCTGCCTTGGCGGGTTGGAGCCAAGGGGCATGATGGAAAGTCACTCACATCATGTGATTGCACTCACGTGAAATGTTTTATTATTAAAGGGGGAAGGGAGACAGGAAGGGAGGGAAAGAGAGAGAGAGAGAAAGAGAGAGAGGAAGGAAGACAGAGAAAGGGAGGGGCTTTCTCTTAAAGAGGAGTTTACATAAGATGACATTGTGAGGACACTGGGTGGGTTTCCATTGGGGGTCTGAATGCTAACTACCCCCNCTCGTGTTTAAAATTCCCAATGGGAAAGAAAGGAGTTTGAGGATCATGGATCAGCCCTAGTCTTGGAGAATTGAGACGGCAGCCAGACATTAGTACAGACGTTTAATGAGTTCTTTTTAAATTAAAAATGTATTGTAATTTTATGTTTATGTGTATGTGTATTTTGCCAACATGTCTGTTCACTGTGTGCATGCCAGATGACTGCAGAGGCCAGAAGCAGGTGTTAGATCCCCTAGGACTGGAATTTCAGCTGGTTGTGAGCTGCCATNGCATGCCGGGAATCAAAAGCAGGTCCTCTGCAAGACCAGCCGGTGCTGCCCAGCCTGAAGCTGGCATTTAAAACAAGTTTACTCTTGTGGTTTAAGGGGATTTTCCCAAAAAAAGATACAGATCAGTGGGCAGTGTCCTTGTAGAGGCATAATCACATCCTTTGTGTGGTGGGTTTTCCCCTTGAGGACAAAGGACAGATGCATTCCATACATACAAGGAAGAAGGTAGCCAACAGGCTTTATGGATTAAGGGGAGAGAACCTGGCGTTTTTATTTTTTATTAATTTATTTATTAATTTATATTAATTAATATAATTTATTAATTCACTATATATTATTTGTGTGTGTGCACACCTGTGCACACCTGTGCGTGTGGAAGTCAGAGGACAGCTTGTAGGCCTCAGTGGTCCCCTTTTGCCTTGCGGATTCCGGGAATGGAGCTCAAGTCACCAGGCTTGGTGGTAAGCACTGTTCCCTCCCAGCTGTCTCACTTGTTACCTCCTCAGTACCCCCATGCCACTTTTATTAGTTTTATGTCCTAAGAT
>LZPO01044401.1:742114-755441 GCA_001675575.1 Neotoma lepida
CACTATGGTCATCACAGGTGAGTCTTGCCATGGCCTTGACAACTTCACTGGCATCCAGACTTCTGGCCTTGCTCTAAGAATGTATAAACCTTCAGAGGTTACATTTAAAGACATACTAGAGTGAACATAGGTATGAAGGGTGCAGAATTCACAAGTGATGCTATAATTATTAGGGTGCCATTGTACAGGCCCCTTCACTAGCAAATAGGGTAATGGTACACATGCAACAAAGGGATGACTTTGATTTAGTCTAAAAGACAAAGTATGCTTATCATCCTTAATGTTTAACTTTCCTTCCCATGCTTTAAGAGGGTAGAAGCCACTTGCTAATTTCCACAAGTTAGTCTGAACTGAATTGCCAAATTCAGTTTGGCAGGAGAGGACTTGACATTCCAACTCCATGCCATTGAATAGGTTCATTNACAGTAGAGCTAAATTTCTACAGTTCCATTTGAACTATATTTGTGTCATCTTAATAATGNGTGAGAATGTTTTCCTTGAGGGGAGCCATAAGGGCTCTAGGTGATGATACCTCCTTGGGAGATATTAATTAGCACTTGAGGTTTCTCACTCTTACACTGTTGCCAATGTACCCAGTCAGATTCCTTGTTGGTAACCTACATCTCTCAGAATGGAAGATTTATGGAACTAGTAGCNTTACTCTCCTTTCCTCTGAAACCAGACGCATGAAGCACATAAAACTTAAGAAAATCCTGGGCAGTATTAACTATAGATTGCCACACTTGAAAGGTTATATTATGTTACCCATACAAATAGGAATTCCTTGCACCCCACAGTATAATTTCTAATTTCTTTACCCTCCTCCATTGGCTGAGCAGAATCTTGGTTGTCGTAAGGACCAAGTAGCCAACAAGATTTATTAACCACCACAGGAATATCCACATCTCCCCAACTTACTCCTATGTTAATTGGAGGATAAGGAACATAGGTCCAATATGTATAGTTGGCCCCTGTTACCTGTATAGATGCTACAGATAGCATAGCAAGGAACAAAGTTGGAGCATTCAGAGGTTTTCCAACCAGTCAGACTAATGCCCCCCTCTTTGTCACACAAATTCTTAAGCTGTCCTGAGGTGGGAGGATCAGCTATCCACTTCAAAGGCTTCCTTTATCACTTCTTTCCCTGAGGCAAGTCACCCATGTCAGCAGCCAAAGTGTCTAAGAGACTTCTCTTGCTCATGTTGGATTTTTATCAATTTCAATAGTATCCACAAAGTTTTGTCTCCTGCAGAAACATAAGCATACCCTCAGCCCCATCATAACACTTTCCCTAGTTTCCATCCTGATTTTAAAACATCCTTATAATACATGGGCCGACTCAATTTAGGAGTTTTTTTTTCCTATGGTCCAGTGACTTCCAGCAACTGTTGTCCTTACTTCATTAGCATTAAAAATTAAAGTTAGTAAAGCATTATGCAATNCATCTCTGGGAGTCCTCATATCCCCCTTCTGATTTATAAGCATCTCCTTTAGTGTGCAATTAGATCTTTTAACAATTGCTTGTCCTGTAGTATTATACGGGATCTCTGTAATGTGTTTTATGTTATAATGTGTCAAACATTGTTTCATTTTACTGGAAACATAAGCAGGGGCATTATCAGTTTTAATTTGTATCAATCTGTCCATTATAGCCATTATCTCTAATAAATGTCTAATTATAGAATCAGCCTTTTCAGAACTCAAAGCAGATGCCCATTGAAATCCAGAGTATGTATCAATGGCATGATGAACAAATTTTAATTTTCCAAATTCTATTACATGAAATACATCCATTTGCCAAATTTNATTTCTTTGTGTATCTTTAGGATTACTTCCTGCAGGTAAAGGAACTTTATTGTACAAATAACAGGACAGTTTTTAATTTCTTTAGTTTGTTGCCAGGTAATGGAAAATACTTTCTATAAGCCTCTACTATTAACATGATGTTTTCTATGAAATTCTAAAGCTTCTAACACATTTCCCATCACTAATTGATCAGTTTTTTCATTTCCTTTTGCTAATGGCCCAGGCAATCCAGTATGAGACTGAATATGAGTGATATATAGTGGATAATTTCTGTTCCAGATTGCTTGTTGCAGTTGCATGAATAGCAAAGTTAATTCTGAATTATCAGGAATAAGTTCAGCAGTTTCTATATATAATACAACCCCTTCNGCATATTGAGAATCAATAATTATATTAGAGATTCATTAAAGTATAATAAAACCATCAGAATGGCATATAACTCTGATTTTTTAACTGAAGCATATGAACTTTTAGTTACTTTACTTATGTTTCCTCCTTTATAACCAGTCATTCCTATGTTATTTCTGTCAGTATAGAATGTAAGAGCCCCAGAAATAGGTGCTCTTTTCACTATGTGGGGAAGAATCCATTCAGTTCTTTTTATAAACTGAAGCCATTTACTTTTGGGACATTTGTTTTTGATTTCTCCTAAGAAATTGTTACAGGCTATTTACCAGCCATCATTAATCACCNACAACTATATAATTTAAGGATAAGTATAGGGTACTACAATCTCAGTTGGATCCATTCCAGACAATTGGCAAAGTCTTATTCTTCCCTTTATGATTAATTCATATACCCTTTCTATATAGGTTTTACACTTTTTACTCTTTTTCTGCGCTAAAAATATCCATTCTTATTGAGAGTTAGGGGTCCAGCCCCTTGGTAGCCCTCTCCCAGGGTCTGGGAAGAATCTACAACCAGCTGATAATCTAATCTTTGACAATATTAAATGAATCTATGTACATGAAACTCTTTAGTTCATTCACTTTATTTTTTCAGTCGGAGTCAGTTCTCTCTATATGCAGCTTCTTTTCTGCTCTCATAAATTGCTCCTTTCTTGCCTGATTCTCTCTACATCTTTCTGATGTTCCCTCTAGATGCTATCTTAATTCCTTCATCTTAGTTCTGCCTCATCTTGTTCTTACCCCACCTCATTCTTCCCCATCTGCCTCTTCCTCATCTTCCATCTCGTTCTGACCATTCTCTCTTCTAGTCTTCCAATCTAGTCCTTCCCAATCTAGTTCCTTCCCCTCCAGTTCTTACCCATCTAGTTCTTCCATTCTCTTTTTTCTTCTCCTTCTCCTCCAAGAATAAAACTGCCTTTTTATCCCTTTGATGCTTATCTCTCCAAGCTATCTCTGCTGTTGCTGATTTCTGGCCAGACAGGGGAAGTGTGCTCGGTCACTAGGCAAACTGGCTAGGCAACTTCCATCACAGCTAGATGCACCTGTAAGTAGAACCCCTTTAGTTCTGAGTTCGTTGTTAAAGGCAGATCTAAAACTAGAGATAAGGCTTTGGAAAAGGAGAAAATTAAGCTTAATTAGCACATCTTCCAGATAGTCTGGATGCTTAAGTCTGTTCTAGAGAGTCTGGGATGTACCTCAGACAAGATACTTTTGTCTATTCNGGGATGGTCCTGGCCAGATTCTGCTAATGACAATAATTACAGAAAGGCCTGAAATTAGGGATTCTGGCTGCGTTACTGCCCAGAAGGTTATCAAATATTCCTTTAGTAGAGGGGAAATGGTGCCCAATAAATGATGGAAAAGCTACAAGAGCACACAAGAAATTCATAGTAGGAAAGACTCCTTGAGCCTTGGCTTCATCCTCTGGAAGAGTTCTTAACTCCTCCAGGTCTAGCTTTGTCATAATCAGCTGAATTCCTACTTCACATGTTTTTTGTGGCCTGCAGCACATTCTAAAATATTACCTTCCCTTTGCATAATGAGTCCAGTAGGAGAATGAGTAGAAGGTAAAAATAACTAAAATACACTCAGTTGTGAGAGCTAATCAATCTCTACAGGCGTTTTGCAATTTCTGGTTTACTTGGGCNGACTCCTTTTCTGCTTCAGCTGTTAAATGCCTTGNAATGTTTAAATCCTAGTCACCTTGCAAAATTTTTAAAAATTACTTAATTCATGAGCAGTCAGTCCAATGGTAGGCTGAAACCAGTTAATATCATCCAATAATTTTTGAAAATCACCAAGAGTGTGTAATCACTCGTTTTTAATCTGTACCTTTTGTGGCTGGATTTTCTGTTTACTTAATTTAAATCTTAAATAATTAAGAGAATCTTCTCTTTGTGTTTTTTCAGGAGCAATCTGTAAACCCCAACAAGACAAAATCCTTTGTATTTCATTAAACATTCTTTCAAAGGTACCTGTATCAGAAGCAGCCAATAAAATATCATCCACATATTGGTAAATAATCAGGAAATTGTTTATGAACCACTTCCAGTGGTTGATGCACAAAATATTGACATAAAGGTGGACTGTTTAACCTGTCTCTTATACACATCTAGATGTGTATAAGAGACAGCTATAAAAGCAAATTTTGCTCTATCTTGTTCTTGTTAAGGGATAGTGAAGAAATAATCTTTTTTTTATTAAAAATTTTTATTATTTATTATTACATACCAATCACAGAGCCCCATCTCATCCCTCCTCCCATACCCCCACCCCTGCCTAACCTCCCAACCCACCCCACATCCCCTCCTCCAAAAGGGTAAGTTCTCCCATGGGGGACAACAAAGCCTGGTACATTCAGTTGAGGCAGGATCAAGCCCCTCCCCCCTGCCTCAAGGGTGAGCAAGGCTTCCCACCAAAGGTAATGGGATCCAGAAAGCCGGCTCATATACCAGGGATAGGTCTGGATCCCACTGCCAGGAGCCTCTCCAACAGACCCAGCTACACAACTGTTTCCCATATACAGAGGGTCTAGTCCAGTCCCATTCGGGTTCCACAGCTGTCAGTCTAAAGTTCGTGAGCTCCTATGAGCTTGGATCAGTTGTCTCTGTAGATTTCCCCATCATGATCTTGACACTCCTTGTTCATATAATTCCTCTTCCCCCTGTGAAAAAATAATCTTGCAAGTCAACAACTTATTAGGCCAGTCTAGGTAATAAAGAAGGTAAGGGAATTCCAGGCTGCAAAGATGNCACAGGTTGAATTATTTTGTTTATAGTTCTCAAATTGGTTAACATTTGCCATTTTCCAGNTCTCCTTTTTATTACAAATACAGGAGAATTCCAAGCACTAGTAGATTCCTCAATGTGTTTAGCATCTAACTGTTCTTTTACTAGTTGTTCAAGCACCTGTAATTTTTCTTTAGTCAAGGGCCACTGTTCTATCCCTACAGACTTATTAGTTTGACATTTTAAACACAGAGCAGTTGGATTTCTGGCAGTGGCCTCTACTCCAAATTTGGGTAGCCAATTCCCACCTTGTCCTGCTGTTGACCTTGTCTTGTACAGCCTGTGATTTTCCTTGATAATTCTTTCCAATACTTTTTCCAGGAATATATCCCATTTTAAACATCATTTTATGAGCTGTTTCTGAAATTGTAAGAATATTAATTTGAGCTCCCCATTGTTGTAACAAATCTCTCCCCCATAAATCCATGTCTATATCAGACACAAGGCTTTAATATTTCTACTTGTCCTTCAGGTTCTATACATTTAATCCATTCTACACTTTGTTTCACCTGAGATAAGATTCCAGTGCCTAAAAACTGAGCGGAAACTTCTTGTAAAGGCCAGCTGAAANTCCAAAATTCTTGAGAAACTATAGATACCCCAGCTCCAGTGTTCACTAAAGCATTAATCTCAATGTCATTTACTTTTAATTTTAACTTTGGTCTCTCATCATTAATAACAGTTTCCCAAAATCCTTTCCAAACCCTCCTGTCCTACATATTGGAGCTGCTTTATCTTTAAGATACGGGAGTGATACTAATTGAGCAATTCTATCTCCAGCTTCTATCTGCATAGTCCTTTCTACATAAGCCATAATTTTAATTTCTCCTTTGTAATATTCATCTAACAAATCCTTGAGACATTAAAACTACTTCCCAAAATTATTCCTACTGTTCCTGGGGGAAGAGGACCACACACCCCGTGGCTATTTTATAACAAGGAATTTGTGGAGATAACGTAAGACGTTTTTCCATTGTTAAATCTAAGGCAGCATTAAATTTCCAAAACTTTGTCTGAGTTTTCCTTGAGGAGACCCATGTGGGGTGAGGATGGGCAAACTGGGGTTCTAAAGCTATCCATTATCCCATAAGACTGATTCTTCTTAGGCAATCAACTATCATCCAAATTTAAACAAACACTTAAAATATTCGATGGCCGAGAAACATCTAATAAAAGTGGACGGATTTCAGCAAAGTGAGACTTGTGAGCTGTTATAACCCAGAGTGGGTACAATCTTTCTTATGGAGCATGTGGAATGTCTAAACATCCTCTTTCTCCTTTTCAAGAGCCGACTATAAAATCATTAAAGCAATCTCTGTAGGATTTTAAGAGGTAACTTTGGGCAATACTCATGGAATATTTTCATAAAATCTTAAAAGGAAGATCCTTTTTTACAGATCCTGAGTAATGTGTTAACTTGACCTGTCAATTATTGATGGTGTTGAACAAACAATTTACCTGCATTTTATTTAGCGGAAAAGTAACTTTTGTAGGCTCTTTATCAGTAACAGACATTTCTAAGAGCTATTGCCTTGGCAGCCACATTATTTAATAAGCTAATGACCTGCTCTATTTCAGGTGTTACATTTTTATAGAATTAACCGAGAGTTTCCAGAAAGGAGCTTAAAGAGCAGAGCTAAATACTGCTGGGATTAAAGGNGTGCGCCACCACCGTCTGGTGTCTATGGAAATTCAAACAGCATTGGCTTAGTACTTTATGCCCTGATTGTGATTGCTTTTTACTAGAAGTTGGGCTTGTTTTAATTTTTTCTCCAACGTAGGGACCATTGATATTGAGTTATTCCCCACTATTAGGGAAAAAAAAATCCTACAAAGGGATCCTTAATATTGAGTTGTTCCCACTCTGAGGGAAAAACAAAACACATTTTGTGGCTGGATTCCTGCTGAGCTCCTGGCACCTAGCCATAATCCATCCTTTTTTTAATGAATACCTTTTGTTTCTCTAGCCGCCCTATATGGATCCTGTCTGAGAGTCTCCTAAGGATACAAAGTCTATGCCAAACTTGGTTCAGGAAACCTGAAAACTGTGGTACCTGAGATATCAAGAACTTTGCNCTTGGCATTGTATCCTTGGGAGTCCCTTTCAGGTTGTTTTGAGCACATGGAAATTAACTGGCTAAACTGTAAAATAGAGAGAAAATAAAAATACCCTAGGCTAAGGGAAAGTGCTTCAGTCCTTCGAGGCTGGATCCCCCTGCAGCCTTGAAAGGCTAGATTCATTCTTAAGATGCCTCTGAGTCTTCTTTCCATGGGCCCGCGTGAACCCACACATCCGTGCCCATGGCCACATGTGACAATTGGCGCATCTAACATTAGACACAATGCGGCTTGAAGAAGAACAAGAGATCCACTGAAGAACAGAGGAGCTGGCCATCTTAAGAACTGGAGGAACGGGCTCTCAGGGTAAGAGGACTCCACGATCGGCAGGGTCATGGGGAAATTAAACTCCCCATCTCAGGAGCAACAAAATGTACAGTTGCTAAAATGCTTGTCAAAAGAAAAAGCAGTAACTGCACAATTTTTAAATATAAAAATATAATGGCTCCTGAGACAGGAAATAAGGAAAAAGACCTTTCTCAATAGAGAAAAGGAAAAGAAAGAAAATAAAAAAGGAAATCTTCCCAATAGAGAAGTGAGAAGGAAAAGATATTAAAGGAAATTTTCCTATAGAAAAGGGAGAAATTTTTAATCAAGAAAAAAGGATTTTCCCNGTGAAAAAGAAAAAAATATTGAAATTAGACCTAAAGATTAGAAGACCCCATAAAAGAAAAATAAAGGAAAGAAAAAAGCCTCTTCCTAGTAGAAATAGAGGAAGAAAAGGCTCTTTCAGATATAAAAATTTCAGGATAGCTAACACTCTGAGCTCTTTCTGCCTGCCAGCACAGAGCAGTGGCATCTGAATTACAAAGAATCAACAGGTGGGCCTCATGGCTACAGCCTGAACACAGCAAGCTCAGAGCTTAGAACTTTNTTGTCTGTTGGCTTAATCTTGGTTTAAATGTTTTTTATTTTTCCCTCAGAGCAGGAATAACTCAATATTAAAGATCCCTTCGTGGGAAATGTTTTCTGTTTTCCCTAATAATGGGAATAACTCATTATTAGTAGTCCTTTCATGGGAGAAAGAGGAAGTTTAAATGGGCCCAACTTCTGGTGAAGAACGATTGTGGTCAGAACATGGAATGCTAAGTCAATGCTGTTTGAATTTCCAGAGATACTNATCATTCATTGTATAGAGGATTTCTCTTCTTTTGATTGTCTAATAAATGTTTGGATGAATGTTTGTTTTTCATGGTAGATAAACTAAAGGAATAGGATTCATAATTTTAAACTATATATTGGATATGTTCTTGTCTGTTTATCATTACTGAGAATTTGGCTCTGCTCTGTAAGTTGCTTTCTAGAAATTCCTGGTTACATTCTATAGAAATGTAACACCTGAAACAGATTGGGTTGTTAGCTTATTAAATAATATGGTTGCTAGGATAAAAACCCATAGAAAATAATCTCTTACTGATAATGAGGTTATAAAACTTTTTTTCTACTAAATAAAATACAGATAACTTGTTTGGTCCACATTGTTAATAACTGGCAAGTTGCATTAATATGTTACTTGAGATCTATAAAAAAGATCCTCTTTTTGTGATTTTAAAAAAATACTCCAGAGTATTGCCTAAAGTTACCTCTTAAAATCCTGTAGAGACTGTATTTNATGCTTTTATAGATGGAATATGTAAAAGGACCATGGAAATAAAAGCTGATGATAGAAATGCTCAATTATTATTGCTTCCATAACTTAAAGGCAGAATGGTGCCTATATGTAGAACTGGAGGCTTTGGAAGTACAGGAAAAAAGGTGTTTTGGCAAACAGTTATCAATGATGAATGGTCTAAATTAAAAGTAAAATTAAATGGGATTGAGATTGAAGGATTATTGGATTCTGATGCTGATGTGTCTATAATTTCACAAGAATCCTGGGATCCCACCTGNCCTCTATAAGAAGTCTCCACTCAATTTGCAGACATTGAAACTTTATCTCAAATAAAACAGAATCTAGAATGGATTAAATGTCTAGGGCCAGAAGGGGAAGGGATACTGAAGCCTTATATGGCTGATATAGCCATGAATTTATGGGGAAGAGATTTGTTGAACAATGGGGAGCTCAAATTAATATTCCTACAACTTCAGAAACAGCTTGTAAATGATATTTAAATTGAGATATTTAAATTAATGTTTAATTGAAAAGAACATCGAAAAGAATTATAAGGATAGATCACAGGCTATGCAGATTGTACAAAGGCAACATAGTACAAAAATTGGCTATCCAAAATTTAGAGTAGGGGCCACTGCCTGTAGCCCAACTTTGTGTCAATATTTTGTAAATCAACCACTGGAAATGACTCGNAAACAATTTCCTCAGTCTATAATTTATCATTATATGGATGATATTTTATTGGCTGCTTCTGATACAGATACCTTAGAAAGAATGTTTAATGTAGTACAGAAAAATTTACTCTTTTGGGGATTACAAATTTCTNCTGAAAAAATACAAAGAGGAGATTCTCTTAGATAGCTATAAATTAAGTAAGCTGAGAACTCAGCCATGAAAGGTACAGATTAGGAGAGATCGACTGCGTACTCTTAATGATTTCCAAAAATTATTGGGTGATATTAACTGGTTGAGGCCTACAATTGGATTGTCTACTCAAGAATTGACTAATTTGTTTCAAATTCTGCCAGATGACTCAGATTTAAACAGTCCAAGGCAGTTAACAGCTGAGGCTGAAAAAGAATTAGCCCTGGTAGAACATAAATTACAAAATGCCTATGTGGATAGATTAGACCCTACAAAGAGGTGTATTTTGGTAATTTTACCTTCAAATCATTCCCATACTGGACTCATTATGCAGAGAGAGGACTATATTTTGTAATGGATTTTCTTAGCTCACAAACAGAGTAAAAAATTAAAAACCTATGTAGAAAAAGTTTCTGAACTAATCATAAAAAGGAGATTAAGACTTCATCAATTGTCAGGTATGGATCCAGCTGAGATTGTAGTACCCTATACCAATACAGAAATTAGGCAACTGTGGGAGATTAATGATGATTGACAAAGAGCTTGTAGTAATTTCCTAGGAGAAATTAACAAATATCCAAAAAGTAAATGAATTCAGTTTATAAAAAGAACTGAATGGGTTCTCCCCCGCAAATGTGTTAGAAGCCTCAGAATTTCATAAGAAACACCATGTTAATGTAGAGGCTTAAAAGAAAAAAATTTCTATTACTTGGACAGAAGCTAAGGAAATTATAAAAAACTGTCCTGCTTGCTCTTTTTATAACCAAGTTCCTTTACCTGCAGGAACTAATCCTAAAGGTACTCAAAGGAATGAGATTTAACAAATGGACGTATTTCATTTAGTAGATTTTGGAAAACTAAAATACATTCATCATACCATTGATACTTATTCTGNGTTCCAATGGGCATCTGCCTTAAGTTCTGAAAAGGCAGATTCTACAATTACACATTTATTAGAAGCTATGGCTGTAATGGGCATACCAGCACAAATTAAGACTGATAACGTACCAGTTTATGTCTTCAGTAAAATGAAACAATTTTTTGCATGTTACAACATAAAACATGTTATAGGGATACCATACAGGACAAGCAATTATTGAGCGATCTAACTGCATCCTAAAAGAGATGCTTGCTAAACAGAAGGAGGATATGAGGACCCCCAGAGATAGACTACATAATGCCTTATTAACCTTAAATTTTCTAAATGTTAATGATACAGAGACAACAGCAGCAGAAAGGCATTGGAGTAGTGCTTCATAAAAAATTCCAAACTGCTGAATTCATTAGAGACTGGCATAGAC
Organism: Neotoma lepida; assembly: GCA_001675575.1. Lineage (NCBI taxonomy): Eukaryota > Metazoa > Chordata > Mammalia > Rodentia > Cricetidae > Neotoma > Neotoma lepida. Next base: position 753,012 of record LZPO01044401.1, read on the forward strand.
ATTCAGAAGAACTTTGGACTAAACAAAATGAAATTGATAATGAGATAGTAAATAAATTAGCTGAATTAAGGCAAGCTGTTGTATTGCTAGGGGATCAGTTAGAAAATTTGAAGGAGCAGATAAAATTAAAATGTGATTGGAATGTTTCTTGTTATTGTATCACACCTTTAAGATTTAATGAAAGCAAGTATATTGGGAAAAGATTAGGATGCATTTGTTGGGCCACCCTAACTCTTATCCTAGCAGGTGTTGCTTTTGTTCCAGCAATGGTAACTGTATTGGCTTTAAAATGTGTTTTGGTATACTTACATAAGATTGTAAGACAAGTAGATAGAAAGAAGGCTATGTCTACTGTAAGGCTGCATAACCTTCAAGATAATTGATTTTTTTATATATATAAGAAGGGGGATATGTGGCTGGATTGCTGCTGGGCCTGGCTTCAGAGAGTAGCACCTCGCCATAATCCATCCTTTGTTTAACAAATACCTTTTGTTTCTCTAGCCATCCTATATGGATCNTGTCTGAGAGTCTCCTAAGGATACAAAGTCTATGCCAAACTTGGTTCAGACCTGGAAAACTGTGGTACCTGAGATATCAAGAACTTTGCACTTGGCATTGTATCCTTGGGAGTCCCTTTCAGGTTGTTTTGAGCACATGGAAATTAAAAGGCTAAACTGTAAAATAGAGAGAAAATAAAAATACCCTTTGCGAAAGGAAAGTGCTTCAGTCCTTCGAGGCTGGATCCCCCTGCAGCCATGAAAGGCTAGATTCATTCTTAAGATGCCTCTGAGTCTTCTTTCCATGGGCCCGCGTGAACCCACACACCCATGCCCACGACCACACGCTACAACATTTAAACCAAAATCAAGTAAACAAACAAACAAACATGAAAATTCTAAGTCACAGGTGGGCTGTTCTGGCTCATGGTGCAGCAGTGGAGCCCCACTCAGCTGTTATTCTTTGGAACTCAGGTANTGCTGCTCTGGGCTAGCCAGTCCTTGACTGAAAAAGCTGATGGGCAGCACGTAGTCAGAGAGCTGCGGGTTCCAGCCATCATTAATTTCTTCCAATCTTTTGGAATAATTCTATTCTAAATAGGNCAGTTATTTAAATTTTGTCTTACATACAGGAAATGCGTCCCATATGCCACCATGGCTTCTTTAGATTGCTTTATGTCTACCATTTCTGTAAGTTTCTGAACATAAATATAAACATCTGAACATAGACACTTTCCCTTTTTCTACTGGGAAGACTCCTTTTTCCTTAATTTATTCTTGACTCAGGAGCCATTTTATCTGTATCTTTAATGTTTGCAGTAATTGTGCAGGGAATGCTTTTTCTTTCAACAAGCGTTTTAGCACTTGCACATTTTGTTGCTCCCTGCACATTTAAATTCCCCGTGTCCCNGCCAAATCCTGGAGCCCTCACTTACACGTGTGAGTGCACTTTTAACCTTCAGTCCTAGAGGGTCAGATCCCTCCTTTCTCCAAGTCCTACGACTTTGGGCACCAAGTGTCAGTGTTCTGTTTTGCGAGGGTCCATCGAAGAAAAAGGGTCACTCCAAGATGAATTTTCGCTCTCTACAGCCCCTGAGGGACTAAATGCCTGGTGCTTCCCCAAAAGACTTTTTTTTTACACAATTTACACCTTTAGCAAGCAAAGGTGTTTGAAGGAGACCTTTGCTTAAGCAGTCCTCAGCCAGGACACTTCCTGGTTTGCCAGGTTCTCTCATTACCAAGTTTTGCAAAAGCTCTGGAATCCTTCAGGAAGGACTCAGATAAGAATCCCTGACTTTAATCAAAAGGTAACAATCACTGATTTTAATCAAAAGGTAAGAGTCATCGACTTTCATCAAAAGCCTAGGCTCTAACTCTCCGGATTTTAAGCCAAGTGCAATGGCTCTGTGGAATCTCTCACTATACCCTCCTACATGGAATCAATCAAGAAAACACAGCNTTGGCTTGACCACAGGCCANTCTGGTGGGGGTATTTTCTCATTTGAGGNTCCCCTTTCTAAAATCATTCTATTTGTGTTAAGTTGACATAAAACTAGCCAGTTCACTGGGAAATTAAATTCACAGGTAACTACAGCGGGAGGACTTTGAACTTCATAAACAGCCTATGTACCAATGAGTTAAACCGCGTTTTATTTATTTTTAGTTATTATTATTATTATTATTATTATTATTATTATTATTATTATTAACAGTGCTGAGGATGGAAGCTAGGTTAGTGTATAGTTAGCAAGTATTGCTCATTCATGATTCATCCACACCTCATGCCCTCTCACTGGGCTTCGAGCATGGCTCAGGAGTAAGGACCCCCTCATCCCTACCCCCATCCCCCCACCTCCACCTAGAATCCCCAGTGAGGGGCTGGGGGAATGCACAGGGTTGGCAGTTCTCCTCCTCCCCTCCACCTAAAATTCCC
>LZPO01044402.1:0-17962 GCA_001675575.1 Neotoma lepida
CAGACACAGGCGAGAAGGGCTTCTGGGAATCAGCAGACATAGGTGAGAAAAGGCTGCTGGGAAATGAGCAGACACAGGCGAGAAGGGCTTCTGGGTAGTGTGATGAGGAGGTGGAGGTGGACCAGAAGGAAGGACTGTCTTAATCTTTCACAGGAATGGGGGCTGTTGGGTCAGCGCTAGTAAAACTAATTCTGTCATTTGTCACCAAGAAAAGAGTGCTATGTTACCATTAAATGGAAGGTTACAGTAGCTGTTTAAAGAGAAGAGGGGTCAAGGCTTAAGGTAGAAGAGCTCAGGGAAGGTCTGATTTGTGGAGTCAAGGGTGAGGAGCATTGTGCATGTGGGGAGCGGATGCTCATGAATGGTAGAAACAGCCGACAGCCACCATCGGCGTGTCACACAGGTGCAAGTTCAGAAGCTGATGGCTGGGCTCATGGTGAGAACTACCTAAATGACCACAACAAAAAGGACTTAGGGGCAAAAGAACTTAAATTGTTGGCAGGAATGCCAGTGAACTAGTGGCCCCTTGATGCTAAGATGGTCAGCAGCATGAGAAACAGAAGCCTGGCCGGTAATCCCAGGACCTCAGAAGGCTAAAGCAGGAAGGCTTGAAATTCAAGACCAGCCTGGGCAACTTAACAAGACCCTATGTTTAAAAAAATAAAAAGAGTGGAGTTACAGCTCAGTGGTAGAAAGCTTGTCCGGCTTGTAAAGCCCTGGGTTCAGTCCTCAGTACTGCATGCAAGGAGAAACAGAACCAAGTGAAAAAAGGACTGAGAACTTGAGAGAAAACAGGGGACATTGAAGAAAGTAGTACTGTCTAGAGGTTTGGGAGCAGGTCCATCTTCTCCTTTGTTACATCATTAAAAGGCAGGCAAGGAGTATTGCCAGAAACCCTGAGGAGTCCGGCAGAGCCAGCACTGATACCCAAGAAATAGGACATCTGAGTTTCTTTTTGGGGTTTTTAGTCTCATTGATGAAAAATCTAAAAACAGACTCAAAAATGGAAGCTTGAGGTCAATTAGAGTTTTAAAGGAAAAAAACAAAAACAAACAAACAAAAAAACCAGGTAGGCAGGCTGTAAATCTTGCTGTACCTAGAAGAGAAGTGGAGAAGAGAGGTGGCAAAGCCATACTATTTGAAAAGCTGGCACAGAGGTCAGCCACGTGGTGAGGAGGGGAGTTTTATAGAAAGTGTAAGGAAAGGAAGCTCAGAGTACCAGGGAACATGTGCCTAGGCTCTGGCTGCATCTGAAAGAAAACAGAAGAAAAGAAGGAATGTAGGGCTTTCCAAGTCAAGATTGAAAGGTGGGCAGACCCAGCCAAGCCTCATGGTGGCTGTGGGGGTTGGAAATTCTGGGAAGGAAAAGTACCTCGTTTTATGATGAAAAGGAAAAGTTTGTCTTATGACGAACCCACACATCATTTAGCTGGGTCTTTTTCTTGCACAACTAATTAACAATTTTTAAAGAACATTTATTTGTTACTTTTTATGTATGTGGGTGTTTTGCTTGCGTGTATGTGTATGCACCACATATGTGCAGTACCCATGGAGGCCAGAAGAGGGCATTGGATCCTCTGAGACTGGAGTTGGTAACGGTTGTGATCTGTCATGCTAGGAATTGAAACCTGGTTCTCTGGAAAAGCAGTGTGCTCTTATCCAATAAGCCATCTCTCCAGTCCTTTTCTTAACTGAGGGAGGAGTTAAGGGCATGTCTCCACCTAGAGATGGATTCCATTCCTTAAAGGGTGAGAAGGGCTAAGCAGTGGCATTGCTTCTGTCTTCCATTCCATGTAGAAGGAAGTAAGCAAGGAGGATCATGAGTTCAAGGTTATTCTTGGCTACCTGCAGAGGCCAGTCTGGGCTACATGAGACCCTGTCTCAAAACAACAAAAACCAGTGAAGACTCTGAGCCAGAGCCAAGATTAATTAATGGGAGGTTTGGTTCAAGTAGCAAAGGCCTCATGGGGAGCTTGAGAGAAATGCTAGGCACAGCTTCCCAAGCTGTCTGCAAGATCCTTGAGTGTGCTCCAAGCATTGGTACTTCTGAACCATGTCCTAGATGATTGAGATCAAGAGATGGGTTTCAGCAGAATCAAAGAAACAGAGTTTTGTTTGGTTTTCTTAAAAAGCAGCAGTATTGGTACTGATCTGGGATTCTAAGACAGTGACTCAAACCCTCTGGACTTGTGTCTGCTGACTAATTGAGTACCTGCTTTCTCTCTTGTTTTTTTTTTAAAGATGTATGTTTATTTATGTGTATGTGTGCTTGCCTGCTTGTCTTGTGTGTGCATAACATTAATGTCAGTGCAGTACCTGTAGAGGCCAGAAAAGGGCATTGGATCACCTGGAACGGGAATTAGACTAGGTGGTTGTTCCTCCGTATATGGGTGCTGGGAACTGAACCCAGGTCTTCTGCAAGAAAACTAAGTGCTCTTAAATGCTGAGCGTCTCTCCACCCCTCTGAGACCCTGCTTTCTAAGCACGAAATATGTACAGATCTACTACCACAACGGGAGTGGGAGTCTGCCACAATGTTCCTATCTTAGTCCAGAATGCATCTGAAAAATAAAGATGTACTGATGCTGGGCTGGCTGAGACCAGAATCCTAAAGAGGACAAGCATGTGATCCCTTGGGTCTTACTGTAGGCAATGAGCCCTTTGGTTCTTGCAGAGAAAGCAAAGCCAGTGGGGAAGAAGCCTAAAGGAGAAGATTGGATCCACTGGCTGATGGCACAAGTGCACAGAGCTCTGCCACCTGCAGTTAAGGTCTATGGCAAGTTCTTGCACCTGAAGAAGGCCAGTGATCTCAGTCACCAAGCACTTGTCTCTGCCTTGGTATTTGGTGCCCAGACGATGCCATATATCTTTCACAGGTTCCTTCCCTTAAGGAACCTGTTTCCTTGAGAATCCGAAACGATCAACTAGATGCGTAGCAGATGAAAATGCCGGCTTTAAAATTAGTTATAGGGCCTCAGAAAAGTGCAGCTCTCCCGGTGGTCACTAGCCTAGTCACTAGCTTGGCCAAGGCATGTCAGTTCACCTGCGGCCTGTCTTTGGGAAGAACAGCAAGGTGGAGAGAACACAGAAGTAGAGAACCACAACAGTGTCTTCAAATACTGCGTGAAAGATGAGTGGGTGGAGTTCAGGCTTATGGGCCAAATTGTAGGGAGGGTGAAAACAGTTTCTGCTCTAAAAGTCTCATTCCAAGTGTTGATCTGCTGTCACAAAGAAACCCACCCACTCTGTTTGTGTGTCAGAGCCTCTGTTGGTCTTGTTAGCCAGAAGGAGATGATCTGAAGCGGGTTTGCATTATCCTTTCCTAAGGTTGCTGACCTGAAGTCTGGCAAACAGATCCAGCTGATCAACAAGAAGTCTCTGCGGTCTCTCACTGCCCAGTTGCTGGTGTTGTTGATGTCTTGGGAAGGAGATACCTATCTTTCTGTTGATGAGCTCAGGAGACATTACGAAACCACCCACAGTACTCCTCTCAACCCCTGTGAATATGGATTCATGACCTTGACTGAGCTGCTGAAGAGTCTGCCTTACTTAATGGAGGTACATGTATGAATAGGTCTTTAGACTCATCATATTGGAAGCTTCTCAGCCCAGCACTTCTGCAGTCCTGTTAGGTCTGCATTAGTAAGTATGTGTAGAGCTGGAGGAACACTGGAGGTCCTGAAATTGGCTGGCCATTTTTCTTTCTTTTAGCAATTTTTTATCTTTTGAAATTAATATATAATCACATCATTTCCCCCTTCTATTTCCTCTCTCATAGACCCCTTTCTTGCTCTCTCTCAAATTCATGGCCTCTTCTTTTTTAAAAATTTGCATTTATTTATTTACTGTTAGATTTATTTATTTTATTTTATGTGTGTGAATGTTTTGCTTGCATTTATCTATGTGCACCAAATGCATGCCTGGTGCCCACAGAAGTCAGAAAAAGGCTTTGGAGCTCATGGAACTAGAGAAAAACTAATTGGTATGCATGCGGTTTCACCATTTACAAAAGAACAGAGATTTGCATATTGAGATGGATGTACTTGTTTGTTTTAATGTAAAAGAGTTTTGGCTGAATCTTGAAACTGTAGGACCTGGAAGCATCTTTGATGTTTTTCACAGTTAAATAATAGCAGATTGGAATGAGCAGAAAAAAACGCTACATTAATAGCTTACTGTAGGTGCACATCTGACTGAGGTCATTCAGGCAGCATTTGTTGGTGTTGCATGGCAGGACAGCATGTGTAATGCTGAGTGTGTGATAGAGTGTGGAAAAGTGCTGTGGAAACACCTTAGATTCATTATGAGTTTGTCTTTCCACCTAATTTTTGATTGTTGGGATTCAGAAACATTTTTATACTGCTAGTTTTTTTGCAGTCTCCACATGTGGTTGCAAAAACTGGGTAACAGAAGACTCAGGGGTTTTGTGTGTGTTTGCAAGGATAGCCACCGTTGTTCTGCCTCACATTATTTCTGGGAGATGAGAGCTAGTGGCCACAGCCACTGTGTATGTCTATTGGGGTTGTCTCATCTTTCCTGTCTGCTTGCTTTGGGACTGCAGGTTCCCTGCTTTCCTTCCCTGCTCACACAGTTTCTTTAGACTTGACAGGATTACACTGCAGAGAAATCAAAGTTGCCCTGAGTTGTTTAGCCTCTCTGGAGAGCCTTGCCATGAACTCCTCCTAGGGCTCTGGGAGACCCTTCTGTGAGCCCCTCCTAGAAACCAAGTTGATTTGGGGTCTTCAGAATGTTCTTGGCAGAAGACCCTCAACCAGAGGGGACAGAGTTGGTCACTCAGGAAGTTTCTAATCCTTCTCTCTCTTCTGGGCCAGGTGTTTACGAATGATAAGGCAGAAGAGTGTGTGAAGCTCACAAGCCTATACTTGTTTGCAAAGAATGTGCGGTCTTTGCTTCACACCTATCACTACCAGCAGATTTTTCTTCATGAATTTTCCATGGCTTATACCAAGTATGTTGGAGAAACACTGCAGCCCAAAACATACGGCTACAGTAATGTGGAGGAGCTATTGGGAGCCATCCCACAGGTAGGTGTTGTCCTCAGATTCTGAGAAAGTGTCTTCCTGAAGAGCCATTGCTGACTCCTGACAGAGATGTAAGGCACCACCAGAGTGCTGCCAGATAAGATGAATGACTTTAGTGTTTCTCAGTGATTTTTCTAAACCTTTATTCCTGTGTGCCAGGTAAGTAAGTTGCAGGCCTTCCCCCCCTAGAAATGTGCTCAGTGGTCACGTAACCAGATAGAACACTTAAGCAGATGACCTAAGTAGAGTGTGGCTAGAGCAGCATAGCTATGTCCCCCTGCTCTGCCCGGTGAGTGTGGACAATGGTCAAGGCAGGGCCTGCTTCCTGAGCATGGGGATCCTGGAGGGACAGCATCACAGATGTCTGAGTTACCGTGTGGCAAGGAATATGCATAGGCTGTCGTAGGTAAGGTGACATACACAGATGAAAAATCAGTAGCTGTGAGAGGAAGTGTATCTACTGTGAGAGTGCTTGCCTACCTGCATGGCAAGTGTAAGCATTGCAGCCTGGATGGAAAGGTATCCTGGCAGCTGGAAGCCAAGGAATATCACAAAGTCACACCACACAACAGACCTCACACAAGAGATATATTGGGAAGGGAAAAGCCAAGAGGGTGGCTGCCTCTGCTTGAGCAAGAAACAACAGCAAACTGAACAGGATAGAGCTTCTTGGGAAGGGGGTGGAACTTTTCAGGGTGGAGTTTTCCAGGGTGGAAATTGGTAGGATTTCATGTCCAGAGATTTAGCTTTTTGCTGTGCAGGGTCGGGGGCAGGGTCCAGCAGTTAGGGAAGTTCAAGAATTCTGGGTGGAACCTGGCAGTTAAGAGGTTCTTGGGGGAGGGGCCTGGCCACTCTAGTGGCTCAAGGGGCTTACGGCAAGGCTTTTGGAGTTGATCCTCAGTAGTGCAAAAGAATAGAAATGAAAAAAATTCATGAATGCTAGAGCCTCTGCTAGAGTAGGAGCTGTTCTGAGGGCCTTGCTCCTCCAGGTAAGAGCCTCCGTTTGCTGTGGATTAGGCAGGTCAGCTTAGCTTTACCTTTGGAAAAGCATCATTGGTGTCCACAGAAGAGCTAAGAGAAATTGGAGTGGAGGAGGGAGCTTATGCAGGGTCCTGACTGCTGCCCAGGCCCTAGAAGGTGTCAGTGAAGGAGTTGAGCTGGGTTAAAACACATGTGAGCACCTGTAGTCAAATTCTAAAACCCAAAATATTCCAAAACTTCTGGAAGTAACATGACACCACAGTGGACAGTCTATACCCTGACCACCTGTGATGAATTGCAGTCAAAACACTTTTTTACTATAAAACAAGGAAAAACACATCTATAGTGCCTTCAAGCTATGTGTATATAATGCGTATGAGATATAGATGAATTTCTAGTTTAAATGCACACAGACCACAAATTATCTCATTAGGTATATGCAAATACTCCCAAATCTAAAACCCCTCTGATGAAATAGTAGAAGAATGCTTGGAAGCTGAGGACAGGGATTTGGTGAGAGATCTCAGGTGGAGATCACTGGGAACCAAAGCTTACTCCCACCTGGACCTGGCTGAAGGTGGAGAGCAGTACCACCAAGATCAGGGCTGCTGCTTTACTGTCAGGATCAGCACTTAGTTGAAGAGTCTGGGAGATGCTGTCCTTTGATAGTGAGTTCAGTTTCTATTAGAAATTGTAAGTACTCTGATGTGGGAAGTTTCTGGATTTAAGTCCCAAAGCTATGGTAGACATTATTGAAGAATCATAAGTACTTTTAATAATGTGTCTTGTGAGTTCTGGTTGCTCAGGTTTTTCTGGGGGTGAGGGGAGGATGTTTCTATCCACTGCTGTCTGTGAAGCTAAAGACATAGAAAAGCTGTTGGCATTCACTGAGTTATGATTCTGGTGTGTGAGAAGCAGGAACAGAAGCCCCACTCACTTGAATGTTAGTGTACTTTCCCCTCCTTTTCCACTGCTTAACTAGATGTATGTCTTTGCACAGGTCGTCTGGATAAAGGGACATGGTTATAAGAGAATTGTAGTGTTAAAAAATGACATGAGAAGTAAGTAAGCCCCCATTCCTTTCCCCTGACTCCATTGTGATTCTCTCTGACCTTTCTCTCTGATGGGTGCTCTTTTCTTCTAGACCAGCTAAGCTCCCTTGGCCTATTCCCTGCCAGTCATGAAGAACAGCCTGCAGTCAGCAGGCAGATCCTGGAGGTGTCGGAATCTCGAATAGCATCAGAACTCCAGCTCAGAACAGGTACTAGGTACTAGAGGAAAAGCAACAAAGTAGGCAAAGCCTTATCATTAAGGTTAAGCATTCATTAAAAATTAGATGTATTTCATTTTTATGTGTATAAATGTTTTGCCTGCATGTATCTGTGCACCATGTGTATGCCTGCCTGGTGGCTGAGGAGGTCAGAAGAGGGCATTGGATCTCCTGGAACAGGAATTATGGATGGTTGTGAGCCACTACATGGGTGCTGGGAACCAAATCCAGGTTCTTTGCAAGAGCAACAAGTGCTTTTAACTGATGAGCCATCTCTCCATACCTAAACATTAATTTTTTTCCCTAGTACAATTTGGTGTGTAGTTAACAACAGGTCTACATATAGTATAGTATTGAATGATTGGCTAAGTAAGCTCCTTAAAGAATATCCCAATTCAGGTGTTTTTTGATGTTTATTAAAATGACTGTTTAAAACTGTGGTGATAGAAGGAAAGAGAGCCCAGCCCCAAAGACCTGGACAGAGTGCCAGGAAGGCTAAACAGAGGTGGATGGAAGGGTAGGTGAATTTATTGTGCTGATAGTCTAACAGAGTTCTGCTAAAGCCTGGTCAGGGTGAGTAGGTACCAAGGTTGGTGGGCTATGCTGAGCTGGGTCATTGCTAGACTAGATGTGGAAAGGACACAGCACACATGCCTCATGAGGAAAAGGGCTCAGGAACCTGACCATGGGGCATGGCATACAGTGGTACAAAAGTACTCCTCCAGGTAACTTGAGTCACAGGCTTTATGTAGAGCCAGCTCTGTATCACAGAAGCCACTCCAGCATCTTGTGGACTTGAACTCCACCATTAAATGTAAGAGGGATCCTCACATAACATCATGAGTAGATAGAAGGATTACTGTGCCTTGTGCTTAGAGAAAGGCTATTTCCAGCATCTGATATTGCTGAAGCCTCTTGGCCCTGGCTCCTTCTACTGCCCCAACCCTTGGCAGTTTGATTTCTCCTCCAAAGGCCCTTTTCCTTTTTAGGCCTCTTCAGAGACCAATGTTCTTAAGAACAAAAGTCTTCAGTAGATACTATTTTCCAGGGGTATTCTGATAATGGCCTTGTTTTTGTTTATTATATATACATTATATACACATATAATGAGTGCTTGAGTACTTCATGCTGATTTCTGGGGCTGAGGAAAACCTCAGAAGCAGACCTTTGTGCCTGTGCTGAATGCAGCCACCTGCCTTCTCTGTGCAGGGCCCAGCCAGATGGAGCAGGAGCTTCTGCATCTGACCAACAGCTCCCCTGTTGACCTCCTCTGTGCTCCTGTCCCTTCATGCCTGCCATCCCCTCAGCTAAGACCAGATCCCGTCATCCTGCAATCCACAGATCTCATTCAGTTTGAGGAACACCCTCAAGAGCCTCTGGGTAGGTCACACTGTGTATGCTGGGCACTTGTCTGTGAGTTTAGCAAATGACCCATGATGCCGTGTAGAAGATGTCTGATGGACAAAGGGAAAAATGACACTGTTTCAGGTATAAAAGTACTTGTGCTGATTATTCAGACCCTTCCTTTCCTTGTTGGGGTTTTGCCTAATAGGATTTATAAATCAAGTATAATCTGAAGTTGAGGACCAATGTCACCAGGCTGTGGAAAAGCATTTGAGTAGTGAGTCCTGTCTCAGGTCTTCTTGGACTTCTGGCCTTCCTACCGTGTCCGAGGTTCAGCTACTCCTTAGGCAACACCTGTCACCTGCTACACAACCTTTGCTTTGGGCTATAAGAAGCTGGTTTGAGCAAGGCACCTATGTTTTGAGGCCCTAGAGTCTATATCCTGTGACCTGAAAGCCAAGAAAGCTGACTAGCCTTTTTGTTATTGTTGTTGTTTTGTTTTTGGTTTTTTCAAGACAGGGTCTCACTGTAATTCTGGCCGTTCTGGAACTCACTTTGTAGACCAGGCTGGCTTTGAATTCACAGAGATCCACCTGCCTCTGCCTCCTGAGTTTGGGAATAAAGGCGTGTGCCATCATGCCTGGCTGAAAGCTGACTCTTAACATCCTAACTTAGTGCTAGCCTGGTGTGAGGTCCTTTCAGTCTTACCTGTGTCAGGTGTTGGGGCTGATGGACACTGGAACTCTGACTGTGCAAGCAGTGGGGCCTCCACCTTCACTCCAGATTAAGTGACCAAGGCCTCTTGACTGTCAGTCTGTCATTCTGCCTTCTTTGAGGAGTCCCAGATGCTCCTNGGAGACCCTTCACTTTCCCGTCTTTGTCACTGTAATCTGACTCTTCCTTTTTCTGCTCATACTTCCTTCTCTACTCTAGTCTTCCACTGTCCATAGTTTTTTTAAGACAGGATTTGACATTGGTGACTGTAGACAGGGCCAGGAGAGTGTAAAGCTGCTTCTGACATGGAAAGACAGTAAGAACACAGGCTCACTGTGTGCTCTTTTGAAATGAGGGGTTGGGGGTAGTAGAGCTGGAGAGTTGCTTCTTCATGAGGCTCTGGCCTTTATGCACATGTACATAGGAGCTCTTCCAAATGCTTGTGACAGAGGAGAGCAAGAACCTAAGGAACACAGTTCTTTACCCATGTCCTAAGGAGAAGCTGAATCTCTGTCACCATCACTTGGCCCTTGTCATTGGCATCAGGAGTCCCTTGCTACACGCAGAAGACATCTAAGGCACAGCGGTCTATCTTTCTCAAACATACGTGGATTACATGTACTCTTAAGACAGCTGACCTAAAGTAGCTGTGGTTCCATGTGGCTCTCCCCTTGTCCCTGGTGTCAACACCATGGGGAGCATGTGGCCTCTGTAAGAAGAGTGGGTAGGTGCTCACTCACACTAAGGTCCCTGCTGCCTTAGAAAGTTCACATGAGGCCTATGAGTCTTTGGTCACCAAACAAATGAAGAAGCAAAGAGTCTGAGGAAGAAAAACTAGCCTTTGATATACCTATCATGACCTGTCTAAAATTGGCAATCCAAAGAGAGATGACCTGTCTAAAATTGGCAATCCAAAGAGTGGTGATCTGTCATCTATAAATATTTGACTTTTTATGACATACTATTGACTAGCTGATATCTAAATTGTGATATAAGGTGACATTTTGGTGGTTGGTTTGTTTTGTTTGTTTAGTTTTTTCGTTTGTTTGTTTTTGTTTTTGAGACAGGGTTTCTCTGTGTAGCCCTGGCTGTCCTAGAACTCCCATAGACCAGGCTGGCCTCAAACTCAGAGATCTGCCTGCCTCTGCCTCCNGAGTTCTAGGATCCGAAGGCGTGTACCACCACGACTAGCTTGTTTTATTGTTTTTTGAGACAGTATCAACTTGACATGTAGCCAAGGCTGACCTGGTACTGAGGTAATCCTGCCTCAGCTTTCTGAGGGCTGGAATAACAAGCCACCTACCATACCTGGTTCTAGTAGGATTTTATAAACTTGTTTTTGTTTTTTAAATACAGATGGACTGCAAACCAGTACTTCTTATGAGCCCTAGAACTAAATCTATTTACTCTTCTGTCTTTCTAGGAATTGTAGTTTTAAACCAAGAAGAAAAAACTGAAATTCCAGTACCAGTGAAGACGGGGGAGACACTGCCCTGTGACTCCTGCTCACCTTGCGGCCCAGCATCTACCCCCGCAATTCCCAGTCCCTCTTTGGAAGCCCCCACGCCACTGTTCAGCAAGGACACAGTGGAAAGCCCAGCCAAAAAGCAGCCCAAAAAAAGAGTCAGATTGGCAGCCAACTTTTCTTTTGCACCTATAACCAAGCTTTAACTCCCATTTGAACAAAGAATTAAGTTAGGATAGGGAAAAAAACTGACTCTACACACAAAAATGGGCTTAAAAACCTCATTTTCTGTCTTGACCCCAGAAGCCACTTTTATAGCTGGTCCATAGGGTGATGTTCCTTTTGAACTTTCAGATGAACTTTTTTTTCCTTTATTTCTCCCAGTAATTCGAAAGAACTCTGGCCTTCGTTAAGGAATCCATTAATATATTTACCAAATGTTTCTAAACTATTATGAAATGTGGGTGGGGGGGAGTAAGCAGTGATTGATCACTCAGCAGGAAGTGGCTTAACTCCCAATGAGCAACCTCTGTCTTTTGCTTAAGCAAATGGTGTTGTGGTTGTTGGAGAAGCCAAGCATGTCCATGAGCCTGTGGGTCACGCACTGGAGAATGAGTGAGCATCAGGAGAGCCATTTTCAGGCTGACATAGGAAGGTTCCTGGTTTCCAGGTGACTTGTTGGCGTGCCTTGTTTTTTATTTAACTATGTCTGTGGTTTACCAGTGTGGCTTCATCTTAATTTTTAAATGTTTCCATTTGGGGATTCCATTTAGGAGCTTTCTGGAAAGTTGTTTCATGCTTCCCTTCTCCGTCTGTCCCAGTTTGCTAAGGGATCAGGTTAAGGAAAGGAGATGGTCTCGGTGTCACAAATTTAAAGTCAGTGTTTGAATGATGGCACACATTACTAATGTGTTGAGAGGTGGTGTTGAAAGAGTCTGATTAACTATGCATCAAACGCATAGATTGTAAATCAGCTGAATGGCAAAGTGCTTCAAAAAGAGTGGATTTGATACTATTTCCACTAAAAAGAGACTGGAGTTCTATCTGTAATGTGAAGGCCAAGATTAATCAACCTAACCTTTTGTTTTTGTGACTTTAAAGTTGGCTGTAAAGCTGGGACAATGTGTGTCCATGTTAGTTCATCTTGTCATCTTTTAATAATGTCTGGTTTTTCTTCTCACTATTGGAAGTACATTTGGGATTTGTGTGTGTGTGTGTGTGTGTGTGTGTGTGTGTGTGTGTGTGTGTGTGGTGTCTGATGTTGGCATTTAGGAAAAGCCAGCCTTTGTGGGCACCGCCCTGTGGAATGACCTTCTCTCTGGGTGCTTGAGGTGTCCGCTCATGAGTGGCCTCTCACCCCTGCTGGAGAGACCTGACATTTACAATGGATTGTATTTGTTGGGCAAAAAGGCAGATCCATTCATAGAGCAGAAAGAATCTGTTGGCACACAGTCTTCCACTAGTTAGGTGGTTTCTTTGGTGGGAAATGTTTATATTTTGTTTTTTTTTTTTCTAGAAAGCCAGAAAATGGATTTTTATTCCATAGCCAGCATTTTGAAAAAAATGTCACAAAATTAAAGGCACTAGAGGGATTTTTTACTAATTGAATTTTTGTTGCCAAAATCTTTTAAATGAAGCCAGTGATTCCCAGTTCTCAGCACATGATCTACCCAAGATGGAGCGACACTGGAAATGCTGTGCAGGCTTGCCACACTCTGTGCAAAGCCTGAAGGTACTTCCTATGCAGGCCTGGAAGCACTTCCTCTTCAAGGCCTCATGGCACTTCCGCTACAGATTTAGTACATAGGAAGTAAAGTGGCATGTGTGCAATTTCTTTAAGACTTTTAAGCAATGTAATAGTGAATTGCCTTATTCACAGACATCCTAAGGATAAGCTTGCCTGCTGAGACTTAAGGTTTGTAAGTGTAGAAGGGATTATGGACTTTGAAAACAC
This sequence comes from Neotoma lepida, assembly GCA_001675575.1. Classification (NCBI taxonomy): domain Eukaryota; kingdom Metazoa; phylum Chordata; class Mammalia; order Rodentia; family Cricetidae; genus Neotoma; species Neotoma lepida. The sequence goes on from LZPO01044402.1 coordinate 12,771, forward strand.
CAGGTGTCACTAAAGTCACTTGGAGCCATCTCAAAGGACCGTTTGTTCTCTGGGCTACAAAGAATAGCAGTGAACGGGTGTGTCTTTGCCATTTGCTGGAGTTGCCCATGCGTCTGGGATGAGTATAACTAACCATTGCTGTTTAAAGATGTGAAAATTCAGTGAAAGCGCATTGAGTCTGTGATGTGCCCACAGTGGCCAGTCCAATCACTATTTCTTTATCCAGAGGCTTCGATGATAATGCTATGATGTATGCACATGGAGATGATGAGGCACTGTTTCTGGTTAGAAAGATGTACCAGATTAGATTTATCTGTTAAAAAGAAAAAAGTTATCACTAAAATTCCCTTTCCCATCTTGCACTGTTTGCTTTTAATCAGGCTTGGGGGACAAGATGTTTTTCTTAACTGTCTATTTTGTTTGAACACTTTTTCCCTCCGTGGTTCAAGTGCTGTTTGTGTGTTGGGACCAAACAGTTGTCAATAAACTTTATGAGCAAGCATCTGTAATGAGTGCTTTTGTTTGTGGGGCTGGATTAAAAACCAGTCCAATTGTAAACATTACAGCTTGGATGGAAGTGTATACTGACAGTCAGAATCAGGGAATACCACAAAGTCACACAGCACAACAAACATCACATGAGATTTATTGGGAGGGAAAAAACCAGGAGAGTGGCTGTTGGTTGTTTTTTCTCTTTGTCTCTTTAGGGGTCCACTACCTAGCTCCCAAATAAATCACTCACAGAGGTTTATTCTTATTTTTAAATGCCTGGCTTTAGCTTGGCTTGTTTCTTGCCAGCTTTCGTTAACTAATTATCCCATCTACCTTTTTCCTCTGGGCTTTTCCCATTCTGTTACTTCTATAAATCTTACTCTTACTCTATGGCTTTTTGTATAGTTGGGTGGCTAACCCCTTGCATCCTCCTCCTCCTCTCCTTTTCTCTCCCAGATTTCTCCTATATATTCTTTCTGCCTGCCAGCCCCGCCTAGCCTTTCTCCTGCCTTGGTGTTGGCTGTTCAGCTCTTTATTAGATCATCATGTGTTTTAGACAGGCACAGTAACACAGCTTCAGAGTTAAACAACTGCCAACATAAACAAAAGTAACACACCTTCTACAACAGATGGGTACCTCTCCTAAAACTTTTGCTGAAAGGAAAAAGAAAGTTTGCTGTGAGAAACAGCAACAAACTGAACAGGATGCAAGGCTTACATAGTTTCTCGGGGAGGGGGGGTGGGTGGAACGTTTTAGAATGCTTTCCAGGGTAGAGATTAGTAGGATTTCATATCTAGAGATTGGGCTTTTTACTCCGTAGGATGGAGGACTGGGTCCAGCATTAAGAGTTGTCCTGTGGGTGGAACCTGGCAGTGTACCTTGGCAGTGGGGCCAGGCCACTCATGTGGCTTGAGGGGCTTACATTCTCCCCCCTCCCCATTTATTATTGATAAACAGGTCACAGGAAAGAGGGGTGATGTTCTTAAACTACTACCTGCTAAGTAGGGGGTCAAAGTCCTTTGTGCGAACTTGATCTTCACCATCAGTATAATCAGGAATCACTGGCCTCTCGCTCTGTAGCTAGGGGCCGGTAATCCTGTAGTAGCAACTGATTAAAAGTCTGGTTAGAAATCTTTTGAATCTGTTGAAAAAAAATCTAGACAAGTTTATAAAGCGGGGCTTGACTCATAGGATTAAGAAAAGGAGAAAGGGGGTTAAGGATAGTATCCACTTCCATATTGGACTGTCCACTGGCCTCAAGCTGTTTCTTACATTTTTGGAGGTCCATCTGGAGTTGTCAGATCTTGTCTTTTACTATACCTGACTGGTTGACAGAGAAGCAACATTCCTCCCTGAGGAAGAGACAAAGGCCTCCTCTCCTGTTTGTAGTAACAGGGTGAGGCTTTAATAAAATCTGATTTAGTGGAGGAAGAGAGGAAGGGTCACAAAATGAACTCCACTGAAGGGAGTTTCTGTAAGCTCCAAGTGGGAGCTGAGAGGCACGAGAGAAGCCCAGGAGGGCATAGAGAAGCTGTGAGAGTTCCAGGATGGAACTGAGAGGCAGGAGGGACAAGGTCACAGAGGCCCAGAAAGGCTTAAGCTGTGGGACTTAGCAGGCAACTCCTTTTGGGAGGTAAGGAAAGTTGAAACATACAGGTCCAGGCAGGCACTAGGAGAGAGAACAGGTAGCTCCAAGGGAAAGGGGGCAAGGAAAGATCAAAGAACCTTCTTTCTTAAGAGGTCAGAGATAAGAGGCATAAATCCCCTGAGGCTGTAGAGAGTGTGTGAGTATTGAGCCTGGGTGATATATGTGGTGGGGTTTGGTGAGGCTGGTAAAGCCATCATCCTACCCTGACAATAAGGGAACAAGATGTGGGTCTCAAACTCCATCAGCCCCAGTGTCGAGAAGGAGATCACACTGTTACTGTGATGTCTACCTAAGGCTCCCAGTGAGAGATGGCAGTGGTCAGGCCAAGGGAACCTGGGCCACCTCAGTCGTCCATGGCCAGACCTAGGAGGTCAGCTGAAGGGCCATCTAGATNTGATATCTCCACACCATGAGNAACATGGGGGTAGTTAACACCCCATTGCCCTTGATGGCACCTTGGACATAGTTTGGGTNATTTATGAGGGATCAGACAGGCCTCTGCCCAGTGAACCTCCCTGACTGCATTTGAAACAGGAACTCAGAGGTTCTCAGGCTTTGGGAGGCCAGGGAGCCTGGGCAGTGGCTATGGCCAGTTGAAAGGCCTTCACTAAGCACCAGATATTTTTGTTTTGGGACTTTTCATCTCTCTCATGGTACACCTTAAAGACCATTGCTAAGACTTTGGCCTGTGGAGTCAGGGGTCCTTTCTCTAGACATTTAACTTTGGTCCTAGTATCAGGGAAACTCTGGGAGAAGTAGGTCATCAGGAGTTGCTTTCTATCTGGGATCTCGAAATCCAGATTGGTATATTGTAAGAGGGCCTTTGTGAGGCACTCTAGTAACTGAGATGGGTTGTCATGTTTGTCCAGATGACCTCTTGGATTTTTTCATAACTGTTTTTAAGAGTGGCCTTGTGGAGACCAGCCAGAACTTCTGAAGGGAAGGCTTTACCAACAGAAGTGCTACAGCTCCATTCTAGCAAGGGGAGGGGATCCCCTGCTTTTGCTCTGGTAAAAGCTATTGATTGTTCTGCTCTTTCTCTGCTCTGTGCTCTGTTCTGTGCTCTGCTCTGTGCTCTGTGCTCTGTTCTGTGCTCTGCTGTGTTCTGTGCTCTGTTCTGTGCTCTGCTCTGTGCTCTGTGCTCTGTTCTGTTTTGTGCTCTGCTCTGTGCTCTGCTGTGTTCTGTGCTGTGCCGTGTTCTGTGCTCTGCTCTGTTCTGTGCTCTGTTCTGTGCTCTGCTGTGTTCTGTGCTCTGTTCTATGCTCTGCCGTGTTCTGTGCTCTGTTCTGTGCTCTGTGCTCTGTTCTGTGTTCTGTGCTCTGCTCTGTGCTCTGTGCTCTGTGCTCTGTGCTCTGCTGTGTCCTGTACTCTGTTCTGTGCTCTCTGCTGTGCTCTGTGCTCTGCTGTTCTGTTTTTTGCTCTGCTCTGCTATTTCTGCTCTGTGGGGAAGATGGGAGAAAAGAGCAGGAAGTGGCACAATAGCCTGGTTTAGTCTAAGGGAACTGCAGGATTGCAGCTCCAAGTGTGAGGGGATAGGGTCAGGGGAAGAGGGCTAGCTGTAGCCTTAAAGACCATGCCTGGGGGTGCCTCCACCTCTTCCTTGGACTCAGGGAAACATTTATACTAACCAGAGGGGAAACTTACCTAATTGCTGCTGGTGGGTGGGGTGCTGAAGGGGAGTCTGTTGCTGGTGAACTGGAGATGAAAGATAGGGTCACAGTGCAGCTTAGTCCATGAGGGGGAATGCAGGCACTAGTAGTGCCTATCCAAGTCACAGAAACAAATGTGAGCATTACAGCTCAGATGGAAAGGTATCCTGGCAGTCAGGAGTCAGGGAATACCACAAAGTCACACCACACAACAAACCTCACATGAGATTTATTGGGAGGGGAAAAAACCAGCAGGGTGGCTGCCTCTGCTCAGGTGAGAAACAGCAGCAAACTGAACAGGATACAGGGCTTATGTAAAGTTTCTTGGGAAGGGAGTAGAGCTTTCCAGGGTGGGGATTGTGGGATTTCACATCTAGAGCTTGGGTTTTTTACTCTATAGGGTGGGGGGAGGGGCTGTGTCCAGCAGTTAAAGCAGTTAGAGTATTCTGTGGGTGGAACCTGGCAGTTGGAAGTCCTTGGGGGAAGGGCCTGGCCTTACACCAGTCAGCTCTCATTTGGGGTAGCCTCAGCTTTTTCACTCCTCCTGAAATGTTAAGTGTATAAGCTGGAGATGTGGGTAGCCCTATTGGTAGAATTCTTGCATAGCATTCATGAATCCCTGGGTTCAGTTCCCAGCACCATATAAATCATTTGTCAAGAGGCTAGGAAATTCATGTCAGCTATATAGTAAACTGAGTCTGGAATGCATAGGGTGAGCTGGTGTGGCATAAGGGGTGCTGGGGTCTGAGGCAGGTGGCTGGGCTGTTGGCTCCATGTGAATACAACCTGCGTTTTCCAGCCCTGCTTCCTGTTCTTCGTGTAAAGGAGATCCTTCCAGGTAGAGCCAGGATGGATTCTATGTTCTTCCTTGGAGACATATGTACTTCCTGTATGTCTGGTTTGTGCTTCCTAACAAGCTTGCTTTCCCAATAAACAAGTCTGGAAAGGAAGGAGTTCCTTCACAGTTTCAGCTATGGAGTCCTCACCCTATCCCCACCTCTACCCCCTTGGGAAGAAAGAGACAAGTTGCTTCTCAGTAGGTGTAGTGTATGGGAAAGTCAGTGTTACAAGCTCCGAAAGACCACTGGGCAGTGCCTTCAAAACACCTTTCACCATAGCAAAGTTTGCAGAAAAAGTTGAGGGAGTTGGAGAGATGACTCAGTGGATCTGGTGCTGACTACACAAGCATGAGAACCTGATTTCAAACCCCAGCACACACAATGCTAGCCTTGGCAGTCAGGCCTGTGATCCTAGTGCTAACAGGCTGAGACAGGCAGAGCCCTAGAGCTCACTGGCCAACCAGTCTAGCCATAGGTAAGGTCCAGGTTCATTAAGAGACTGTCTCAAAAACCAAGGTGGAGTGTAATTAGACACCCAATTATGACTTCTGGCTTGTATGTGT
>LZPO01044402.1:18022-39992 GCA_001675575.1 Neotoma lepida
GTGTGTGCCTACCCCCAGCTTCTCATTCCTGTGATTCCTTCCTCAGAAAATCTGAACTTTAGAATGTGAGGTCTCTTTCCACATTCCTACAGCCTCTGCACCTTCTAGTTCCACAGCAGGACTAGGGAAAACAATCCATGATACCCCAAATATTACACAGCTATATGGCCCATTAGGAGGAAGAAGAGAGGAATCAAGAGGGAGCCTTGAGTTGTTTGTCAGAGTGTGAAAGAACCTAGAGCAGTGGTTCTCAACCTGTGGGTCTCAACCCCTTTAAGGGTCACATATCGGATATTTACATTACGATTCATAACAGTATCAAAATTACAGTTATGAAGTAGCAATGAAATAATTTTATTCTTGGGGTCACCACACATGAGGAACTATATTAAAGGGTCACAGAAATAGAAAGGTTGAGAACCACTGCTCTAGAGTGTTCTAATTAAGCAGGAAGGAAATTGGTGGAGTGGATAAGGACACAGAGGGTGGCAGAACTATTGGAGAAAGGAAATCTAATTCATAGTCAGTCTTCTCCCAGGTAGGTGGCCATGGTAGAAACCCTTGTACTTTCATAAAATTCCAGAAGATTGGCTTTGTGTCCTGGGGCCTTATGCAACTTTGGATCTTAGGGTGTATGGAGAAGAGAGGCCAGAGCCCTGTGTCAGGTCACACAAGAGACAGGAACCTAGAGATATGGCAAATCTCATGCCAGCAGATGCTGATGTTCAGAAGTTATCATGGGACCTTCCCTGGGGACATGCAGGAATCTTGGGGAAGTGCATGGCATGGGGCCTTGCCTGGTATCAGAACTGTATCATTTGTGGTCCCCCTGCAACATCCCTCCTGCTCACCTCTTGAGGACCACAACAAAGCTTAGAAGCCTTCCCATTTCTAGTTTCCTGTCTTCAGGCTTGCTGGTGGCATGTTCCTTTATCACATGCCTGACTCTAAGCTCTCCTGGTTCTCTTGTGCCTTCTGGTATCTTACAAGCTGGATACTAGAAGTGCAGAGAAATGAAGACAGTGTCCTGGGTTCACTCAGAGGGAGCTCCACTGGGGCTTAATTCTGAGCAATATAGCTCCATGATTATGGGAATTTTCCCAGGGGCCTGCCCTGAGAAGATTCCTCCCAGGGTCCTGGGGAAGATGCTATGTCTGGCTTGAGGTTATCTGAGGGAAAAGAATCTATGTACACCATGTTCTTTTGTCCGTTTATTTCTTTAAGACAAAATTCTATCTATACAGCTTCAGTTCCATCCTGATACTCAATTCCTCTTTGTCTCTTCTTTTTCTGTCCTCTCATAGCCTAATAATAACTAAGCTCTTATGCCTTCGATCTCATCTTCGTCCTCTGTTCCTATGTCCTCCATCTTTCCTCCCTCTTCTTCTCTCCTGACCTGATACAAATCCACCTACAGTCAGCAGAACTTTCCCTTGCGCCTTACTTCTGGCTCTGAGACACTCTGCCTTGTTCTCTTCTCTATGGCCATGCAGCTCTGCCTGGACCAGGAAATCTGCTACGGTCTTTACTGCACCTGGTTGTGCAAAAATCCCTATTGTCCTGAGTCAATAGGTCTGTGATGCTACTAGGTCTGAAGGCAAGGGATGGTCTGAGCTTCATTTGCATAAGAAAGCTATGCATCTACAGACTGCTTGTCTTCTAGGCTCTGTAGGGGTGTTACCTAGTGGATCAGCAGTAGGTCTGAGAAGCTAAACTGTTTGCTATATGACCTAGTAGTATATGAACACACAAGAATTTCATAGCAGAAGATAACTGATATATATTAAAAGCTAAATAATACCAAATATTCTTTGATAATGGCTTTCCTCTAGAAAAATTCCTTGACTTTTCTAAATATAGCTTTAATATACAGCTGAATCTCTATAATATATTCTTGTGGCCCACTGCATATGGTGAAGCCTCAGTCCCTTTGGCTAACCCCACCATTCAAGGAGATTCAGTTCTGATTCCAAGCTCCCTATTGACCTCTGTCTTACTCACTAGGATACAATGTGCACACAATCTATTTCCCAGAACTTGCCAAGGACTGCACTGACCAATGCAATTACCTAACACATCCACAAACTGAAACATACCTGATGTCTGTTACTTAAGCCAGCTGGCCTCAGTACTCTGGCCCAGCCATGATGCTCACCTGCTGTCTTAGGAGTGGCAGGTATCTAAATCCTGGCTAGTGGTGTCCCTTGTGCTCAGTGGAACTACAGCTTCCCACATTGTGCATGAGCTGAATCATGCCCTGAGGTTCAGGGATATGGAACTTGAATGTTCCTTTAAGACTTGACTACCATAAGTTAATTCCCTTTGGTCCCTTACAGCTAGGGTATTGATGCTGCTGCTGGAATCACATGAATAAAGTGAACACCAGGTCTGACAGACTCTCACATAGACAGCTCAAGACTTCTGGTCCCTGAACCCAACTCCATCACTTACATACATGCTATGTGACTTTGAGTTCATCACTTCCCTACTCTAAGCCTCAGTTTCCCCATCTACCAACTGGGGATGATGGCCCTACTGCCCTGCAGCATTGCAATGAGAGGGAGTTTTCCCTGTCTGATGCAGCAGCTTCTACCCCAGTACTTTACTGGGTGCTGTACAGCAACGTCTCCTCCTCCTGGGCACTCCACTCTGCACAGTCTTCCTTCTTCCCTGGCAGTTCCTGTTCAGTTTGTCTCCATTCCCAAATCTAGAGGGACTGGGAAAAGGGTGGACAGAAGGATTAGATTGTGTGGGCTTGACAAAGCTGGCCTGGGACTCTGGACTGTCCCACTAAGGCCTGTGGCAAAGCACAGGAGGGCCTCAAGCAGCAGCCCTGGTTACATCTATGCTTTGCAAAGATTACTTCAGCTGTAGAGCACAGCATGATCTGTCTGGAGGCAGAGTCGCAGGAAGAAGTACTGGTGAGGAACCCAAGATGTCCTTGGCAGGGGAAATAGCATGTGAAGATCTAGGAAACAAGGCAACAGAGAGGGTTGCAAGAGGAGCCAAGGAACCTCTGTGCTCTGTGGTCTCAGCATCAGGAGTTAAGGCTCAGGGTACAGGAAGGGTGGTAAGCCACATGGAAGAGCACCAGTTTTGTTCTTTCACCGTAAAAATGGCTTAGGAAAAATCAGTAGACTGCTGTGTAAAGGTATTTAAGGAATGAGTGTTAATGAAGGGTTAATGAGTGGTTGTAGTTGACAAAAATTGACAAATGACAGTGGCTACCATAGGAGAGACCACATTCTAGAGATACTTATGAAGTAGATGCTGAAGATGTAGCAATTGAGTAGAAATATGTAATGAAGTCAAAGACAAGAGGGCAAGTCCTAGGATAACCCTGGGCAGTGTGGGAGCCCACAGAAGTTTCCTAGTGAGATCTGACTTTGCTTTACCCAGCAGTGTAAGACCCCGACTTTCCTTAGGCCTGAAACCCCCATACTCTTTAGGCCTGAAACCCCCCTTGGGAACGAGAAACTAAAGCCACAACAGAATTGCTAAACTACTGTTTAACCACGGTCAAGACTTCTGTTAAGATATGCTGCCCAACCGCTGCTCCACCACAACCGGAGGTTTCTGGTAAAGAGATAATTGCTCAACTGTAGTTAGGATAATTACAGGAGTTCCGGGGAAAAGTCACTGTGACCTCTATGTGTGTGGAAATCCCCTAAAAGTTCTTGGGAAAACCTCAATTGCTTGACCACAGGATGTCATAAGACATTCAGGTGATAATGATTACTTGGCTCTGGAATGTCCCAATCCTAGTCTCCATGGCGATGAGCACCCACCCTATGATTAAGCCAAACTTTGTGGAAAGTCCCTAGACACGAACCAATCAAAAATGAATCTGTATGAAAACTGTAATTTTGTGGATTTTGCCTTTAAAAACTGTGTGTGATTGCAGTTCGGGGCTTCTCTTGCTCTGAGAAGTAGGGACGCCCAATTGCACAATTGCCTGAATACACCCTCTTGCTTTTGCATCAACTGGACTGGAGTCTGGGTTTCTGGGGGCCCCTCTTCCCAAGAAGGTAGTACCCTGAGTTTGGGGTCTATCATTTGGGGGCTCGTCCGGGATTTTGGGAGGGGGTGCCCCTGAAACCCCACTCTGAGACCCATTGGAGGTAAGAATGAGCTTGAACTGTGTTTTGTGTACTTGTCTACTGTCCGGTCGATTCGGCATCTGTGAGAAGCAGACATGCCGGGGGCAGATGTGCCTCTTTTGTACCTGCGCAGGACCTGTATCTGAGTAAGTGGATCAGGTACGTGCCCTGGGTCCCGCTGGTCCCCGACTCTGGAGGTCCCCTCCGGGGTCATCTGGAGGAAGGAGGAGGACGTAGTGTCGCTCCTTCCCAGGGAGAGAAATTGTTCGCAGCCGCTCCCGTCTGAATCTGTAGTTTCAGTTTGCTGCCAATCAACCACTCGGCGGATTGTGTCTGTTGTTTTGTCTGTAATTGACCGGTAAGAGCGCTCCTTGTCTTGTCCATGCCTGTGGTCTGTGTCTTTGTTGCTTGTCTTTGTTATTTTTGTACCCATTGTCGGCAGCTGATTTGTATTTGCAGGATCTCACTGGGGCAGGCGTACCCATGCAGTGAACCTGGAGGGAGCGAGAGCCATCTCGATCCCCAGTTTGGGCCAGGGGCCCCCCAGTCCCAAGCCATTTGTAGGCTCAGAGAGTAAATTGTGGGCCATGTGTTCTTTAATACGCAACTCTGCCACTTAGCACAGAAGCACCCAAAGGTGATCTGTGAATGAGAGTGACTTTTTTACAATAAACTTTATTTCTAGGGGCTGGAGAGGTGGCTCAATGGTTAAGAGCACTGGCTGCTCTTCCAGAGGACCTGGGCTCACTCGATTCCCTGCACCCACATGGTAGTGACAATTTCAGTCCCAGGAAATATAATACTCTCTTCTCCATGGGCACTGCATGCAGGTGGTGCACAGACATACAGGCCAAACACCCATATACATAAAATTAAGATAAAGGTTTTGAAAACTTTATTTACAAAGACAGAAGGCAGGTGGGCCTTAGATGGCAGCTTTCCGGTCCTTGGCTTAAGGTGTGTTACTTTAATGTGCGTGTTGTATTCCAGTGCAGATTCAGGATGGATCTGAGTTTAGGAGAGATCTTGGTTGAAGAACAAGTCTAGGAAGCTATCTGAGTGTAGTTGGCTAGTCAAGATGTTTGAGGAGTAGAAGATAGAAAAGAGCAGACTGCTGAGGGTCCCCGAGGACCAGAAAGCTTTAAAGGAGACTTGGAAGTTGGGCTATAACTCTGGCATTTGAGAGGCAAGAACAGGATGCTGCAAGTCTGAGACATCCTGTAGCCAAGCTAGTCTAGGTACTGAGTTCACCTGACTAGAGCTACATGGCAGGAGCCATGTAATAAGAGGCCAGAAAGATGGCTCAGCATTTAAGAGTGTTGGTCATTTTGGAGGGGAGTATTAGTTCAGTTCCCAGCACACAACCTAGTATCACTCCAGCTCCATGGCCTCTGATACCCTCTTCTGGCCTCCATAGGTACCTATACACATGTGGCACACACGTGCACACATATATGCACACACACGTGCACACATATATGCACACACATCTGAAAATAAGAAGTTCAAAAACAATTAAGTAAAATAAAGGGGGCTGGAGAGAGGTGCTCCTGGGAGGTTGGAAGCACTCTAGAGATTGGGTACCACAACAGTGACGTAAAGCATGTATCTATATCACAGGCACTACAGGCTAGGCTGGCTCATGTGCTTGAGCCAGANGTAACCTTATAGCTGTATTCCTGGTGAGAGGAGAGTGAAAAAAAACAGGTTAAAAGAGACTCAAGAGGTTTGGCAGCAGCTCTGTGGTAGAACACTAATATGTACAAGTCCCAGCCCCAGAAGGACAAACAAGTAGACTCAGGAAGCTAGGAAGATGGAGGTGACAAGGCTATGGCCACCTCAAAAAATGTATGGCTATGAAGATGCCAAGAAAGACAGCAATGAGAGGGGAGAGGTATTTGCTTAAATGAGAGATGTGTTTAAATTAAGAAGAAAATAGACTGTCGGGGATATAGGAGCATGAGCGATGAAAGATGATTCCCCTACTAACTGCCATGGGACTTGGGCCATGGAGTCCTGCTATTTCCTCAACTGCACAGTAGAGGTAGTAACAGGATCTGCCTTGTTGGCCAATAGGAGATGCAAACAAGCAGATGTGTGTATGTTATGCAGTGCAATGAATGGGATTCCTATTGCCAACCCCCCTGATGCTTTCCACAGGGGTGAAGTCTGGGTGTGGAGGGTCCCATGGTCTTCAAGGTTCCACAGCTTTGTGGTAGCCTTGATGATCTGAGAGCATCATCTCTCAATTTCATCCTGCCCTGTCCTGCTAAACCACAAATGAGTGTTTGTTTTACAACTTTTATAATTGTGTGTAAAATATGCTGTGAGTATGAATGCATATGTGCAAAGGTGTCCATTGGAGGTCAGAGGACAACTTTCAAGGGCAGTTCTCTCCTTTGAGGCAGAGTCTCTTGTTTCTGCCGTGCTGTGTATTTCAAGCTAACTGAGCCAAGAGCTTCTGGGTAAGTGAGTGTCTCGTTCCTGCCTCTTGTCTCATAGCGGAGGGCTGGGGTTGCAGTGGCTTGCCACTGCATCTGGCTTTTTTTTTTAATGAGATGTACCCCATAAGTCTTGTGCATTTGAATACTTGGTTCCCATTTGGTGGCTGTTTGGTGGGGAGGGGTTGGAAGGTGTGCCTTTCCTGGAGGAAGTATGTCACTGGAGGTGGGCTTTGAGGTTTCAAAAGAGCCCTGCCATTCCCAGTGTACTCTTAATTCTCTGCTTATGATCAAGATGTTCACTCCCAACTGTTCCCACCACCATGCCTTCAGTGCCATCACAGACTCTAACCTTCTAGAACCATAAGCCCAACTAAATGCTCTTTAAAAAATAAGTTGCCTTGACAATGGTGTTTTATCATAGCAATAGAAAAGTAACTAATACAGTGGGTTCTGGGGATGATCAAGTTTGTGTGACAAGTCCTTTACTCACCAAACCATCTTACTGGCCCTAGATATTCATTTTCAAAACCAATAATAGAATAGCAGGAAATAATACCAGTCTGCTAGGAGCTTAGTAGGGTAATGGATGCTGGGATCTTAGTGGGGTAATGGATGCTGCGAGTTTAGTGAGGTACTGGATGCTGGGAGTTTAGTGAGATACTGGATGCTGGGAGTTTAGTGAGATACTGGATGCTGAGAGTTTAGTGGGATACTGGATGCTGGGAGTTTAGTGGGATACTGGATGCTGGGAGCTGAGTGGGGTACTGGATGCTGGGGGCTGAGTGGAGTACTGGATGCTGGGGGCTGAGTGGGGTACTGGCTGCTGGGAGCTGAGTGGGGTACTGGATGCTGGGAGCTGAGTGGGGTGAGTACTGGAGGCAGGATATTTGTGAGGGATTGACTCTTCTTGTCCCCTTGGCTTGCTGTGTTTTCCATGGCAAAGGGATAGCAGAGAGCCCTTTGTGTTGTCTTAGTGTTTTGTGTTAGAATATAAAGAGTCTATAAGAAGTTGAATCACATCTGTCCCAATTTCATGTCTACCTGTGATGGTTCGTTCATGTTGTCGGCTTGATTGGATTAAAAGGTACCTGGGGGATCAACAAGGCACACCTCTAAGTGTGTCTATGAAGGTGTTTCCAGAGAGAGAAAGACCTACCTTGAATGTGGCAGAATCCCCTCTTACAGATTGGGAGCCCTAGTGGAATAAAGTGGGAAGCCAGGTAAGGTGGGCGTTGCTGCCCACTGTGAGATGCAGTGCTCCTCCAACATGCTCCTCCAACCGCATTCTGTCCTGCTCAAGTGCACGGAGCTAAACAACCATAGATGTAGATCCCTCTGAAACCATGAACTCAGTCTTCTTCCTTGAAGCTGTTTTATCAGGCATTCCATCACAGCAACAAAGTCCAAGCCATACAACCAGACCTTTACAATTCAGCCTTTACTGAAGTAGGATCTTTGCATAAGATTATGAAGTCAGACTGAGTTGGGGGGCCCTAAACTCTGTCACTGGTATCTTATATTATGAGAGAAGAGAATGCCTGGAGACAGAGGTAGGGATGGGAGCACTGAAACCAACCAAGGCCCAAGATTTCTAGGAACTGAGCAAAGCACAGAGGGACTCTGCCTTGGCAGGGAAAGCCCTAGGGACCGCTTAACTTCATGCTGGGTTTCTGTGGTGCTGAGCCCCCAGTTTGTGCTCACTTATTGTGGTTGTTTTAGGACACACATATGGCCTGGCTTCACACGTGGTCTAGGGTACTGAAGGAGGACATAGTGTTTGTGGTGTCTGTTCCCTGAGGCCAGTATTCTGACAAATGCCCTACTGAGCATCTTCACTGTTAGGATGTCAGGATGTGGCCTGTGGGCTGAAGCAGAAACTCATCTGGGACAGTGCAGGGTCTGGTCTGACACACACTGTCCACCCTACCAAGAGACCAGGTCCCACAGCTGGAACTGAAGTCAATTCCAAAGCCATTGTGATGGCACTACAGATTCACTCCAAATTTACTTTTTTTTTTTTTTAAGACAGAGGTCTTATTTAGCTTTAAATATAACATGTAGCCTTGGACTTCTGAACCTCCCACATCCACTTCTACCCCTTTCCCCCAGTGCTATGAGTCAGACATGCCCTACCACACCCAAGTTACACACAAGTTGGAATAGAACCCAGGGGCTTTCTTCATGCAAGGCAAGCAGTTTACTTAAGCTATATACTAAGCCAAGTTTACAAGTATTTTGAAAATGCTTATTACTGGTCTAATAATGTTTCTTCTAGTGCATCTTAGAAAAAGAAAGACAGAAATTCAGATGAGGGTTTATCTTCTCAAGATATTGATCATGACCTTATTATAATGTGGGGAAAGGTATAGGCAGGCTAGATGTCCAGTAGTGAGGCAATGGTAAGATAGATGACAGCATGTCCACAAGATGGAGTACTAAGCAGCTATTATAAATATTTATGAAGAGTGTTTAATGTTAACAAAGAGCTTTTAATGATGTAGGAGGAACCTATGTGGTATAATAATAACTGAAAAGAAAGCTGGGTATAAAATGTTTCAATATGATGCCAATCATGACAAAAGAAATGTGTGAGAAGACTTCAAATAAATGTGTCAAAATATCGGAGGTCACTGGGAAAGTTGTGAGGGGTTAAATGTTTTTATATACTTTGTGTACTTTTAAAATGATTTCCTATGTACATGAGTTATGTCCATAATCAAGAAAGAGGTAAGAACTTATAAAATGCTGTGTCTGTGTTTTTCATTTTTATTTTCTCTGATGGATAGTTTTCACATCAGCAAATCTTGACTGGTGCTAACTACTTAGGCCAATCACAACACACATATATGCACAGAGAGGTCACATGGGCTGTGCTGGGCTGGCCATGACAAATGTACATCAAGTTACACAGGAGGAATTGTGGGGCTGGTTCAACACACCATCAGACGGATGGGACACAGTTGGGTCAGGCTTCCTCTCCTGCCTGTCAATTGTTCTTTACAGAGATGTGTGTTGGGCCAGCAGGGTGACCCCTTACTGGTACTCCCTGCAGCAGCCCTCAGTGGGTGATGAGAATGTGGGTTGGCATCTGTTCCTCCTTGACATTGGCACCTGCAGCTCTCTGCAACCTGGTCCAAGCACTGCATCTGTTCTTGGCCACTCCTTCCCACCCTGCTCCACTGTGGGCTGGACATGGCAAATTGAGAAAGAGCCTGAAGCCTGGCAGATACATACCTGATGTGAACTATGCCCAGATACAGGATGGGAGAAAGCAGAGGGTGTCAACCCAACACCACACACAAGCTCAGCCTTCACAGACAGGCCAGTGTCTCTAGGAAAGTGATTATAATGAAACCTAAGAGGAGTGTGGGCTGTGTGGAACCCTCTGGGCTATAGTTCCTGGGAGAGGACAAACAGGGAACAAAACTTGTATCTGACAGCAAAGCTGGGAGGGTGGATGGGAAATGGGTCCAACATGGTGCAAGATTATTGGAATTCACAGCCATACACACCTGGGGGGGAGTGCCCCTTTTCTAGTTTGTTCATATGGTAGGTTAGTGAGGGTATATTGTTTTAATGGAGGGGCTTTCTTGGTGGTTAGATAAACAATGAGACAGACTCCTGGGTTGGGCATGCTCTGGGGAGGGCCATACGACAGTGAGGGGCTTTCTATTGCTACACTCTGCACAGCAGTGGCTGGGCCCACCTGCCATGCCCATGGCCCGTGATAGCAGTCATGGGCTTGCCTTCAACCCCTTCTGCCTTGGAAATCTCTTAAACCCCTGTAAAATGGGGGCTATGAGGACAAGAGGATGGGAGGGATGGTCCCCATGGCTCTGGGGTACCCCACATAGGGGCTACATGATGTTGCACTGGGTGGCCCCACAGCAATCCTTGATGAGTGCCAGGCCTGTCTTGGCCATGGTTGGCTTGCTAGGTGGGGGATCTGCCTTCTTCTGTGCCCGGGAGCCTGCAGCAATGGGAAAGCAGAGGGAGAGAGAGAGGTAAGGAGAAGAAAGCCATGACCACTGGCAGTCCAACCCAAACCCAACCCATGACCCAGCCTTGTGGAGAATGGCTCTGCACTTTATGTTTATCATTCATGGACCTTCTTGTCATTCATTCCTCAGGTTCCAAGTGGAGCTTTAGCCTATCTCCTAGTCAGTTCCTCTCATCATGTTAGCTTCCAGGCCTAGTGCAGGATAAATGGGAAATTTTGTTCAAGGCACTTTAACCTGGGTGTTCACACCTTTTAATTTAGGAAAATGCTCACGCTATCTTTTCAGAATGCTCTACTGGTCATCCTCCATTTTATTCTCCTCAGAATACCTATTAAATGTAAGTTAGACCTTGTCATTCTTTCCTCTCTCTTCGTAGAAGCTATTGTATTTTCCACTGCTTCCTATTTGTTCTGTATCCTAAGTAATTTCCTCAGTACTGCCTTCCATTTTATGAAGCATGCTTTCAACTGTGTCTCTTTATTCAATCCTTTTAAATTTTTTCTTCCATGGAAGTTTTATTAATGAGGCTAATGTTTTTGCAAGTCTGTTTATTCTTTTCATAACATTGTTCTATTTCATCTTGAGTTTTGTTTCTTGTTTCTTTAATAATTTCAATATGCTCAGTGCACAGTCTCTTCAAGANAGTTCTCTTTTTAAATACTTCTTTAAAAAAACTTTATAATTTATGTGTGTTAACACAGATGATGTGGGGGGGGCACATATGTGTGGAGGGCAGAGGACAACTGTGTGAAGTTCTCTCTTTTCACATTTACATGGGTGCTGAAGATCAAACTCAGGTTGTCAGGCTTATGTAGCAAGTGTCTTTATCCACTTAGCCATCTTGATGGCTTCTTCTATCAGGTTCTTGGGAAGTCATTTTCTTTGTTACATCTACTGACTCCTATCATGGTGATTCAATTTTTTATGGGTTTTAAAATTTTACTATGAGATAATCTTCCTGGATGTTGTTACCTATGGAAGGCTGTGTGTATGAGATGTGTGCACCCCTTTGAGAAGTTCTACAATTCCATTTTTTTGTGCCANCCATTAATGACCTGTGAAAACATAGTTGTCAAGTGTGGGGAATACAGAAGGGCTCTCTTGTATTGGTCACTAAAACCACAAGGCACACAGCCCTGCCTAAAATCAGTTTCCTCACAGGCCTGTCTCTTCTATAAAATATCAAACAGAAAGACTCCACCTAATAGCATGATGAGANAGCAGAGACATGCACCTTCTTTGTAGGAGCATGGATAGAAAAAGTAATACACGCACACATATGAGTGAGAGAGAGAGAGAGAGAGAGAGAGAGAGAGAGAGAGATTCATTCTATAAGTTCTGTTCCTCTAGAGAACCCTGACTAATGTACAAGAAAGAGTCTGGCATTACCTTGGAGTTGCCAAGCTGTGGTTCTGGGTTCTGGCCCATGGAGAAGGCCTATTTACTAAAGTATGATGGTTCATATGAATTTTCAAGTTGATTGGATTGAGAATTATCTATTTAGTAAAGCATACCTCTGGATGTGTCTGTGGTGGTATTCCAGAGAAGGTTAGAATGTGAGGCTCTGGCCTAATCAATGGAGTAATCCCTTGAAGGAGTCTTAATATGAAAGCATCACTAGAAATGGGAGAAGGTAGAGCAAGGCCCACTTGGAGGAATTGGGTTACTGGGGCATGCCTTTGGGGGATACATTTTGTTCTGGCCCCTTCCTATGATCTTTTTCCTCTGATTTCTAGACGTCATGTGTAGTGGGCAGCAGTTCCATCTATGACCTGGAAGCACAACCCTTACTGAGGCTTCCGGTAACTGCCACGCCTACCTAGGACCTCCTCCCGGGGGCGGAGCTGAGGGGGGAGTGGTTAAGACTGGGGAGCCGTTAAGACTGGAGATCCGTCCTTGCCAGTGCTCTTGGTTCCTGGATCCTGGACGTTAGAGGGTGGACCAAGCAGAGTTCTCCAGAGAACACCGCTGGACTGCACCTCACTTCTCCTGGACCCTGTGACCAACCCCTTTACTTGCTGTAAGTTGCCCTAAATCCCTAAATAAACCTCTTAACTACATGGAGTTTCCTTAATAATTTCCCCCATTAGTCATGTCCAACTGTTCTTTTCCATCATGCTCCCTCCATCATGGTGGACTGACACCTCTGAAGCCAGGAACTCAAATAAACCTTTACTCCTTCAAGTTGTTCTTGCAGGTCCAGTACACAGGGGCAATGGAGAAGAAAGAAAGGCAGGCCTAACAGTGCTGTGTCCCTCAAAGAAAGTCTTGTTCTTTCTCAAACAACTTTTCTTGTTTTCTGCTTAGTTTAAATTTAATAAGGTATGTACTTTTTTTTTGAGGTAGGGTTTCACTATGTAGCCCTAGCTGGCCTGGAACTAGTTCTATGTAGACCAGGCTGGCCTAGAACTCAAACAGATCCACTTGTCTCTGACTCCCAAGTCCTGGGATTAAAGATGTGTACCACCAATATCCAAGGATATCCACTTATTTTTTTGTTTTTGTTTTTGCTTTTTTGTTTTTGGAGACAGAGTTTCACTGTATAACAGCTCTAGCTGTCATGGAAATAGTTCTGTAGACCAGGTTGGTCTCAAACTTACAGAGATCCACCTACCTCTGGGTCTTGAGTGCTGGGATTAAAGGTGTACACCACCACCTGGCAGGATATTCACTTCTTACAACTGAAAGGGACCTCACTAATGTAGCAGTTAGAAATATCTGCCAAACATTACATCAAAAAAGAGAAGACATTGGCAACAGGAGCCCTGATCACTTTAACATCTGATGGACATTAGTATTCCCAAATTTGTCTCATGCAAAACTCTTTCTGCTCTGGATATCTCTTAAAGTTAATAATTATTTTGAGAATTGTGTTTCTGGCTCTTCCAAATTTCAGCTCTAATAGCAGCTGGAGCTCCTGAAGGCCACAGTAGCCATCATGTTCCTTTAATGAAACACATTAAATGGGACTGTGGAAGGACAACTGCTGCAGGACCAGCTGCTTATACTTGGGGAAAATGACAGCACATGGCCCTTGAAACCAAAATTACTATGAGTTTCAAGACAATTGTAGCAAAACATTAAACCAAGCATGGAGCACATCAGGGCATGGACCTGGGAAACTGCACAAGCTGCAGCCTGGCCCTGCTTGCTGCCATGCTCGAGCTGTATTTATAAAGCATGTCTTATGCCCCCTGCCCTCACTTGTTTAAAATCTTCTCTGTCATAGGGAAGGGGGGAACCACGCAGGCACTCACTGGCTGAAGATTTGGTTACTTTGTCTAGAGGTTTTAATTTGATCCTCAGGAAATCAGCCATTTCCTTGTCTTCTTCCTGTTCCCTGGGAAGATGGACATGGGAAAGAGAAGAGGGAAATAAAGTTAGCAAGGAAAATGCCAGTGATATCCCAGAAAGAGGCTAAGTGAGAGGAGACAGGTTGAGCTTTGTGAGTGGTGTGGATATGTTACTGTGTAAGGTGTACATATGGTGTGTGATTCTGTGCTACGTGAACCCTATCTCTAATGAAGACACACACCACTGTATAAATACTGGCCCAGAGCTAGAGTGAGATCTCAAGGCAGAAATAAGGACATTCTAGGACCCAGGCACCTTGCTGGGGTTCAGTGAACTGGGAAGCATCCCTGTGCCTTCAAGCTAGCACAGACACCCTGACTCCCACAGGTTCAGGGCCCATCTCAGAGAGAAAGTCACCTTTGCCTTCAAGGTTGCTAAGAATAAAATAGGTTTTGTGCAGCCCAGCTGACTATGGCAAAGTTCTCAGAGGACACAGATGATGAAGAGAAAGTTGCCCCCTACGTGGAGACAGACTCCGAAGACTTTGTCCTGGGATGAAATATCCAAGACACACAGCTGCACCCAGACCTGACATCCCTAGGGGCCTCTAGTTAGTTCTACAACTCCAGATCCAGGGGGGGCTCCAGGCCAGGATTGGCAGGTACAAATAGATAGGAAACAGCATGAGGGGAAGAAAAGGAGAGGAAAGCACAAGGCTGGGAACCTGGGAGAAGCTGTCATGGGGACAGGGTGTTTGTACATACTGACAGTAGTTTTGTTGTATCCAGACAACGTGTAGGGCACTTTATCCTCTATCACATGTTGAAATTCCTTCCTGCTCACCTGCCTAGATGGCAATCAGCTGAGATACAGAGGACTTTGCAAGACTTTGAGGGATGAAATGGCATTTCTCTTGAATATGAAATAGGTTCTGCTGTCATAAGGATTCAGTGTCTGGGGAGCAATGGCAGAGGCCATGCCTGTTAGGCAAGGCCATAAGTCCTAGGAGCAGACAATGGGGGTGGTTCAGTTAGTAGAGGCTTGGGATCTGATAGCCTAGGCCTCACCTTAACCGTTCCACCTCAGCGTCATCCACCAGGAAATCTCTCTTCTGCACCAGTCTGTGGATCTTCTGGATTAACTCATCCTCTCTCTGCTTCTGCAGCTTGGTTTTTTCTTTTTCTGGGAGGAAGAAAACAGGGGGGCAGCTATGATGGTGCTTGTCTGCAATCCCAACACTAAGGAGGTTGAAGCAGGAGAGTGGTAAGTTTGAAGCTAGCCTGGGACAACATATGAGACCCTGTCTCAAGACAGAACAAAACAGGCAGTGAGTGTAAGTAGAGGAAACACTGAGTCTGAGGGGACTGGATTGGACATGTGGCTTTGCTACTTCATTCACTGGGTGAACTTGAAGAAGCAGCATGACCTCTTGTGTGTTTATGTGTATGAATGGGCACACATATGTGTCAGCTTACTCATGTGTGTGCATGCAGGTGGAGGCTAGTGGTCAATACTGGGCGTTGTGCTAGATAGTTTTATATCAACTTGACAAAAACTAAAGTCACTTAAGAGAACCTCAGTTAAGAAAATGCCTCTATAAGATTGGGCTGTAGGCAAGCCTGGAGGGCATTTTCTTAGTTAGTGATTAATGGGGGAGGGTCCAGCTCATTGTGGGTGGTGCCATCCCTGGGCTGGTGGTCCGGGTTCTATAAGAAAGCAGGCTGAGCAAGCCAGGGGGAGCAAGCCAGTAAATAGCACCCCTCAAGAGCCTCTGCATCACCTCTTGCCTCCAGGATCCTTCCCTGTTTGAGTTCCTGTCCTGACTTCCTTTGATGATGAATTGTGATATGGAAGTACAAGCTGAATAAACTCTTCACTCCTCAAGCTTCTTTGCTCACAATATTTCATCATAGCAATAGTAATCCTAACTAGGACAGGTGTTGTTCCTCAGGTTCTGTCTAACATTTTTGGTTTGTTCGCTTTTTTGGGAGGGGGGGCGCTTGTTGTTTTTAGAGACAGGGTTTCTCTACATGGTCCTGGTTGTCCTGGAACTAGCTCTGTAGACCAGGCTGGCCTCAAACTCACAGAGATCCAACTGCCTCTGCCTCCCAAGTGCTGGGATTAAAGGTGTGTGCCACCATGTCCAGCTTTGTTTGTTTGTGATTTTTTTTTNTGTGTATGTGTGTGTGCCTGAGTATGAGTGTGTACCATGTGCCTGCAGATACTTGTGCAGGCCAGAAGAAGGCCTCTGATGCCCTGGAGCTGGAGTTATAAGCAGTTGTGAGCTACTCTATGTGGGTTTGGGAAACTGAATCCAGGTCCCCTGGAAAATAACAAGTGATCTTAACCACTGAGCCATCTCTCCAGCCCCCACTTTTATTTTTAGACAGGGTTTCTGTTAGTTTTATGTGGTGGTACTGTGTTATTCATTAAGCGGCACTGTTACCATGTGAGAAAAACCACGAGGTATGACGAAACCCATTTTCAGAGTTTTATTAGGAGGGGAGAGGGACAGGACAGGATGTGATCAGGCCTGTAGAAGACACGTGCAGGGAGCGGGGGGAGGAGAAGAGAGAGGGGAGGAGTCTGTGACTAGCTTTTTAAGGATTCCCCTGCACATGCATATATGGGCTTACAGAGCTATGACACGCATGTGCATAGATTACATGATCACACTATGTACAAATTATGTGATCATGCAGCGCACAGATTACGTAGGATGTAAGGCCCCTTGCTCGGCTACTGAATGGCGCATGTATGGTCATTTAGCTGGGGGAGTGGCCAGGAATTCCAACAGTTTCCTCTTGTGTCTCCCACCTTAGCACTGATATCACAAGTACAGGCTGCAATGTCTGGCTATGTGTGTGTGTGTGTGTGTGTGTGTGTGTGTATGTGTGTGTGTGTGTGTTCTGGAGATTAAATACAGGTCCTCATGCTTAAAAGGTAAACACTTTACCAACTGGGCCATCTCCCCAGCCCTAGTATGCTGTTTTATGGAAGGGACTTACATAAAATGGACTGGTAGGTGTGATGATGCACACAGCTGTAATGCCAGCACTTGGAGAGTTGAGGCAGGAGGATCATGAGCTTGAGGTCAGCCTGTTTAAAAAGCAAAAACAAAAATAAAAACAAACAAACATACAAAATACAACTTTTGGGTTTTTTTCTTGTATCTTCATAGCCTCCTGCAATCAGCCCTCCATGGGCACTGAGGGACAGTATGTTGTGTTCTCACCTCTAGTCTTGTTTCCAGATCTCAAAGAACTTGTCAGTGTCCATCCCTGGACAGGCAGATGGGCATACGGCCCCTCATTTTAATCCTTGAGATCTGGACCGAGGGAGCCCACAGCAGCTTTAAATTTCATAGTTTCCTAGTCTCATCTTCAGCCCTCTATCTATTTTTTAGGCCCCTCATATCTGCAACAAGGCTGTCATTAGCAGATGAACCCTTTAACCTTCAACATAGAGCAGCTCCCCATTGTCTCCTCCAATCTGAGTCCTTGGCTACCTCCTACCTTAGAACTCCCCTGATGGATCATCACTGTTTTCTGAGTTCCCTCCAAGGCCAAGCTCCAAGGGTTGCCACGGAGACATAGGGTGTGCAGTAGGTATTCAACAAATACCATGTCCCTTCCACTTCCTGTACCAACAGAAGCTGGGGTCATGCTTTGTGGGCCTTGAGGCTAACCTGTAATCTAGGTTGGACTGTGGACATGTGTTCAGTTCTGTTTGTGTTTTGTTTTGTTTTGCTAATATGACTGCACTGTGAGCCTTCTTGTGTGTATTTTACATGTGGGGAAACAGAGCTTTGGAAAGGTCATGATATGGGGCCTAGAAGATGGCTCAGTTTACAGTAAGATGCTTGCCTTTCAAGCTTGAGGACCTGAGGACCTGCAGAAAAGTCAGGCATAGTGGCATCCACTTATGATCTTAGTGCTGGGAAAGTGGAGATAAGCATGTCCTTGGGTTTTGATGGCCATCCAGTCTAGTATAATTAATGGGCAACTGAGAGACCCTGTCTCAAGGAAGGTGGACAATGTTTCTGGAGATCTGACACATAGATGTGTACATGCACACACACTATTTATATATAATCCCGAATACTTTTATATGTTAAATCACTTCCACGTTGCCTGCAACATGGAACATAACACAAACATTCAGTAAACAGTTGTTATGTGTATCCTTCATGGATCCTGACAAGAAAAGGTCTGTTCAACTTTCGGGGATATTATTTTCCCAGGGGTACTTTCAGTCAATGCATGGCTGGATTTGTGGATGTAGAACACACAAGACACACTGAGCTGCCTAAAAAGGAAAGGCAAGGTAAAGCTTTCTTGTTGACCCAAAAGCCACCACCACTTCCATGCAGCAAGCATGGATGGTCACCAACTATCAACCATTGGATGAAGGTGCTCCTATTCAGTGGGGCCCAGGTATGAGTCACTAGACCACACATTGCACTACAGAGCCCTCCCTGCCTTATCCTCCAAGTGCCAGAACCCATGGACTCTCACAAGGAGTCTGGGAGATAGCTTCTTTCCCATCCACAGCACTTTGACATTTCCAGACCTTAGCTAGAGCCACCTGATGACTTCTAGGTGTGCTAGGCTTCTGACAGACACCTACCAGGGGTTACTTGCCAACATTTTCTAGTTCTCCTTTAGCTGAGCACTCCCCAGCCTCTCCTAGATTCTCAGACACAGCACTTCCAGTCATACAGTGGAGGAGCCACTGCCTCAGANTTAGTGTAGCCTCACCAACCAGCACTGACCCAAGTCTCCAAGCTGTGACCAAGGCTCTTCATCCACCCATTACATCCTTCTTAGCAANATTTCCCAACACCTCTTGGCACCATGTGCCTGCTCATTGCTGTGCCACAAAGAAATTCAGGACAAATGGCTAACTGAGGCATCTATTAGCATAAGCAGACACTGGCTGCCAGGTTCTCTCAGCATCACAAGTGCCTGTTAGAGAGTCCTGGCACCTGCTAGCACTTCTCACCCCCACCCCCTACCCTAAAACCTCTCCAGCCCATGGGCTGGGTTTTGCTTCCCTTCCCCAGCTTCTCCTTTTCCATATAACTCAGCCATTTTGGCCATGCCTGCTCTCTTGGTCCTCTTGGCCCCTCTCTCCTCTCTCTTCTCTTCTCCTCTTGCTCTTCCTCCATCTCCCTCTTCCAGTGGCCTAGTCTATTCTGCTGGCCATGTTCAGTCTTGACTCTTCCAGATGCCTCTGGCTGTTTTCTCCCTCATATCTACAATAAAAACTTTTCCTCAACTTTACCTTAGAGTGGTCATGTCCTCATTTTCATTCCATCTGGTGCTTGAAACCCTGGAGAGGCATACATGAGCCCCTTCCAAGGGACTCTGCCTCAGAACCAAACTGCTGGTCTGACTCCTAATGTGTGTGTTGATCATTTATTTCTGCTGATTCTGCTACAACCAAATTTGAATCCAAATTCTAGAGTTTACCTCCTTAGCTGCTTCTTCCCTCTACCTGCTCTAACCATTTGTCCCTCCCAATCTATTTGGTAAGTGTCTCTCTGCTTCCTAGAGCCTGCTACACCCTCTGGGGCCCCGTCTTGGCATCTCTCCATCTCTCAAGCCTGCTACAGCCTTGTGGCATCTTTACTAAGATACTCTCTCTCCTGTTGGAACACTCCTATTTCCCAGAAGCCTCTCTCTCCCAGTCCACCTCTTCAGCTGTTTTCTCTTCTACCTGCTTCATCCACTTGTCTCTCTTTCTCTACTGGGTGAATGTCACCCCAGAGTTGCCTGCTTTGGCTACTACAAAAGCCACACTGGTGTGCCAGAAAGCTGCTTTTGTCCTACAGTGACCCATCATGTGGAAAGGGATGCCTCTCCTCTGTGATTTGGAACATTTTTCTCTGACAGGGCTCTCAGTCTTCTTGGGGATGCCCTGGGTTGAAATTCTTGGCACCATAACACTTCCCCCTTATCTGCTCCCTTTGTTCTCAGCTCCTTCTTGCAGTTTCCTTACCTCTCCCTGGGACAGTGGCTCCAAAGCTTCTTCATGCTCTTCTGGGCTTCTACGACATTGGAACTCTCCCTTGGTTGGGATTCCTATCTACAACCCTGTTCTCTCTCTTAGCTCCCTCTTGGAGTTTATAGGAACCCTCCCCCTGGTGGAGTTCCATTTTGCAGCTCTTTCTCCTTCCCTTCTCGGACTCCGGGATTTTATTAAAGCCTCACTGTCTTACTAGAAATGGCTTGGCCTCTGTACAGCTCAATCAATGGCCAAAGATGGCACACTTAATTTTCAAATTCTCTCACATGGTAGCAACCTCTGCTACTGCACAAACAAATGATCCTCAAATCTCTTATTTCTAAACTACTTCCAAAAGTTCCTTATCTCTAAGATTTTTCTACTTTCCACTCTCAAAAATCTTTTATCTCTACAATTTCTTTGCTCTCAGCTCTCCAAAAATCACTTAAGACCATGCTGTAAACTATCTCAGGATTTGTAAATCCATTGGGTATGGTTAAGAGCCTATAAAATCTGTAATAAAAAGTTAGCTTAAAACTTATAACAAAAGGTTGACAGTTAAAATTTTAGGCATAGGTAATTTTAATTTGCTACATGTGATTCAACTCTTAAAAATTAGATCTACACCAGGTGGTGGTGGCTCACACCTTTAATCCCAGCACTTGGGAGGTAGAGGCAGACAGATCTCAGTGAGTCCAAGGCCAGCCTGGTCTACAAAGTGAGTTCTGGGACAGCCAAGGCTACACAGAGAAACCCTGTCTCGAAAAGCAAACAAACAAAATTAGATCTACAAACAAAATTAGATCTACAACTGTGTGTGTGTAACTTGGATTCAACTCTTGTTTAGAAAAATAGATATTTTTAAATAGCAACCACATGGTTCTCCTTCATCTTGGCTGATGATCTCATCAAGACAGAAGCTACCATGTGGCTGGCAGCCATCTTTACTAAGGTTAAAAGAGATTGCATGCACTGTAATTTTACCACCATCTTAAGGTGACCACATAGTATAAACTAACTAATGCAACAATGATAAAACTTCTTAGTCTGACTGAGCCCTTTGCTTATTATTGTATCTCCTTTTTAGACTAGAGAGGTAACAGTAGGTCTCCCAAATATCTTGGATTAGGATTTTTGTATGATGATTAACTCCTAAAGTTTATTAAAAAAACTTTATAAACTATATAAAGTTTATTAAAAAGTATATAAGTATATAAATGTCTACACAGGTTAACAAAAACTGAGTTAGAGATGTATGTCTAATCACATATGTCTTTACTAACTGTTCAATGCCAGGCTTCTAAAAATTTTAGATAAGTGTGGTAGTTTGAATGTAATTGTAAGCTCATAGGGAGTGGCACTATTGGGAGGTGTGACCTTGTTGAAGTGGGTGTGGCCTTGTTGGACAAAGTATGTCACTGTGGGGGGGTAGGCTTTGAGGTCTCCTTTGCTCAAGTTACATCTAGTTCAGACAAAATCCTATTGCCTATGGATTAAGATATAGAACTCTCAGCTCCTTCTCCAATACCAAGTCTGTGTGCACGCCACCATGTTGCATCATGATGATAATAAACTAAACCTCTGAAAATGTAAACCAGCCCCAATTAAATGTTTTCTTTTATAACAATTGCTATGGTCATGGTGTATCTTCACAGCAATAGAAATCCAAACAAAGACAATAAATAACAACATATGTTTGATAAATAAGGTTTATAAACTCACAAGGTTTACTCAGGTTTACAGTAACTGACTTGAAGATGTGTGCCTAGTCTGTCTCTGCTAAGCTTGCAAAGCTTGAGCTACTTGGATGAACTGAGTCATACAAGAAATTGATTTTCTGTAATGGTACACTATAAAAATGACCAAAAAGTTCCCAGCCTTTCTATGGACTGTATTTATGTTTTAAAGTTTATTGCATTTATGGTTAAAGTTTTGATGCTAAAGAATCTTCAATTAAATTTTTAACTCAAATTTTTAAGGCTCAAACTTAACAGAGATAAAATTATAAATTCCTTTTCCTTCCTTCCTTCCTTCCTTCCTTCCTTCCTTCCTTCCTTCCTTCCTTCCTTTCTTTCTTTTTCTTTCTTTCTTTCTTTCTTTCTTTCTTTCTTTCTTTCTTTCT
>LZPO01044402.1:40047-56723 GCA_001675575.1 Neotoma lepida
TCCTTCCTTCCTTCCTTCCTTCCTTCCTTCCTTCCTTCCTTCCTTCCTTCCTTCCTTCTTTAGAGGCAGGGCTTCTCTGTGTAACAGCCTTGGCTGTCCTGGAACACACTTTGTAAACTAGGCTGGCCTTAAACTCACAGAGATCTACCTGTCTCTACCTCCTAAGTACTGGGATTAAAGGCCTAATTTGTAAACTCTTAGATAACTAAGACCTGCAAGTTAATGCTCAGTCACCTCATAAATGGTCAAATTCTTTAATGTGCTCAGCACTATGCTTATAGTCATGCTAATTACAAATGAATTTCATTTACAGTGACAAGCTTTGTTTAGCTTCCTGAATATATTTTCAAGGTTAAGCCTAAAGCAAGTAAATAAAAACAAGTTAAGTTTGTTTAACTCAGATATACTTAATAGATAATGGTCCTCAAACTTTTCAGAGACATGCTGAATTTGGCATTTATTGTTTAATAGAAAAACTTTCCCATAATAGAAGAAGTGCCAGCTCCTAGCAGCAACTCTAAGGTCTCCAAAGAAGATGGGGCACAGATAACTCCACCTGGACTGTGGCAAAGCTAACTACTAGGCAAAGAACAGCCTCATGCCTCACCTACTGCCAGGGCCCTGAAAAAACTATGGGTTTGGGTTTGTTCAACTGTTGGGTTGACTGCTCTACTCTGCCTTGACAAAGTAGGTCAGTTTTTCCAAGTTCTTCCTCCACAGGAAAATCTCTCAGACCTTTTAGGTCTGGCAGCTGAAGGCTGATGCTATCCTGTGCAGCACCTGAAGATGCAATGTTGTCCTGTGTGACAGCTAAAGACCTATAACCTCTGACCTCTAATGAAGCCATCAAGACCACTGAAGTCTAGGTAGTGTGTAAGTCTCTGTCATTTTAATTGCTACATAGACCATTTGGATTATACTTCCTGCTATAATTTATCCTTCTCAGATCTCTGATGGTATTGATGGCTAACTGTAGCTTTGTCAGTTTGGCAGTGGCAAGCACCCAGCTCCTCCCCCAAAGGCTGCAGCTGCTTCTTCAGTTCATTTCCTATGTAAAATCTGGCCTCACTTTTCTAGAGCCACTAGATTTCCTGCTGAGAAAGGCAGATACAGGCACAGTTTACCTTGCTGACTGACTTCACTTTGAAAGAGATAAACTCACAAAACAGGTTTCAATGTAATTTTTTTACTATTCCTTTATTTAAAGGAACTTGCTTTGCAATGACTACTCTCAGTGATCAACCACTTGTGTCTCCTGATAAATGATTAAATAGAAAAAGAAAAGTTTTGATGTTTATTTAAGTTGTGGAGGGGTCTAAGAAAGTAATTTTGTTTGTTTGTTTGGTTGGTTGGTTGGTTTTTCGAGACAGGATTTTCTGTGTAGCTCTGGCTATCCTGGAACTTGCTTTGTAGACCAGGTTGGCCTTGAACTCACATAGATCTATCTGCCCCTGCCTCCTGAATGCTGGGACTAAAGGTGTGCACCACCACTGTCTAGCTTGAAGAAAATAATTTTAAGGTACATAAATGCAAGTTGTAAAGGAAATGATTTAAGATATGTAAAAATTCAGAAATGTTTCTGAATGTTGTTATACTTTTGTTATATATTAAGACTTCAAAAGTTCAGAGTTTTAACATTAATCAATGGAGTTCTGACAAGCTATTAATATAGCCCTGATAAACCACTGACTAAAATACTTCTCATTGTGCTGAAAATATCTCTTTCCAATCTATGTATCCAACCATCTGGACAGAGGAAAGAGTGTTCATGTTTTTAACCCAGAATTATTTTTTGGGTCTCCAAGCTTTTACTATGACTCAAAAGTGTGAGTCAACTACTTTTTCTATACTGTGGATTTCAGTACAGATTACTAACAGTGGTAATGCTAACATAGCTAAAACTTTTATCTCTTTTTGTAAACTTAAAAAATTCTTGTAAGCTTCAGGAAGTCATGAGACTTGGATCCACAGGTCAAACAGACTCCAGATAAGTATTCCTGTCAATCAACAGCCTAAGTTTCCATACCTACCTATTCCTGAGGGTGGGATCTGTGTGTGTGTGCACATGTGTGTGTGTGTGTGCGTGCATGTGCACATGTGTGTCTCTCTGTAACTGTGTCTTTCTCTGTGTGTCTCTTTCACTCTGTGTGTCTCTGTCTCTCTCTGTGTGTCTCTGAGTCTCTGTCTATCTCTGTCTCTCTCTCTTTCTCTTGCTCTCTCTGTCTGGGGGACTCCCCTCAGCTCCAATTACCAGGACCCCAGGCCTGGAAGTTTCAAATGTACACCTAAGAGAAAAATTTCCCCAAAATTCCTTAATTTTATCTTCAGTCCCTAGTCTACATCTGTCCCAACAGATTTCCAATCAACTGCAGACTGCTCCAAAGCTGCCTGCAATGGGCCAGTCCCAGTGCTCCTTGGAATGTACATCCCCCATGGCTCCAAAGCAGCCTGAACTTTACTAGCCCCAGGTGGTCTCACAGAACCTGGGCAGCAAGCAAAACAAATGTCCCCCAGCCTTCACTCCTCTCTCTCTCCCCATCATTTGACCATCATTCCAGCTTTCCTGGGCTAATAACAACAATACCTTAATTTCAGCAGGAAGTAGTTACAGAAGAGATTGTGCCACCTCTTATCATCAATAAAATGCTGGAATGGTAGGTTTCCAAGACACTCAGGACAAATGGCTAGCTGAGGTGTCTATTATATCAAAGCAGATACTGGCTGTTAGGTTCTCTCAGCATCACAAGTTACAGAGTCCTGGCTTCTCCCAGCACTTCTCACCCCCTACCCTAAAACCTCTCCAACCCATGGGATGGGCTTTGCTTCCCCTCCTCCAGCTTCTTTTTTTCTATATAACTCAGCCATTTTGACCATGCCTGNTCTCTTGGTTCTCTTGGTTACCATGGTCTCTCTTGGTTCTCTTGGCCCCTCTCTCCTCTCTCTTCTCTTCCCCTCTTGCTCTTCCTTCATCTCCCTCTTCTAGTGCCCTAGTCTATTCTGGTCATGTTCAGTCTGGACTCTTCCAGATGCCTCTGGCTGTTCTCGCCCTCATATCTACAATAAAAACCTCCTCAACCATTCATCAGAGTGGTCATGTCCTCATTTTCATTCACTTAGCAATAAGAAGTCCACCTCACCTATTGTACCATATTGTACCACATACCTGGGTCCTTAATGCCCATATGTGCTTGCTCATCCTTTCACTCCTTCAGCTAGGACCACCATCATCCTCCCTAAACAATGCTATGGCTTCCTGTCTGATTTCCCTGGCCCATAGCTCCTGTCTCACTGTGACCTTTACTGTTTGGAACAGACAGGATTGCTGTGATGGTCTACTTGCCCTCTCTGCCCAGCTGTGTGGCTCTGGGTGCATTCCTTGACCACTCTAAGCATCCAGTGTTTCAANACAGATTGTCATAGAGTTCTTGTAAGTTGCTTGGTTGGTTGGTTTGAAATAGGCAGACCTCATACTCATGATCCTTATGTATCAGCACTTCCAAGTTCTGACACCATTAGTATTTACATATGACCCTGAATATCCTCTTGTATACATTAAATCACTTCCAGATTGCCTATAATATGGAACATGTACAAACATTCAGTAAACAGTTGTTATATACACCAGCCATGCCAACTAGTCCCAAGTTTTAGGAGAAATAAATCAAGTAAAAACACTTGCCAAGGTCAAGTTTGAAAATGAAGCTGTGTCTATTAATAATCCTCCCTTAGCACTACCAGACTCCCACACATGCTGTCAGTGACATGAAGTGAGAGAGATGCATGGTCAAGTCAACAGGTGTGATGGTTAGTTTTAGAATCAACTGAAAGGAGGGCTGCCATGAACAACCGTGAGGGATTTTCTTAGGGTATTTGAAGTGGGGAGACTGACATCAAATGTGATTGGCGCCATTTGGTTGCAGCATAAATAAAAGATGTGAGAAAGAAAGCTTTGGTTTTTGCCTATTATTTAGTACCATTTGTGAAGTCATCACACAGCTTGCTGCTGCTGTGACTTTTACATTCCTTTGCAGATCTCAGAACCAGATTCTTTGGCTTTCCAATGTGAATTGCCAACCAGTGGCTCTACAGGAAACTGTCAGGCCCTCAGGGACAGATTGGGGCTACTGAGGCATCCAGCCTCGTAGACTGAGCAGCCACTGGGCTCTCAGCCTCTCCAGTGTGTAGAGGCCATATAGGCCAACCTAATAAATCCCCTTTAAACATATATTCATCCTCTGGGTTCTGCTCCTCCAGAGAACCCTGAGTAATACAACAGACAATTGACTGGTTAGTCCTTTGATAAGCAGAAGGCCCATGGGGCACCTAACCCAGAATGTTTGGGGAGGTAAGTCATTTAGGGGGAAAAGGGATCAGATAATCAGTACCATTGATAGCTAACTAATGTAGGTTTGACCCCAATATTAAGCCTATGACTGCTCTATTCTCCCTGTTTCCACACATGATAAAAATGCCAATAATGAACTCTGAGCCAAAGTGATGCTTGACCTGAAGTGCATATTTACCTCATGGATAACTAGACTTGGACAGCTCTATCCTACTTTTGCAGTGCTGGGGTTCAGACTCCAGTCCCTGCACATACTAGGAAAATATTCTGCCACTGAACTGTTCTCAGTCCCTCATGAGATTGATGTTAGGTATACTACTATTCCATTTTCAGAGAAAGAAACATTGAGTCTTGGAAAAATAAAGTGGCTTGCCTGAGGTCAAAGGTGGTCCTATCTGACATAAACTTGTGTTTACCTTGTTTGTTTGAGGTACAGTCACAGTCAGTAGCCCAGGCTGGTTTCGAATGTGTGGGCCTTCTTTCTGTCTCCTGCCTCCCAAGTGCTTAGATAATAGGTGTGTGCCACTATATCCTGCATGAACTTGTGTTTAAATCATGGAGCCTCCATTGCAAGACTGAGTCCTCATTAGGAAAAGAGACAACCCCACTCCTCCCAATCCCATGGGTACAGAGGACAGGTGAGGAGCCCTGGGCAGTGGCTAAGAGAGGATGCAATCACTCACATTACCTGGGATGGCGACCAAGTTCTGCAGCTCCTGCTTCAGGTCCATGATGTCCTTGCAGAGCTGAATGTCATCCATCCTGTTGGGGAGGGGGCACACAATAAGTTACTTCAGCAGAACATACCCCAACATCAGCCTGGTTTAAACACAGGTGGATGGTGAGAGTGGGTGCCCCTTCCAAGGGCTATGCCAACTGCTTCACTTGATTGAAGGAGGCCTGAGTGATCAGTGACCAGACTGTTTCCGGATAAGTCTGGGTTGTTATCTCGATTTCAAAATTTATGTCTAAGGATACACTGTTTGGAAAAAGGTTCTGATTTTGTTTCCACAGAGGATGAAAACCTGTGGATTGATTCCAGGCTAATATGGTTTGACCAGTCAAGACGCCCTGAGAGGCCCAAATAATCCAGCATTCAAAACGGCTTCAAGACAACTGGCTCAGACAATGCAGTTACTCCAGTCAGGACTTGACCGTAATTCTTAATTTTCTCAGGATCCCCATAAGAACACAGTGCCCCCTCTATCAGCAGGAAGTAGCCTAGAACACTACGCCCACATTCCCAAAAAATGGATTATGGATGTTTGTCTTTGTTTAGATTGTTGGTTACAAATTTTTATTAAACATAGTCAATCTCTTTCTAAAAAAAAGAAAGGGGGATAGGATATAAAAATGTAGGTAGGATATAGATACGATAGGATAAAAGGATAGATTGTTGAATCTACTTGTAAAGAACAACTTGTTTAAAATGTTTTACATTGGTATAGATTTTAGTTTATTTACACAAATTAAAGTTAATTTTGTTATACTGTATGTATATTTCTACTCTTGTTTAAGGTATTATGTTTATGTAATTCATTTAAATTGTAATGGATAATTAAGAAATATAGATTAATGATTAGTCTTCTCTGATAATCAAACTTATAGTCATGTTAAGTTTTCTAGGTGTATATAGATATATTTCAATTAGGTAGGTAATCTTCAAACACTTCAAAGACTGTCTCTTATACACATCTAGATGTGTATAAGAGACAGAGCTTAGACTACTTGAGAAAATGTTATACCGACTAGACATGCAGGACTCATGGAAAGGTGACCACTGAACTTTACAAGACAAGATGGTCCTTCAGGTTCCTGCTTCGCTGAGGAGACTGCAGATATTCTACAGGACACAGAAAGAAGTGACTGAGAGACTCTAGGCCTGTAGGCTGAAAAATGGATGCCCCAACATTACAAAAAAACTTTGGGTGACTGTCCAGGTAGCCAGCTGTCTCTGTCATTCTAGATTTTTAAAAGTTGCTTACAATATTCTTCCTCTTTACTTAGGTAGTATTATATCCTTCTGAGGTCTTTGATGTAGTTGAAGACTAGATAGTTATATTTTTCCTTGGTTGTAATAAAAAATAAATTAGATATAAAACTTTAGACTCAAATATAGGATAGATAAAATATTTTCTTTAATTTTGCCAAATACAATAGACTAGATATTGTAACTGTAATTCTTGCTAGATAACTGTTTTGTTTTCTGTAATTTTACTATGTTAAAGTTAAAACCTTCCTTTTAAATAGAAAGAAAAGGGGAAATGATGGGAATGTCTTTCTAAAAATGTGTTGCTCTGATTGGTTGATAAATAAAGCTGTTTGGCCAATGGTGAGGCAGAATAAGGTTAGGCGGGACATTCGATCTAGGGGGAGAGCAGTAGAAAGCAGAGCGGGGTGGGGGCAGACGCCATTCTGCCATCTAGAAAGCAGCATGTAACAGCACACAGGTAAAGCCACGTGGAACACATGGTGACATAGATTTATAAAATGGGTTAATTTAAGATGTAAGAGCTAGCTAGCAAGAAGCCTGCCAGGGCCATAGTTTAAAAATGATATAAGCCTCTGTGTGTTTATTTGGGTCTAAGTGCCGTGGGAGCCAGGCGGGATCAGAGACCGGAACCAGACAAACTTTCGCCTACACAAAGTAGAGTTATCTAAAGAAGGAACCTCAGCTGAGGAAATGTCTCCACAGGATTGGACTATGGGCAAGTGTGTGGGGCGTTTTCCTGATTGATGATTGATGTGGGCGGGCCCAGATCACTGTAGGCAGTGCACCCTGGGTAGGTGGTCCTGGATGAGAAATCAGGCTGAGTAAGTCATGGGAAGCAAGCTTGTAAGCCGCATTCCTCCATGTCCTCTGCTTCAGTTCCTGCCCAACTTCCCTGGCTGATGGACTACAACTGTGAGGTGAACCAACCCCCTTCTTCCCCAAGCTGCTTTTGGTCACAGTGTTTATCACAGCCGTAGAAACCCTAACCAACACATCTGGCAAGGCTAAACAGATGCCCACATTCACGCATCAGAGCTATTTGGCTTGATGAAATGGAGTAGCCTGAAAAGGTGTGACACATGCTCAGGTGACAGAATGTCATTTAGAAGCTGTGATGGTTAATACTGTCAACTTGGCTGGCTCTAAAATCACCTCTGAGCATGTCTTCAGCCAAACTTGACAACCCGGGTTCAATACCCAGGACACGCAGAAGTGAGCTGGGCCCTCAGGAAAATGTAAGCTCAGTGTTATCCCTGGAGTGCTGATGTGCTGACAAGTCTCCAGGGAGCCCTGGCCCCACCATTTCCCAGCACCATGCTGGGGGC
This sequence comes from Neotoma lepida, assembly GCA_001675575.1. Classification (NCBI taxonomy): domain Eukaryota; kingdom Metazoa; phylum Chordata; class Mammalia; order Rodentia; family Cricetidae; genus Neotoma; species Neotoma lepida. The sequence goes on from LZPO01044402.1 coordinate 47,711, forward strand.
CACAGTACAGACAGGAAAGAGAAGCACCTGGGACATCCTTGAAGGCCTGGCTGTCAGTTTCCTCCCTGGGGCTTTTTAAATGATCTCTATCTTAATCTCCATTGTCTCCTGGGTTGTGACCAAATCTTTCCCGGATGAGACACTCATTCCCCGAGAGAAAATCATATCCCCTTGAGAACAGCTTACTCTTTCATTCAAGAATATTCTAGACTGAGTTTTGATTCTTTTGTGTGTATGTGGTGTATATGAACTTTAAACTTTTAAATTTAGTTTACTTTTATTTTACATGTATGCATGTTTTGCCTGCTTGCATGTCTATTTACCATGTATGTACTTGGTGTCCATGGAGACCAGAAGAAGGCATTGGATTCCTTGGTACTGGAGTCATAGATAGTTGTGAACTGCCATGTGGGTGTCACTGGGTCCTCTAGAAGAGCAGCCAGTGCTTGTAACCATTAAGCCATCTTGCCAGTCCTATTTAATAATCTTTTATGCCCCAATGTCACCTCCACAACTTGTGTTAAGATTTAGCAGTCATTGAAATGTATTTGTCTTACAAGAGAGGTGATTCAGTCTGGAATGCATGGCCCTTTTGAAACAGCCATTAGCCTGGTCTTGGCTCCTAACTAAACCCTATTTCCAGTGATTTTTACCTGTCAGCCTTAGCCATGCTCACTTGCCTCTCCAGAGGTTTTCCAGCTTCCAGAACTTCAAGAATATAAATATCTTATAAAAAATGCAACCTAATCAGTGTTTCATATGATATGGGAAACTGTGTGTCTGTGAAGCCAATTTCTTGTGTTTTTTAATGAATAGGGGACCTTGCTCTGTAGCCAGATTGGCCTTGGAGCCTCCTCCCTCAGCCACCTGAGTGCTGAGATTATAGGGTATATACCACTGTGTCTGCTAATTGTTTTCTTTATGAACTCTCTCATCTGTATCTTGTTATGGCAGAACAACATAGATGAAGACGGGGGCTAGGTCAGACTTTGTAAGCTGTGGTTAGCCTACGAGGCTGTTCTGATAATGCTGGGATATCCCAGCCTCCTTTTCTTCTCATTTCTGATGAAGAGTGCCCCGTGGAAGAGTTTCCAGTTGTATGAGATTTGGGAGGACATCAGTGAAAAGAATTGGCTGGTAAAATGGCTCAGTGGGTAAAGGTCTTTGCCACCAACCTGATGACTTGTGTTTGATACCTGGGACCCACACAGTCAAAGGAGAAGAGTGACTCTGGCAAGTTGTTTCCTGACCTCCATGCACACACAGTCATGAGCATACACAGGAGCTGAGGAGGTGTCCAGTGAACTGGTGGGAATTAAAATCCAAACACTGGCAATCCATGCCAATACTTTGAATACAGTTAAATCCTTTAGTCTTTCTACTCTGTTTATGAATTTTTATCCCAGGGAGCTTACAGGCAAGTGAAAATGTAGTTATGACTGCTATAGCCTGTTTATAATAGGAAAAAACTGAAAGCAAGTGGATGTCCAACAGCAGAGCATGGCTGAAGCAAATTATGGTGCAGAGGCATGAAGTAGAGTTCTCTGAAGACATTAGCAGTATGGGAGAGTAAGCCACATGAAAGTAACTCACAGGAAAGATCACTATCCTGTTCTGCATGAAAAGAGACAGGGGGCTCCATTCAGTGTTACATTACTGTGAAAGAATACTTCCTTCATTAGCTTCTCTGAGGGTGTGTGTGTGTGTGTGTGTGTGTGTGTGTGTGTGTGTGTGTGTCCATGCAAGCATGTGGATGTGCCAGAGGTCAAGGTTGGATATCTTCCTTGACTACTCTTCACTTTATTTTTTTGAGGCAGGGTCTCTCACTGAACCTGTCACTCCTCAGTCTGGCTAGGCAGGCTGGCCAATGAGCTTCACAGATCCTCCTTCTCTGCCCCCTCTGGCTCCGGGGTTACAGATGTGTGCCACCACACCTGGCTTTTTACTTAGATGGTAGGGATCCAAATCCAGGTCCTCATGCTTGCTTGGGAGGTGTTTTTATCGACCTAATCACCACCCCAGCAGCCTACCAACTTTTAAATTTTGTCTTCCACTTATTCTTTGGAAATTTCATGCATGTATACATTGATCATATCCACCCCAACTCTAATACATCNGCCTCCCACCTTCATGTTCTCTCTCTCTCTCTCCCTCTCCATCTCCTTCTCTCTCAAAACCTACTAAGTCTATTTAGTGCTACCTGCTGGAATACTGATGGATCTTGTTGGCTTGCTCTTGTGTAGGTAGGTAAGAACTTACCAGAGCTGTAGCGAGTTTATGGGTGCAACAGCCAGGTCATTTCCAGAAGACAGCATCTCACAGCACTCTTCTCCCCCCTCCCCCCCTTACATTCTATCCACCCACTCTTCTGAGATGTTCCCTGAGCCTGGGAGAGGAGGGACTACCTTAGTTTTTGAGAAAGAGTCTCTTGTTGAACCTGGAGCTCACTGATTGGGTTAGATTGGCTGGTCAGTAAGCCCCCAACCCCCCTGTCTGCACCTTCCCTGCACTGGGATTACAGGACTGCAATGCTGCACCTGTCTTTTTCACATGGTTGCTGGTGACTGAACTCAGGTCTTTATGGTTTCATGGCAAGCAATCTGCTGACCAAGACATTCCCCATCCCCTTTCTCTGTAGTTCTTTTTTACAATAAGTTTGTGTTATTTAATTTTAAAATTTGTATTATTACTATTAACAGCAACAACAACAATAATCATAATAATAAGTGTGTGTGTGTGTATGTGTGTGTGTGTGTGTGTGTGTGTGTGTGCATGTATGACACTAGAGATGGAATCCAGGGCCTTGCTCAAGCTAGATAAATGCTCTTCCATTGAGCTACCTGACCCACCCAGCTCCTATCTGGATAACTCTGAAAGGTTTTTACATTTTTAATTTCATGGGCAACTCTTTTCTTTGGAGACCAATATAACCACAGTTGTCTCAGCTCCTCCATTCCCTGGCCTCTTCTGCCTTACCTTTAGCTAGAGTGTTTTGAGTTATGGCCCAGCAGCTGCTCTACAAGCCTATGAGCTATGGCCCCACATATTCCCAATCTTTGACCAAACATTTCCTAAGTCTTAGCACCTTTGCTGCTCAAACTAATTCCTGTGCAGCCTTCAAAACATCCCAGTGCCTCCTTCTGGAACCTTCTCTATGCTCCCAGGCTGGTTTAGTTCCTCTCTTTTTCATGATAGATCAGCTTTTGTGTTTCCCCAAACAGATTGTGCCCTCCTTAAAGTGACTTGACTTCTGTTTCCTGTATGGTACATCTCAATCAATATGTGATTTTTTTTTAAAGAAAGCAGACAAGCTGGCAGGTGGGCACAGAGAAGAACACATAGTCCTGAATTCCATTGAAACAAAGGTTAGAGCTTCCAATACAAGTGGAAATTTTCAAATCTTATGAGAGAGACAGCAGGAGGGTAATAACATCTATCAAAGGCAGTGAGTCATTCTGGAAGAAACCCAATTAAACACTGGTAGTTCGAGTAATGCAGCTTTGCATTCTGTCAATGAGCTCTTGAAGTAGCTGTCTTTCCCCGTGCCTTCCATGGTCAATCACCTGCCAAGATTTCCTGCCAATGCCCTTTCTTCTCTCCCACATCCTACATCCCCACTCCCAAAATCCACCCATCTTTCACACTGACACCAACAAAAGCTAACACATAGTTGACAATGTCCTATCACCCTGTATCTGGTCCCAGCACTGTCTGGGACAACACTCACCACCTATAGGGCACACATTCTCATTCTCTCTAGCAGTCTTAGAGATGTTAAATCAGTCAACCAAGATCATATAGCTGGCAAGACTCTACAGAAGATAATCTGGGGCAATTGTCACTATAATACTATGTACATATGTCACCTAGATCTCTTCCCCTTGTCTTTGTTCCATTTTTTGTAGTCATGAGCCTTTTAGAAGGCAGCAGGATCAGGCCAGGTGTGGTAAAACACCCAGGAAGATCTCTGGAAGTTTGAGGCTAGCCTGGTTTACGCAATGAGTTCCAGGACAGCAAGGACTATGTATAGTCTCCAAAAACCCAAAATAGATAAGTAAATAAGTAAGTGAGTAAATAATGCCCCAGGGCTGTGACCTTTGCACTATCTGTGTGACTGAGGCCACATCAGATCTTTCCTCAGATCCTTATCTCGAACTTGGTATTCTCAGTCAATCTAAGGAAACTATCTTAANGGAAGGTGTCACATGAACTTTACAGAGAGTTTTGATGGTCATCTCTTAAGCTTTACTGTGCACACAGGATTGAGTTAATTATCACCTGGAAATTTCACAAAATTGTGCTGTGTTATTTAAGCCTAAATGTAAATGACTTGGGGTCAGACTCTTGAAGTTTGAACCAACGCCTGCTACTGAGTCAGTGGAATTGGACTGGCTTCTTGTCTCTCATTGATTGTTACCATTCTGGCATTGGTGGTCACAGAGACCTCACATTGGGGGAACACGGAAAGGGCTGGCGGGAGGGTACTGGGAGAAGCTAGAGGGAGGAAACAATGGGAAAAGTGATAGAATTCTATTTCAATTAAAAATGTATTTAGGGGGCTGGAGAGATGTCTCAGTCGTTAAGAGCACATGATGCTTTTGCAAAGGAGCTGGGTCCAATTCCCAGCACCCACTTGCTGGCTCAAAACCATCTATCACCTCAGTTCCAGGGGATCCAATACCCTCTTCTGACTTCCACAGGCACCAAACACACATGCGGTGCAAATACATACATGCAGGCAAAACATTCACACATTAAATAAATAAATCAAATTAAATTTAAATTTTTTTTAAAAAAGTACAGTAGAAACAAACTGAGAAGCACAAGTCTGAGAGAGATAGAGATATAGATAGATAGATAGATAGATAGATAGATAGATAGATAGATAGATACATACATACATACATACATAGATACATAGATAGAGGAAACCAGTAACCAATCAGAGTCAGGATGTGGACATTATTACGGTTTGAATATGGCTTGTTTCACAAAAGTTCATGCTCTAGAAACTTGATGCCTTAATCTAAAGGAGTTAAAAGGGAGTGATACTTTGAAGAGGAAGAACCCAAAGGCAGTTGATAGGGCAAATGACCCTGCTGGGAATAGGTTGGTGTAGTGGATACCTGTTCTACCTATGACCTTGAAGTACTAGCCCCTAGGGCGTGGCCTTGGGGCTACCCTTAAGACCTGAAGGGCATGTACACCTTGTTCTGTTCTCCCTTGTGGACTTGGATGGTGGGAACTGACTCAAGCAGAAGAAGTGGTGTGGGACAGCCCACCAGCCTTCCAGGACCCTACAATGGATTTGCCTATCCTGTTTTGTGAGTTGTTCGCCCCCAAATAATTTCTAAATAAATAATTCCTTTATCAATATCTGTGAATTATTCAGCAATATCTGGTGCCCAACATGGGCACGAACCCATGACCCTAGGATTAAGAGTCCCATGCTCTACCGACTGAGCTAGCTGAATTATCTGGGTCATTTGTTTTCATTGGTGTCATGGTCCCCTTATCCTGAAAGTATATAAACTTTTAAAGGTAACATACATATCTGCACTGATACAAGTACAGACTATGCATTGTACACAAGTCAGCAAAAGATAATTTCTTGTTATGTGTTTAAGCAGGTAAAATATACATCACATGTCTTGTAGTTCTTTTAGGTTTATGTTTTTATATCTGTACTCAGGATTTCAGGGGGTCTTCCTCAATCAAATCTGATCATCTTTAATTTTGAATGAATCCATAGTCTCTCATTTCCTGTCGAAAAAAAAACATAACCTCTCCCCCAAAGTGGCATACCTTTTGACTTAAATTTTGGAGTCAAGCTGTTTTTAAAATATGTAGGTTGGGGCTGGAGAGATGGCTCAGAGGTTAAGAGCTCTGACTGCTCTTCCAGAGGTCCTGAGTTCAATTCCCAGCAACCACATGGTGGCTCACAACCATCTATAATGAGATCTGGCGCCCTCTTCTGTATACATAATAAATAAATCTTAAAAATAAAATAAAATAAAAATAGATCAATAAAAGCTTTAAAAAATTGAAAGCACATCCTACTTTAAAAAAAATTATGTAGGTTGGTTTAATTCAGCAGCTTTTAAAATAAAATGTCTCATAACAGTCAAAAAATTTAAAGACAACACAATAATATACATAATCCAGACTTTCTGTGCATTTTCCATCCTCACGTGGCTCATTTTTTTAAATATTACTTTATTCCCCTTTCTAAGGACTTTATTTTATTATTTTAAAACTATATATTTCATCTGATGAATAGGATTCTCACTTACACAACTAAAGTAAAACATAGCTCTCTGAACAAATGAAGATAGGTTTCTTCTGTATCCCAGAATCTAATCAATATTTATATGTATAATTCAGCTATTATTTAGCTTAAAAGGGCTTATTGGGAAATGTTATCATTTTTACTATTTTCTACAGAGAAAATATTTTTCAGGTTCAAATAACTCTGGACTTTTGAATTATAACCTGTATTTATGTTCAAGATATCTGTATATTATTTCTCCTGCAGTTGTACATCAAATGTTTTTACACTCAAAAAATAAAAAATAAATTAATTAAAAAATCTATATATTTCTTTTTATGACTGTCTATATCTTTTCTTTACTCTCCCAAGCCTACGCATATTTTTAAACACATTGTAACCCGTTTAGAATTTTTTCCATCTGAATCTGTTTTTATTGTGTATCTGTAATCATTTTCTGAGCATTGCTTTAAACTGCAGAGTGGCTAGGACCAAAGCAGCAGCCCTAGCTGCTGGCTCCACCCCACTTAGCTTACCAACATGGCGGAGGCATGTTCACCACCAACTCTAGGAGCCATGTTTACTGCCCCAACTCTGGGAAGCAGTGGGTTCATGCCACCACCAAGCAGATTGCAGCACATTGCCCACAAACCCCATTTAAGTGCTCTGTAGCAGGACCTCTTGAAAGAGCCCTCTGTGCAACCAGCACGAACCAGGAAGCCGGCATTTAAAGGAGCCATGTATTTGTTTGCTGCTAGCAAACAGTGCCTGTTTGAAAAAATGCGGTTACCAAGAAGTTGTGCTTGACTCCCATTTTTGTGGGTCCAGAAGCCCCCTTTAAAAAAAAAACAAAAACAAACTTTTTTAGGCTTTATGTGGATGTACGTACACCACNTGGGCACCAAATGTAACTGGAAGTTTTTCTGTGTCCCACTCAGTCCCATGGCCACTCTGTCCCAAGTAAACATACAGAGACTTACATTAATTACTGTATGGCCTATGGCTCAGGCTCATTATTAAGTAGCTCTTGTAACTTAATTCAACTCATTTCTATTAATCTATGTTTTGCCATGTGGCTTCATGGCATTACCTGTTCTCTCACATCTTGCTTCCCTTGGCAGTGGCTTGCAGCTTCTGCCTCACTCCACCCTTCTTCATCTTCGTCTTCAGTTTGAGTGTACTACCTAACCTTCTTCTGCCTCACCATTGACCAAACAGCTTTATTTATCAACCAATGAGAACAACATATATTCACAGCATACAGAAAGATATCCCACAGCAGGTTGGGTCTTATGGTAGTGGTTGTTTCAAAGACTGAGCTGGGCCCCTCTCTAGTATCTTCCTCTCTTACCATGTGACCCCCTAGGACTGTTTCACACATGTTCACACCATGTGATGCCATTTGTCATGTTGTGACATAGCCAAGGGGCCCTCAACAGATACCCATCTGTGCCCCAGCTACAGGAATCATAAAACAAATAAATTTCTCTTTAAAAAATATATTATTCAGTATTGGGTATATTCTTATAGCCATACAAATCAGATGAAGATAGAGATGTTTGCTGGTTTCTGTCTCTTTAACAATGCTCGAGGGCTGGAGAGGTGGCTCAGCGGTTAAGAGCACTGACTGTTCTTCCAGAGGTCCTGAGTTCAATTCCCAGCAACCACATGGTGGCTTACAACCATCTATAATGAGATCTGGCACCCTCTTCTGTATACATAATAAATAAATCTTTAAAAAAAAAAGAAGAAGAAATCTTTAAAAAAAATGCTCGAATCTTTGTCTATGTTCAGAAATGCTTGTGAAATAGTCCCATTTTTGTTTTGATTTATCAATATCTTAGCATAGACTTGTGTNATGTTGACAATCTGAAAAATTATCTGTGTTCATCAGAATGCCTTGCCAACTCCTGACTGTACTCCTAATGTAAGAAGCAACTTCTACACATCCTATTTTCCTAGAAGTCATTCTAAAATTCTGAACTATGGGGACCAGTCTGTTGTGTTTCCTTAGTAGCCAGCATGGTAACGTGCATACAGAAGCACTCTGTGACTGCTCAGTGAATTAAATCATGAGCACAGAGGACTCACTGGGACCTGGTGTAGCTGTGTTCCACTGAGGTAGTTTGTATTTTTAAGATTTAAGAACACTTGTAAAAAATGTATTTAATTCATTAATGAGGGAACCAGTATGATGGTCAGAGCTCAGTCAAGGACACTGAAGGAGCTGGGCTTGTAGGTGGACATCATGAAACTCTTAGAATAAGATATATGGTTATATACAAAGCTGATTAACATCTGGCAGAGCAAATCATACTCTAAGGCACCGGTTCTCATCCTGTGGGTCATGACCCCTCTGGAGGTTGAATGATCCTTTCATAGGGGTCACTTAAGACCATCAGAAAACACAGATATTTACATTATGATTCATAACAGTAGCAAAAATTATAGCTAAGAAGTAGTAATGAAATAACTTTATGGTTGGGGTCCCCACAACATGAGGAACTGTACTAAAGGGTTGCAGTGTTAGGAAGGTTGAGAATCACTGCTAAGGTGTTGCTATTTCTACTGGACAGAAATCATCATGTTAGTGTTCTGATAAAATAGTTAGCAATGAAGTTAAATGTTTGTACACTCTCCCAGACAATCCCCACACTCCTTGAGCAGAACTAGAAGCACCCCAAAAGGGTATGGAGGAGTACGTTTGCCCAACCTTCTCCCTGATTCCAGTTCAGTTTTTTTTTT
>LZPO01044402.1:56733-78096 GCA_001675575.1 Neotoma lepida
TTTTGCCTTAAAAGCATAGGTTGGATGTGGCACCACATGCTTGTAATTCCAGCATTTGAAATTCCATGCTGAGGCCAGCCTAGGTTACATGGCAAAACATGTATCAATAACTAAATAAATAATCAAACAAAAAAATAGTATAACATAGAACTGTGGCTTCTTAAGAACACATTTGACTGAGTCATCCTAGAACATGCTTCATATCTTGCATCAGCAACAGCTGCACTGATGTTTATTGAGTAGTGTCTGTACAGTTAGGTACTAGGATAATGGCTTCTTGTTTATTGTGCTAGGGCCTTCAGCAGGCTGGAGAAGCATTCCATTGCTGAGGGATAGCCCCAGTCATACTTGTACTTTTTATTTTAAAGTTTCACTAAGTTGCCAGACTGGCCTTGAACTCACTCTATAGCCTAGACAGTCCTTGAACTCATAATCTTCCTATCTCATTCTCTTGAATAACTGGGATTACAAATTTGTGCCTGGAGGTGTAGAGGGCATAGGTCCTTATGCTCACAGACAAGCACTAGAGAAACCAGGAATGTTAGGCACACAGGCTTGTCTCTTCAACAGAAGGGATGTGTACCTCTTTTCCACAGAAGACTAGGAGTGGATGTTGATATTACCCTGGTGATCTTTGCTATCTGTAGTGCCAGGCCTAAATCGGAATCCCCCAGACTATTACGTTCATCTCAAATTCTTCCTCCCTAGACCTTTATCTTGAGCATTGTTTCTCAGTCAATAGAATCCATCCTTAGAGGAGATGTCACACATACTTTATAGCCTGGTCTCTCCACTATCTCTGCCAGAGACCACACCAGATCCTAGTCCCTTAAGCTATGGAACCCATCTTCATGGTAGAGGTCACATGGACTTTGCAAAAGAGTTTCAATGTAGTCACACCTTAAGCTTTATCATGCACATGGGATTGAGACAATTGTTATCAGGGAACTTTTTCCCAAAGTTGTACTGTACTTAAATATGTCTGAAATAAACTGCCTAGTGTCAGACTCTAGAGGTTTGAATCAGCCAGGCTAACTAAGTCATGCTGGACCTGATTTCCACCTTGTCTCTTATGAATGTTTCCTTGTCAGCCATGATGCTTACAGGTACCTCCACAACGAGGCCCTGTTGTAATAACTGTGTTTAAGGTGTGTGTGTGTGTGTGTGTGTGTGTGTGTGTGGTGTGTAGGTATGCACATGCCATAGTGTGCTTGTGGAAGTCAGAGGACAGCCTCTTGCCTTACACCTTGTGTGAGGTCTCTTTGCTATGTCAGGCTAGCAGACCTGTGCAATTCTGAAAATTCTCCCTCAGCCTCTCATCTCATCACAGAAGCACTGAGGTTACAGGCCTTCACTACCAAATCTAGCTTTACGTAGATTCTAGAGATTTGAACTCAGAGCCTGTACAAGTGCTTTACTCACTAAGCCATCTTTCCAACCCTGTAATAACTTTTTAATGTGTCTTATCTCATCTATTATACAGATACATACACACACACACACACACACACACACACACACACACACACACACACGTAATTCATTCTGAGGAAAACAAGTGTGGTTTGATAGAAGACAGACCTGGCCTCTGTCCCAGGTTGTCACAAAGTTCCCAATCCCTGAAATTTTCTAAGTAATAAGCAACTCCAAATTCTCACAACATTTCCCTTTTAACTACACTCAAGTTTATACCCAGGTGACTCGGGTTGACCCTATATAGCTGCAGGGATAACCAGAAAGATCACTGGTTACAGGAGGGGAATTTTCATTGCTACCTAAGACNTATGGGGAGAGGAATGGCTGGCGGGGAGCTTCAGGCAGTGTGAGGTCATGGACACGCTGAGGTCAGACAAAGTGGCAGCACACAGAGAGGCCATGGGAGCTCCACTCAGGTCCTGTGCCCACACACTTGCCTCATGTGTTTATTCCACATAGTTGTTCCTGAGTGGTATTTTTTAACAACAAACTAGGAAATATAAGTATTTTCTTGAGTTCTGAGTAATTTCAGTAAAATATTAGACCTATAGGGTATTGTGGTGACCTCTGATGCTGTAGTCCAAAAGGCAGAGGGTAGAGACCCTTGTAGGCAACATCTGCAGCAGGTTAACAGGACAGGGCCATCTGATGCTTACTTCAGGAGACAGTGTCAGAATTGAATGCTAGGTTTGCAGAAAAATGGATGGATCTGGAAACTATTATAGGTAAATGAGGGACCCAGACTCAGAACAGAAATCATATGCTCTCATATGCAGACCCTCCTTTACCATGTTCATATGTTTGTATCTAAGTGAGTGAGTGTATGGGACAGGCTGTGAAACCAGCAAGGAGATCATGAAAAAGGAAAAAGAGGTGTCAAGAAAGAGTAGGGTCAGGGGTGGTGGCACACACCATTACTCCCAGCACTGGGAGGCAGAGACAGGCATATCTCTTTGAGTTCGAGGTCAGCCTGGTCTACAGAGAATGTTCCAGGATAGCCATGGCTACACAGAGAAACCCTGTCTCAAAGAACAAACAAACAAAAAATGAAAGGAAGGAAGGAAGGAAGGAAGATAGGAAAGAAAGAAGGAAGGAAGGAAGACAGGCAGGTAAGCAAGCAGGAGGATCAGAAGTTCAAGGTTATCCTCAGCTAATATAACAAGTTTGAGGCCAGCCTGGGCTACATGATACCCTGTCTCAAAAAGCAAAGCAAAATACAACTCAAACATAACCAAAAAAAAAAAAAAAATCCAACCCAACTTTAAAAATAACCAGCCTTCCAGTAAAGGGCATCATGGTGTCATGGTGTCACCCACCATTCTATCTGTCTGATAAATGCCCGTTTTTCAGGTTTCAGAAAGCTAAGAATTGAGCACCAATGAAGCAGTGACCTCCCCATTCACTCAGCAAGCTGTGCCCATTTGTGGTGACATTTTATCTGTGTCCCTCAATAAAATTTTTCTGAGGATCAGAGGACAACAGTCAGCCAGCTAGTAGTAAAAACAAAGGTCATGCAGTTTTAGCACACGCCCTTAATCCTTCTGGTTTTCTGTGAGTCCAAGGTCACACTAGGGAATAAACTGGAAGGTGGTGGTCGCACACGCCTTTAATCCCAGCATCAGCCATAGAGTTCTGGAAGTCTGTGCAGACAGACAGGAAGTGATATAGCTTGGTGGAGAGAGGAAATGAAGTAGCAGAATGGACAGGCATAAAAAGCCTGCTTAGACAGGAAGTTGCTCTCTCTTCACTTTGCTCTCTTTGGAAAGCGCTAGTGAGGTGAGGCTAGCTGGTGGCTATCCTAATTTCTCTAATCTCTGTCAGATTTTTCAACCCTATTTCTTGCTCCATGTGTTTATTAATAAGACTGTTTAGAAATTCGTCTTACACCCATCTCTGCCTCTGTCACCCTGAGAGTCAACCTCTTGACTTAGTCCTTAAATGAACTGCTATGGTCACTTAGTGTAAAAGACTGAATGAATAACGATCCCAAAGATATCTATGTTAGTGATCTGTGAGCCTGCTACTATATGTAGCTAAAGGAATGTTGCAGTCATGACTAAAATGAAGATCCAGATAACCCTGAATCATCCAGGTAGGCCATAGATGGACATACAGGTATCCTTTAAGAAGGTGATTTGACACAGAAGAGAGAGGTGCAAGACAATCTCAGCTGAAGAGAGATTTAAAAAGGGTAAAGTGAGAACTTCAGGAAGGAGCTGCAAGCCAAGAAAAGCAAGCATTATGGGATGCTATTCTTTGAGTATAATGGCCATTGTTATCGTGTGTGTGTGTGTGTGTGTGTGTGTGTGTGTGTGTATGTGTGTGTGTATATGTGTGTGTGTATGCATGTGTGTGTATGTGTATATGTGTATGNTGTGTGTGTATGTGTGTGTGTATATGTGTGTGTGTATGCATGTGTGTGTATGTGTATATGTGTATGTGTGTATATGTGTGTGTGTATGTGTGTGTGTGTATGTGTGTGTGTGTATGTGTATGTGTGTGTATGTGTGTGTGTGTATGTGTGTGTATGTGCAGATGAGCTCCATGTTTATGCATATGTGGAGCCTGAAGAGGTTGGGGAGTTTTCCCTATTGCTCTCCATCTCCATTGTTGAGATAGTTCTCATTGAATCTAGAGCTGGTGGCTGGAGAGCCTAGGGTCTGTTTCTATTCCCTAGTGTTGGGGTTATAGGTGCTAGCCTCCATGAACAGCTTTTACGTGGGTGCTGGAATCTGAACTCTGGTTGCCACAGCAGCATTTTATCCACCGAGTCATCTCCCTGGCCCAGAGCAACTGTGTCAACATGTAAATGCCCCTCAGGATGAGGCCCTTTGGGATTCCCCCGTAATAGGGTGTGAGGAGGGTCTACCTGAGATCCCACATTGTCTGCAGCAGCTCCTCCCATCTGCTCCTAATTCTGCCCCAGATGCAGGTGGTCTCAGGTGGTGCTGGAATGTATGGCACACATGGAAGGTTACCTGAAGATACTCATCTATGCCATGCTAGCTCGAAACTTTTCAGGGGTGTGGCTGTTTGGGGTCATCCACATTCCTATAAGTAACCCCTTACCCTTGCTCTTGAAAAATAGGCCCAATAAGCTTGTTGGTTCACCAAGCCAGTTTAGCAAAATCATTACTTTGGTCAGTGGGCCCTGTCTGGGGTGAGTAAATGTTTGCTCATGTCTCCCCAGGGAAAATTAACACAACAACAAGAAACAGAACTGCAGAAGCCAGGAAAGGTTCTCACCCAGGAGCCTCAGCTGAGAGAGGCATGTCTCAGACACCTGGACTGTGGACCAGGGAGGTGATTGTCAAGACTTTTGGCTTCCGAGATTGTAAAGAGAACAAATAACCACTGCATAAAGACTGGGTCTTTATATCTTGTCCCCACAGCCACATGGAGGCAAATCTACTTTCTGCAGTGTCTACACTGAGAGCTGTAGCAGCATTGTCCCTTCCTGAANCCTGGGCATGCCTTCCTCTGGCCATTAGAGCCATACTGCCCACACCCACTGACCCCAGGGCAGCTTGAAATGGGACAGTCTGACAACAGGAGAAGCAGGAAGGTGAGACCTCACCACTCATTAAATCTTCACTGAGTGCCAGTGCAGGGTTTGGCCATATGTCTGGGACCACCAACATTGCCACTAATGTTGTAAACAATGAGTGTTAAATGGCTTAATATTGGTGGCCCTTGTTGAGATCAGCATCCAATAAGAGACATGTGGAAGTCATATCAGATTTACAGACACACACAAAGGCTTCTGAAAAGAGGACCAAGTGCCAGGGAGATGGCTTAATTGTCAAAATGCTTGTCCCATAAGCATGAGGACCTGAGTTTGATCCCCAGTACACAAGTAAAAGTGTCAGGCTTGGTAGCAGGTGCCTGTAACCCCAGACCATGGAGGTGGGGGCAGGAGAATCTCTGGTGCTTGATGACTAGCCATTCTAATTAAACTGGTGAGCTCCAGGCCAATGAGAGACCCTGCTTCAAAGGAGGTGGACATTGTTCCTAAAGTGGATGTTCTCTGACCTCCACATGCACCAACTCACATACAAAAAGCACACAAATACATATAAACACATAATAATAGATACTTCTGGCCTCCACATACATGTACACACATGTGCACCTGCATATACATGAACACACACATATACCCAGGAGCAGAGTGACAGTGGTAGGATTGGGCACAGATGGGGAAGGGTACAGGTCGCTTCCTGAGTGTGACCCAGGATCTGAGCTCAACAGCAAGAGGAAGCATTATTCAGGGGCCTTAGTTAACTGGGGCCATTGTGATAAAACACTGGGTGGCTTATAAGCAATAAGGCTGAAAGCCCAGCCTACATTCAGACTAGGTCTTCATACCTCAATTACCCAATCTAGAAACTCCCTTATGACTGCCAGGTGATTCTAGATCTTGTCAAGTTGACTGTAAGACGGATTTTCTAAATAGTCTTGTTAAATAAAACACAGAGGCAGAGATGGGGTGAAAGTCTGACAGAGATCAGAGGAATTAGGAACAGCTACCAGACTCACCTTAGACTGCCTCCGCTGCTTCCAAAATGGAGAGAGACCTCTACACCTTATACCTCCACTTTTATATCCCTTTCTGTTCTGTTCTCCCATTGGCTCTTTCAGCCTAGCTACATCACTTCCCCCTATGGCCTACTTCTGTCACTTCCTGCCTGTCTGTATAGACCTCCAGAATTCTACGGTTGATGCTGGGATTAAAGGTATGTGTCTCCACGTTCCTAGTGTGACCTAGAACTCACAGGGATCCAGACAGACCCTGCTTGCTAAGTGATAGGATTAAGGGTGTGTGCTAATTTTGTAAGGCTAGCAGCTGACCTTGTTCCTCTGATCTTCAGATAAATTTTATTGGGGGACATAGATAAAATACCACCACAGTTGGACAGAGAAGATTAGCTACCACAGATACAAATTCCTATTTACTCATCAAAAGTCTGAGCTTTAATGTTCTCCCCCTGGGGATCCCTGGAGACTCCCAGTTCAGACCATAGTACTGGGGAATAGAAGTAGAGCAGGAACTGGGATCTAAGTTGAGCATGGGGAAAACACATACAAGACATAAACAAAGAGTAAAAGAGCATTGACACAAAGGTCCCCATGGCAGAAGGGGCCTGGCATGTGTATGAAGTGACAAGCCCAAGAAAGGATGAAGGGGAGGATCAGGGCTAAGGAACAGCTAACAGAGAGGTGGGAGTTAGTGTTGAATGGAACTCAAGCCTCAGCAACAGCATTAAGTGGTAAGACATTGATGAGGTGATAGGTCAGAGAGCTCTGCTCTAGTGGATGGGGTCAGTACCCTTATAAGAGCTTGTGGGATGGGGCCAGCAAGATGGCTCAGATGGTAAAAGCACTTGCTGCACAAGCCTGCCAACTTGATCCCTAGAATCCATGGTGGAAAACCGACTCCCCAACATTGTCCTGTGACTTCCTCATCTGCCTTAGCACCTGCGTGCATGCCATGCACACACACAAATAACTTTTTAAAAAGAGTTTGAGGGAGTCCATTGTGCTCTCTGTCCCTTTGGTCCCCTCTGGAGGACATGGCAGCAAGGGGCCATCTTGGAAGCAGAGAAGAACAATAATGAGTTTGCCTGTGCCTTGATCTTGGACTGCCCAGTATTCAGAACTGCAAGAATTACTTTCCACCAATTATGAACTACCTAGTCTAATGTGTTTTTATTACAGCAGCATGCCTGGTTAACCCTGATGTACAGATTGGAAGATTGCCTTGGTGGCAGTGCCCAAGCCTAGATGAAGGAGGGGGCTGGAACATGGGCTTCCTGGTGGTCATGGAGATGGAAAACAGTGGACAGCTGAAAGCAGACTTAGGAAGTGACAGGGATGAAATGTTGTCATGGACTTAACATGTAAGGTAAGGTCAGAAGGGGCCAAAGATGATGCCAATTTCAGAATTTTGTGGTTCTAGGTGCTGAGCCATTTACTAAGGAAAGGTTGGCAGGGCCAGGGGCTTGGAGGGATCTCTGGATATGGTGGGTGTCTTAGTCAGTATTCTTTGCTGTGAAGAGGCACCATGACCACAGCAACTCTTATAAAGAAAAGCATTTAATCAGGGCTTGCTTATAGTTTCAGAAGTTTAGTCCATTATCATGGCAGAGAGTATAGCAGCATGCTGGCAGACATGTGCTAGAGAAGGAGCTGAGAGTTCTACATCTAGATCTTCAGGCAGCAGGGAGAGACACTGGGCCTGGCTTGAGGTTTCAAAAGCCCACCCCTAGTGATACACTTCCTCCAACAAGGCCACACCTACTCTAACAAGGCCACACTTCCTAATCTTTCTCAAGAAGTGCCATTCCCTGATGACTAAGCATTTAAATGTATGAGCCTGTGACGGCCATTCCTATTCAAACCACCACAATGTATTTAATGTCTCAAAGAAGACAGCAGATACTAATGCCCCCCCTGCTCTCAATGTTCTCCTTAGAAATTCACTGTTGAGACAAGGTAGTGTCACACAGCACAAATGCACCCAATACTGTTGTGGGATATTTGTACACTGTGTGAAGGTATATTGCTGTGATTGGTTTAATAAAGAGCTGAATGGCCAATAGCTAGGCAGGAGAGATAGGTGGGACTTCTGGGCAGAGAGGGAAAGACAATAATCGAGGCAAGCAGGATGCCAGGAAACACAGAGAGGTTACAGGAGGTGCAAGATGGAAGAGAGGTAAAGCCATGTGATAGAATGTAGATTAAAATAAATGGGTTAATTTAAGTTATAAGAGCTAGCTAGGAACAAGCCTAAGCTATAGGCCAAGGTTTCATAATGGATAAGAGGTCTCCATGTCATTATTTGGGAGCTGGCTGGCAGGACAGAAAAAGACTCACTACACAATACCACTGACCCAACACTCTTGTGAAAACTGATCCATTTATTTGGAAAAAGACATCCCCTTGGCCATGAATTTCACTATACATTCTTTTTTTTTAAATGTTCATTGGGGTTTTACTTGCATGTATGTCTGTGTGAGGGTGTCAGAAGCCCTGGAACTGGAGTTACAGACAGGTGTGAGCTGCCATGACAGTTCTGGGAATTGAACCTGGGTCCTCTGGAAGAGCATCCACTGCTCTTAACCACTGAACCATCTCTCCAGCCCTGAACTGTACATTCTTAAATGGCTAAGAGAGAAAATTTTATGTTAATTTTACAAGTTGGGGGAAACTGTGTATTTGTAAACTATACATAAGAGCAGGCATAACACATACAGTCAGTAGAGTCACAGGGCTACAACATGATTGGCACCCTGCCCCATCTCCTCATAGCTCCCTCGTTCCCTTAGGGCTAAGCTGTACAGCAAGCTGGCTAATTGTTTATGTTAATATTTTATTTCATATATGTGCTATCCATATTGAATGCCAATACAGGCATTCAATATGTTATAGACTTTGATTTTTATATATTTCTATCTGTACACAAGACTTTTACCTATCATGCTTTTTGTTTTTGTGAATTTGAATGTGTATATATGCATGTGGAGGCCAGGGAGAGCTGTGGGTGCCCTTCTTCAGATACCATCCACCTTATTTTATGAACCAGGCTCTCGCATTGGCCTGGAACTCATTGATTAAGCTAGGCTGGCTGGTCCCTAAATCTTCTCTTGTCTTAACCTCCCAGGGCTAGAATTACAGACATACACCACCACCACCACCGTTCACCCTTTTTTTATGTCAGTTCTGGAGACTAACCTGAGGTCCTCATGTTTGTACCAAGCATGTTCCTGTGCACCATGTGCATGCCTGATGCTGATGCATACGCATGTCTGTAGATCATTTCACCATATAACCAGGCTATAGTCAAACTGTGCTTTCTACTGCTAATAAGATTTGAGTTGCTCCTGATTTTGCTTTGAGTTTTCTATTGCAAACAAGGCTCCTGTGAAGACTGTGGAGCCTTCCTTCTGCTGCTCATGCATAAGAATTTCTGTAGGGTAGTTCTCTCCCCATGTACTTTCCTCTCTTTATTTCTTGATGTGATATAGCAAGACTTGTTTCAAAGCAACAACAAAATCAAAGTATTGGGTTTGGGACATAACTCAGTGGTAGAGCACTTACCTAGCATGTTCAAGATCCTAGTTCAAAGACTGGAGAGATGGTCTAGTGGGATTATGGATGGAAAGGAATGTCTTACTAAGTAGACCTACGTGGACTCCAACTCACCATCCTTTTGCCTCTGCCTCCCAAGTGCTGGAATAACAGGTGTGCACCAACACACTCAGCTCCTAGACAATTTTTTATGGTCAGAGATTGACTCTTCAACCTTGTGCAGGCTTAGGCAAGCCTAGATCACAGCCCCAGGCCTAAAACAGGTATATGGTAACATGGAGCTATCAGAGAAACATGGCCTCTTGACCCTTGCTCTGACTGTGAAGCTGGAATACCAAGGGCTTGTTAAGTAAGAGGCATTTCTCTCTTCATCCCACCCAAACACACCTCACAACCCTTGTTGCAGAATATTTGTTGACACTGTGGGAAGCTATATCACTGTGATTGGTTTAATAAAGAGTTGAATGGCCAATAGCTAGGCAGGAGAGAATAGGTGGGACTTCTGGTCAGAGAGCAGAACTGGGGAGATGAATCTAGGCAGGTGAAAGAAGCCAGAGAGACACCAAAGAAGTCATACATACGGTACAGAGGAGAGGTAACTGAACCATGTGGCAGAACATAGATTAATAGAGACAGGTTAGTTTAAGTTATAAGAGCTAGTTGGGGAAAAGCCTAAGCTAAAGCCAAGCTTTCATAATTAATAATAAGTCTCTGTGTCATTATTTGGAGCTGGTGTCCCAAAAGATAGTTCAACTACAACCCCCAGAACACTCAGAAAAATCCCTAGGGGAGTCAGACATGGGGCAGCAGTGTACTCCTGTGATCCCTGCACTCAGGAAGTTGGAGCAGGAGGGTTGTGAGTTTGAAGCCAGTCTGGGCTACATAGCAAGACCCCATCTCAAAACAGACAAACAAACAACAAAATGAAAAAGAAATCTAGCTGTTTTGTGGCCTGCTTGTCTTCGCTTCTCTCTCTCTCTCTTTTTTTTTTTTTCCGAGACAGGGTTTCTCTGTGTAGCTTTGCGCCTTTCCTGGAACTCACTCGGTAGCCCAGGCTGGCCTCGAACTCACAGAGATCTGCCTGCCTCTGCCTCCCGAGTGCTGGGATTAAAGGCGTGCGCCACCACCGCCGGCTCGCTTCTCTTTCTTGCTCCTATGTCCCATTCCCACTCTCTCCAGACCTCTTCCCTCAGTTCCCTTATTACTTCTCCAATTCTTGCATATTTTGTTCAAGAGAGATGCTTTTTAGATCTTCTGCAATTAAGGGTGTCTTTTCCCACCTGGCTTTGGTAACAGGGACCCATTTTGAGAGATGCTATTTAAAATTAGAGTACAACAGAGTGTGGCTGAGACATGTCAAGTTACATAAATTCACTGTATTTTGTTTTGCTCTTAGCTTGAAGCTCTTCCTAACAGGTTAAAGGGAAGAGAAAAACACAGATTGTTAATTAAAAGAATAATAAAGTTCAGGCTCAGTGATAAAGTTGGACTTGTTCAGTTTTGAAACAGAGTCTCACGTAGCCCAGGTTGGCCTTGAACTTATTAGGTACCCAAAGATGACCTTGAACTTTTGATCCTTGAGTGATAGGATTACTGGCCTGTGGTGTGGGGGATGAACTCAAAGCTTCCTTTATAACTAGGCAAGCATTCTACCATCTCTGCTACATCCCCAACCATCTCTGCTACATCCCCCACCCCACAGATTTGTTTATGAGAGCCAGATCCAGGGCCACCCCATCATCAGAGCTCTTGGGGCAGCCCCTCAGCCCCAGCTTCTCCCAGGGCAAGAGCTATAAGAGGGGAATCTGAAGGAGAGATAGTCATCATCTCTCCCTAGCACAGTGCTAGGGATTAAAGGAGAGCCACCCATTTTCATATGTATCATGCCTGTTTTCCCCTTGCTACAGCATTGCCAGGGAGACATCATTGTCCCCATTGTACTGTGGAGACTCACAGAGGTGAGAACTTACTAAGGGTCCAAGAAATTAAGCTTGCTTTACCCAGCAGGGCTGCATAAGTGGATGATTTGACCATGGGCATGGTTACTAGGTATTTGGAAGGGTCTACACTTGGCTGTGCCATGTGCTTTGATCTTGCTAGGGGGAAGTTATTTTCCCTGCTCTACGGCATTGTTATAAAAAACCCTTTTGAATAAACAGAAGAGGATGTTGGGTATTGATCCAGGCCCTCCCGAAGCTATCCTGTGTTTCTGTCTTTCTTCTCATNGGCTAGGTCTCTCTTTCTATCTAATATTTCTTATCCCTCTCTCATAAGAACCCTTCAAAAGGTGGGAATGGGCCTTCCACATTGTACTTATGGAGAAACTGAGGCTCCAACAGTATTTGTTCTAGGCCACACAGTGGGCAATAGAAACTAGACCTAAAACCATTGCTTGGGCAAGTGACTTGATCTCTCTGTGCCCCAGTTTCTCATCTATAAAATGAGTATGTGATATCATCTGCCTCCAGAGCTGTCTTAGTCAAGGTTTCTATTGCTGTGAAGAGACACCATGACCATGGCACTGCTTAAATAAAACATTTAATTGGGGTGGCTTGCTTACAGTTTCAGAGGTTTGGTCCAGTTTATCATGACAGATGTGGTGCTAGAGCTGAGAGTGCTACCTCTTGACCAGAAGGCAGCAGGAAGTCAACTGACTGTCACACTGAGTGAAGCTTGAGAAAAGAGACCTCAAAGCTCACCCCTACAGTGACACACTTCCTCCAACAAGACCACACCTCTTAATAGTACCACTCCTTTTGGGGACCATTTTCTTTCAAACCACCACAAGAGCTATGATGAAGATCAATACATCAATACACAGAGAATCTTCCTCAAGTGTGGATGCTGTCTACAATGTGTGCATCTGCTGCTGCTCTTGGGATCTCTGCCAGGTTCCTAGGACTTGAACTCTTCCTCAAACTTTATACTTCTAGATGAAATAGTTCTGGGTAAATATTAGAACCCAGGACCTTACTCCTGAGATATGCCCTTCACTCCATCATTTTTCTTGCCTGGTGCCATTAAAAGCTGCCACTGCCTGGAACAAGCTGAGAGGAGGGCCACATATCCCTTTTATGAAAATCCAACCAGCAGGTAGAGAGTGGAGATAACCAGCCCATCCCACTGGGAAGCAGAGGGTACTTAATTTTCTAGAACCCAGATAAACAGCAGGAGCAGGGAGGGGTATGAGACAGAGAGCTGATCCAGGCAGCCAAGGGCTATAGGAGTTATTAGATGCTAATGATGTGAGCCCTGGTTGGGATGAAGGGAAAGTAGCAGACAGGATTGGAGAGACAAGAGTGCCCTGGAGAAGAACAGTCCCAGGCATTAGCCTCCAGCTACCTGCTGGGTGCTGCAAGGGATGGGGTTCTCTGAGACCCAGGAGCTCCCTGACTTCTTCGAGGGAAAGTTCAACAAACCTCAGCAAAGAGATCTCAAAATGGCATTTTGTAGGTTCGAAGCCAGAGGGCAAGCTAAAGGGAAGACACAGAGAAGACATACTAGGTATTCATATTGGGAAACACACCAAGCTATGTATCTGACCATGGCCTATAAGTCTGATTGTGGTGTATAACTTGACTGCATGAACCTGGGTGTCATGATATATCCTGTTAGGAAGCACTTAGTGTGTGCCAGGGCCCAGGAGGACTAAAAAAAATACCAATATTGTGAGTGTCATAGTTACTTTTCCTGTTAGGACAAAATAGCTGGCAAAAAGCAGTAGAAGAGTGGAGGGGCTTACTTGGTCTCNCTGTTTGTGAGTGCAGCAGGGACATGAGACAGCTAGTCACATCACATACACCATCAGGAAGCAGAGAGATGAGTTACCGCCCAGGTGGCTTTCTCCTGTCTTCCTTTTCATCCAGTCCATGTTCCCTGCCCAACAGGTTGAACTGTCAATATTGAGCATGGGTCTCCCTCCTCAGTTAAACCCCTGTAGAAACTCCCTCAGACACCCCCAGAGCTGTGTTCCCCGGGTGATTCTAAATCTAGTCAAGTTGGCAATCAAAATAAACCATTAAGAGGTTCTCCAGGAACCCTTGCCGAAACGGGGCTCCACAGCAAGGTCATAGTGGGCTGGCTTGACTAACTTGGGGCTTAGGATCTGCAAGTCCCAAACTATCATTCTGTATCCTGGATCTAGAATGTCCCCCACAGGCCCATGTGTTAAAGGCATAGTCCCAGGATGGTGATGTTAGAAGGAAGTGGAAACTTTAAGAAGTGGAGCCTAGTGAGAGGAAGTTAGGCCATGGGGGGATTCTTTTGCAGAAGATTTTGGGACCCATCTTTTCTTCCTTCCTTCCAGGGTATTCTGTGTCCTCCAGGCTCACAGCAATGAGGCCAACTGATCACAGACCTGAAACAATGAGCCTGAGAATCCTCTCTGTTTGTGAATCCATTATCCTAGGTATTTGTTATCATAACAGAAAGCTCCCTAGCATGGGTTCTTTCCAAAGAAAAGACACTGTCCAATATACTTGTGTCTGCTCCCAACTCAACACATGGGGAGAGAAAGTTTTTATTGTAGATATGATTGAGAATTCAGCAGAGGTATCCAGAAGGGTCCAGACTGAAGCAGGCTATGGGGGATGGGGCAGAGAAGAGAGGGAAAAGAGAGAGGGCAAGAGAGAGGACCAGGAGCCAAGAGCAGAGGATCAAGGGAGCACATTGCCAAAATGGCCAAGTTATATAGAAAAGGAGAAGCTGGGGAAGGGAAACAAAACCCAGCCCATGGGCTGGAGAGGTTTTAGGGTAGGGGGTGGGGGTGAGAAGTGCTAGCAGGTGCCAGGACTCTCTAACAGGCACTTGTGATGCTGAGAGAACCTGGCAGCCAGTGTCTGCTTATGCTAATAGATGCCTCAGTTAGCCATTTGTCCTGAATTTCTTTGTGGCACAGCAATGAGCAGGCACATGGTGCCAAGAGGTGGTGGGAAATGTTGCTAAGAAGGATGTAATGGGTGGATGAAGAGCCTTGGTCACAGCTTGGAGACTTGGGTCAGTGCTGGTTGGTGAGGCTACACTAANTCTGAGGCAGTGGCTCCTCCACTGTATGACTGGAAGTGCTGTGTCTGAGAATCTAGGAGAGGCTGGGGAGTGCTCAGCTAAAGGAGAACTAGAAAATGTTGGCAAGTAACCCCTGGTAGGTGTCTGTCAGAAGCCTAGCACACCTAGAAGTCATCGGGTGGCTCTAGCTAAGGTCTGGAAATGTCAGAGTGCTGTGGATGGGAAAGAAGCTATCTCCCAGACTCCTTGTGAGAGTCCATGGGTTCTGGCACTTGGAGGATAAGGCAGGGAGGGCTCTGTAGTGCAATGTGTGGTCTAGGGACTGAGTGAGGGTTTCTTGGGGACCTGATGAAGATGGTGAAGCAAGACAAAACCCANTGTGGGCATGTGGGCATTCCAGCAGGAGCTTGCTCTGTTCTGGAAGGGCTGAACAATTAAGGGACAGGGCATCCTTGCATTGGGAGTAGCTTCAGGTTAAGGCTCTGCCTCCAAGACAGACATCACGGGTTCAAATTGTGCTTCTGTTGTGCACTAGCTNATAGAATTCCTGGCCACTCCCCCAGTTACATGACCACATGCACTGTCCAGTAGCCAAGCAAGAGCTTAGTCATTCCAGGGCCTTACGTGCTATGTAATCTATGCGCTGCATGATCATGTAATTTGCACACAGCATGATCATGTAATCTATGTACATGCGTGGCACAGCTACATAAGTCCATATGTGCATGTGCGGGGGGAACCTATAAAAAGCGGGTTCCACCTTATCCCTTCTCTCTCTTCCTGCATGATCTTCCATAGGCCTAAGCACACTCTGTTCTCCTTCCCCCAATAAACTCTTATAGTGGGCTTTGTTGTACCTCGTGGCTTTTCTCACACAGTAAACAGTGACGCTTAATGAATAACATTGTCCCACATAATAACTAACATTGGTACCGTGACTTGCTCTGTCTCAGTTTGTAAAAGCCCACTTGGAGCCCATCTCTGAGGACTTAACAGTTCTTAAAAACTATTACTGCCTCTTGTGAAAATTGCCAAAGTCAGATCCTAACACCAGATACTGGAGCCAACCTTTTGCCACCCACCAGGTTAGAGGTTCCCTTCCAGGGACTGACTGGCAGCTTGATTTTACCCATATGCCCACTGTCAGGAGAATTAAATATCTCCTTGAGATGGTGGACTCATTTTCAAATTGGGTGGAGGCATATCCGGTTTCTAATAAGCGGGCTCAGACAGTTGCAGATCTCCTTCTCCTGGAACTTTTCCCCCCGTTTGGGATTCTTGCTCTCTCCAGTCTGATAATGGTTCAGAGTTCACCTCCCAGATTTCCCAGACACTAGCTAAGGCTCTTAGTATTCCTTGGCATTTTCATATCTCATACCATCCTCAGTCCTCAGGGAAGGTGGAGCACACCAACAGGCTTTTAAAATCCATTCTTACTAAGATGTCAGAAACTTCACCTCGACTGGCTAAAATTATTGCCTCTAGCTCTTTTTAGGCTCTGGGCCCTTCCCAAGTGGCCCCTCTCAATTTCCCCATTTGAACTGCTGTATGGGAGACCGGCCGTAACACTGGGCCTCCTATCCAAACCTTCTCCCCTCCCAAACGACCTGTTAACCCCCTTACTCTGTCATCTTTGTTCTCTCCTGTTTTTTGCGGACCATTCCTTACCTCAGCCATGTGAAAATCCATGCCCACTCCCAATCCACATTGGGGATCAGGTTCTTCTTTCCCCTCCAGGCCAGTGCCCCTCACCCCTTTCCCCTAAATGGCAGGGACCCTTCAAGGTAATTCTTGTAACCCCCACAGCTGCTAATCTCAAGGGCTTTCCCCACTGGATTCACCTGTCTCAACTGAAGCCTTTTATCTCCTTCACCCCAGGAAATTTTCTCTTCATACATAGTGACACAGACAGGACTCTGCTCTCTCAAGTTCCAGAGAACACCAGAATCCACTGCCTTGTCATCAATTCCAGAAGAATGAGGTCTCATCCCATAAGCTTTTCCTTCCTGGTTCCCTCTCCTAATTAACTACTCATCTAATTGTTACAGGGTCACCATAGAGCCAGAGGACCACCAAATATATCCAGGCGGTAAGGAACAATAACAGTCCAGAGGTATTTACACCCCCAGACTCAAAAGGGTTTGGACTCTGCAAAAAACAGACTGTAATATAACAATCTATTACTATTAAATGCCCTCAGCAATTGATCACCTGTATCTCCTGGATGTTAAACAAATAAAGGAAACAGGTGCCTTAAAATCTGTCTCAGATAAAGCTTATTTTAGGTAAAAATTAAAAGCATGTTCCAACCCCCCCCTCTCTCTAACACTAACCAATAAAATTTTGATAGCAGAGTACTAAACATTATAATATCATGGCTACCAGCTCAAGATTTTAAATTTTCTGTGGTCACTTCTTAATATGTTTAAAAATTCTTCTGAGCTCCAGAGCCAGTTTGAATCCACCTGGACAGGTCAGATCCACTCCAGTTTGTCAGACCCAAACAGCCACAGAGCCTGAAGCAGCGGAGGATGATGGGCAATTCCCAAAGCAGCAGAGGACAATCCACTACCTCAGGACATCCAACTATCCCAAAAGCCCCCTTCCCTATCCCCAAGAGTTAACCGACACTCACCAAGTCAGCTGAAAGCAGTTTCGGGAGACACAGCACCCCCATTCCTGTTCACCCACCATTTTTTACAAGAACAAACAGTCTTGAATGATAGAATTCCTGGCCACTCCCCCAGCTACATGACCACACATATGCTGTCTAGTAGCCAAGCAAGAGGCTTAGTCATTCCAGGGCCTTATGTCCTACGTAATCTATGCACTGCAGAGTGATCATGTAATCTGCATGCAGCATGATCACATAATCTATGTGCATGTATGGCATAGCTACGTCAGCCTATGTGTGCATGTGCAGGAGGAGCCTATAAAAAGCGAGTTCCATCTGATCCCTTCTCTCTCTCCCTGCACGATCTTCCATAGGCCTAAGCACATCCCCTCTGTTCTCCTTCCCCCAATAAACTCCTATAGTGGGTTTTGTTGTACCTTGTGGTTTTTCTCATACAGTAAACAGCACTGCTTGATGAATAACATTGCGCTACATAATAACTAACACTAGCTACTGACCTTGAGTCAGTCATGTCTCTCTTGCCTCAGTTTCTATATCCATGTAGGGGAAAAGTTGAAACTACATTTTGTTGGCTTCTGTGAATGAATTATATCGTGTATAGGACACACNGTGTGACATTTCAGAGCCCCCAGGAAACAGTAGCTCTTAGCTGCCTTGCCTTGGGCAAGCTCCTGAGTTCTCAAGAGGGCTCAGGGAATGGGTAAATCTCCCTCTCATACTACTTAACATTCTGGCAGAAGAAAGATGAGGAGAGGCTGTACATCCCAGAGGACAAAGCAGTAACAAACTAAGGAAGAAACAGATGGAGTGATGGCAGCTGCCACCAGACCTGATCTGAAAAGGATCTGCATGTGGCCACCTGGACTCTGGAATACAGGTTAATTCATGGGTCCCACAGCAGCTTGGGCTTAAAATGATTGCCTCAGGGCTGGTGTAATAGAACCAGTCTCCTTGTGGCCATGACTGCCACTGGTTCTGCCAAAGGCTGTTAGGTTCAGGTCAGGCAGAGCTTCTGCCATGAGCCTGAAAATGTTCAACAGGGCACAGAGTCTAACACTGTCTCCCTCTTACTCTAGACCAAGGGGGTCTTATGCACACGAATGAATGAGAGAGAGAATATAGCAAGGCTCTGGGGGGTAAGGATGGGTAAGGTTGAGAAAGGTAATTTATTGCACAGTTGAGAAATATTAATTGGCCTAAGAATGCTACAGATGTTACATTAAGAGAGATGGTTAAGACCTCTCCCCCTCGCCCAGTTTTTAGTAGATGTAGTTTCTGCAGTGCCCTTTCCCCTCCCTTCTCTCCTCGCTTCCCTCTCCTCCCCTTCCCTTCCCTTCCCTTCCCTCTCACCTTCCTTCTTTCTTTCCTTCTCACAGGCTGGCAGCCATTGCCCCTACAGCAGCAGACACACATCCTCCAGCCATCCCAAGTAACTCCAGGCTGAAGGAGTCCTCAATCCTCTAAAGCAGCCTGTGTTCTTTGTCCTATTTTTAATGCTTAGGTGGGGTGGGGGTGGGGGAGGGTGGGGTGGAGGGTTGTTTCTGAATCCTTATGTTTGGGTTTGCTTATTTCCAGACAAAGGGAACATTGTTTATCTGTAAACTGGGAATGTTCTGAAACCTTACTTCCTCCAAAGGATCCTATCAGCAGAGTCATGCCCATGAAGCATCAGTNCCTCTGTTTAAGCCACACTCTGGCACACGCAGAATAGAATGAATGGCTGCAGTCAGTATTGCTCTCCATTTTACAGAGTGGGAGACAATACCAGAATGCTGAGAGCATAGGTTTGAAGGGGGAACTGGGCATGGATTCTAACTTCCTCTTTCCTAGATGGGAGGCCTGGGGTAGCTCCTTTAACCCCTGAGCCTTAGTCTCCTCCTCTGCTAAATGGGATAATCACACACCCTGCTGAACAGGTGGGGGCTGAAAAAAAAATCACCAAAGGAAGGTGGCTTGACCTGTCTAGAGGGTGATGCTCCCCAATTCCACTTCTGGCAGAGGATGGAACTGAGCTGACAGACAACTGAGATGTTCATCCAGCCCAACTACCTTTGTTTTGTTGTTTTCTATTTTAGAAGGACATGATCTAGATGCACTTTTTAGAATTCTTATGCATTCCATGTCCAGTAGCCTGGACAGGATGCTTGCTTAGGAATCTGACCAGGACTAGCCCTCTGTATGCATGGGCTAGAGACTCTACAGTGCATACACAAACACAGCTCTTGCTTGATGGAACTAAGTTCACTTGGGCATAAGCATCTTCAAGTTTAGGAGCCTCTGTGTGTTCCCTTTGGTTATAGAGACCCCTCACAGAGCCAGGAAAGACAGCTGCACCTCCTCCTTGCAGAACCTAGTGCTTGAAAGTGCTGTTTCAGTCCTCCTAGGTTCCAAGGTGTGGGAAGGAGTCCCTGTCTCCTAACTCTTTGCTGTGCTTCAGTTCTAAATGCTCACTGTGTGCCTGTTAGAATCCAACTTTTAAAAACATATATTCTCTTGGGAGACACCCTGTTCCATCCCCAGGAATCCTGAGCTCTGGAGACCAAGATCACCAGGTAACCCTAGAAAAAGGTGCTATTTTCTCCCTTTCTGCACTTGAGGGCACCAAAGCCCAGGGAGTTGCCTACCTGGACGATTCAGCTTTGCCTCTTCAGCTCACACAAGGACAGCGCCTGTGGGTATCCCCACCTCTAATGAGTGACAGGGAAAGAGCTGAAGCTTTGGAAGCAGGCTAGCCTGAACTCAACCCAGAGGCCTTGTTTGACATGGTAGTAACAGCTGAACATGGTGTGCACTTAGGCACTCAGCACTTGAGAGGCCAGCCTGGGATACACAGCAAGACACTGTCACATAACAAAACAAAATAAGAAATAGTAGATGACAATACCTGCTTCTCTAGGTTATAGTGAGAATCTAAGGGGTTTTTTTGCATACAAAATTAATATGTGGGCAAAGCATATATTTTATATATGGTTTACATAATTTAAAAATTACCTCTAAACATCATACCACATCTCCTTAGAACAAGCCAGAGGCTGTACATTCACAGACTATTCACCTTGACAGTGCCATTTTCCTGGAATGCTGTTGCCAGTTCTCCCAGCAAACCAGCTTTCTATTTCTCCTGGCTCAAAATAAGAACCTGCCTTTCCCCACACACGTATGCATACACACACTACCATGTATACATGATTGCATATACACACTTGTGTGTACATACACCTTCATAGTTTCATCAGGGTTGTGGCTATTATAGCACCCCCACAGGGCACACATTGTTAACAAGTCACTTGTGAGCTGGTAAGCCATCCCAGCTCAGCTCCAAGGAGATGAGAAGTTAAAAGCATTTCTCAATACAACAAAATGCAACTATCACATGACAGGCCAGAGAGCAGAGCTTTTGAGAAATGCCATAAATAACCAGTTTCTGGTATTTTCCACTTAAAATAGCAAAGTTGAAACATAAAGACAAGGGCTGGAGGGGTGGCTCAGAGGCTAAGAGCACTGACTGTTCTTCCAGAGGTCCTGAGTTCAATTCCCAGCAACCACATGGTGGCTTACAACTGTCTGTAATGAGATCTGGTGCCCTCTTCTGTATACATAATAAAGTGTCTGTTTAAAAAAAAAGACAAATTTCTTTCTTTCTTTTTTTTTAATTTATTTTTTGTTTTTTTGAAACAAGGTTTCTCTGTGTAGCCCTGACTGTGTTCTGGAACTTGCTCTGTAGACCAGGCTGTCTTCAAACTCAGAGATCTGCCTGCCTCTGCCTCCTGAGCGCTGGTATTAAAGGTGTGTGCCACCACTGCCCAGCCTTAAAGACAAATTTCTTAAGGCTCCCAGGAACGCTGGGATTTCCAGAGAGAGAATACTGTAGATGCCACCTATACCTTGACTATCTTCTATGATGATTCTAATCCTATTTCCCCTCTCCAAAGAAACCAAGATTTTTTTTTATAATTTGTTGGTATTCTATTTTCTTTCCTTAAAAATTTTTTAGTTAAGAAAATGGAGTTTAAGCCAGGCATGGTGGCAACACCTTTGATTCCAGCACCTGAGAGGCAGAGGCAGGCAGATCTCTGAGTTTGAGGTCAGCCTGGTCTACAGAGCAAGTTCCAGGACAGCCAGGGCTACACAGAGAAACCATCTTAAAAAAAACCAAA
>LZPO01044402.1:81147-123292 GCA_001675575.1 Neotoma lepida
GGAAGGGAAGGGAAGGGAAGGGAAGGGAAAGAAGGGAAGGGAAGGGAAAGAAGGGAAGGGAAGGGAAGGGAAGGGAGGTAACTGAGTTTAGTTCCTTGAGTATGTGGCATCCATGAGGGGTTTTCTTGGTGCCTGTGAGGGCTCGATGTTAGTACATGATACTCAGTCACCCTGTGTTCTCCGGGCTGCCTCTGTCCTCCACCCCTCCACCTTGCTTCCCCACTCACTCACATGAACCTGAGTTCTGACTCTCGACGGACCAGGACTTCACGGAGACGCTGGATTTTCGCCATCTCCAGCTCAATCTCTTCTGGCATCATGCTGGTCTCAGCCATGGAGATGATGTCCAGCTGGCCTGTGTGAACAGGAAACTGGTGTCAGGAATCTAATGCCATGAGGGCTTTCAAAAATTCCCACCAGGCCTAGGGGGTGTGTTTCCTCATTCCAGCTACTAGGGAGGCAGAGGCAGGAGGGTTGTGAATATGAGTTCCATCTGGGACACATAGTGAGATCCTGTCTCTCCAAAAAATAAGAATTCCTGTGGAGAAACTGTGTTATTGCTCTGGGGAGCAGCCATGCCCCGGCAGCCATAACACACCGTAGGGGCAGAGATATGAATGGGGCTGAAAGAGTGTGTGAGANAAGAAACCTTCCAAATCCAGGAACCCCATGGTGCTGTGGTTTAAATATGACTTGTGTTGAGCCTTGGTCCCTAGCATAATGGAGTGGAGTAAAAGTGGTTAGAGATAATCAAGGTACTCTCCTCTTCTCATGGGCCTGCATTAGTTACCTAGGAAGCAGCTTGTAATAAAGCATGTTCCATTTTCCTAACTTAACCTCTTCTTCATGCACCTGCTGCCCTGATGCTATCTGCATTATGATGGGGCACGAAGCATCACCCACACATGAACTTTCTGTCTTCCACCAGAATCAAACTCTTCTCTTTACAAATCATCCATTCTTGGGTATTCTGTCATATTAGCAGAAAATGAACTAAGACATATGTGGCGCCTGGTGGGATGTCTGCAGAGGCTCAGTAGGCTCATGGGAACTTTACCAAGGCATTGTCTGTCTCTGCCTGTTCCCAGCCCCTTAGTTTGCCTCTTTGACCATGGCCATTTTGCATCCCCAAGCCTCAAAGACTAAGGATGATTTTAAACAGAAGGAAACTCTGTTTTAATTATTTTAAGGTGCCACTATGTAATGCAAGTAGTAGTAATACAAAGTAACAGAGCTTTGTTGTGGGAAATTCACAGAATGCTGGTAGGAAAAACACACAGGAAAAAAAATCTAGAGCCAGTGGGAGGGGGTAAAAGCTCTTGCTGGCAAGACTGATGACCTGAATTGAAGCTTCAGAATACACAAGATGGAAGGAGAGAACCAACCCTTCCCTCCAAGTTGTCCTCTGACCTCCATACATACACTGTGGCACACATATGCCCTCTCCCCACAATAAATAAATAAATAAATAAACAAACAAACAAATAAATATTATCCATAATGACACTGCCCAGAGAGAGTCACTAATTACGTTTTAATGGACATCCCTCCAGTACATACACTGTGGCACACATATGCCCTATTCCCACAATAAATAAATAAATAAATAAATAAATAAATAAATAAATAAATAAATAAATAAATAATATTATCCATAGTGACACTGCCCAGAGAGAGCCACTAATTACATTTTAATGGCCATCCCTCCAGTCTTTTTTTTTCTTTTTCATTCTCTTTTTAAAAAACTTTCAGTACTAAGAATCAAATATTGGACTTCGTAGGTGAGCACTGGGCTACTGAGCTATACCCTAGCCCTATTCCAGTCCACTATGGTCACAGTTATACACATTACCACATATAAGAACTGTATATAAGAAACTATATTGGGGATGGAGAGCTGGCTCAGCAATTAAAAGCACTGGCTGCTCTTCCAGAGGACCCAGGTTTGATTCCCAGCACCCACAATTCTCTATAACTCCAGTCCCAGGGGATCTGATGCCCTCTTTTGGCCTCCACAGGCACAAGCTCATACATGGTGCACAGATACATGCAGGTGAAACACTTGCACACATAAATTAACTGTATTGTCTATCACATCTGGAAAAAGAAAGACACAGACACAGGGTTTGGAGATCAAGATTCATGTAGTCCAGGTTGACCTTAAATCCTCTATGTAGCTGAGGATGACCTTGAACTCCCATCCTTCTGTATCCACCTTCTATGTGCTGGGGTGACAGGCCTTTGCCACCATATTCATCACTCCCTATGGTAGTCCATGAGATGTCATATTAGGGTGACAGAGGTTGAGAATCTCTAACTCAAAACCAAAAATCTGGAATCCAAAGTCCAAACTTTCTGAGCACTAACATGACACCAAAGGGGGCAATTCCACACCTGACCTCTGTATAAAATTACCTACATGTGGCAAGAGGTGTCAAATTCCCCTGAAGCTGGAGTCACAGGTTGTGAGCCATCTAATGTGAATGCTGGGAACTGAACTCTGATCCTCTGCAAGAGCAGTACATACTCTTAACTTCTGAGTCAACCTTCCAGTCTCAAACATACTTAAAAAGACTAATAAAAAGCTACCAAAATGTTAGTAGTTAGTTTACATATATATGTATATTTTATATATATATAAACATATATATATAAACATTTCTAACATAAACACACATAGACACACACATATGCATGTATAAACCATTAAACACACATCTATACATCCACTGCTCTGTAGATCTGATTTGGTGAATCTCAATAGCTCATCCTTTCTCTTCTCACTCAGCACATGTCACGTGTACTTCTTGTCCTCAGCTGCTCCTCTGCAGTGGTGTGAAAGCCTGAGCCACTTCTATTTGTGACTATTATAAATTGTTTCCCAATTTAAAGAAATTTAGGTGCCCCCCNCACACCCCTGTATATGGCTTTGTAGTGACCATCCCCAAAGCCAACCCTCTGCACACATTAAAGGGGTCCTTCTGGCTACATTTCCAGAAGGAATAGAGCTGGATAAAATGTGCGATATTCTAAGGCCTTGATGGGTGGTGCAGGCAGCCTGTTTGAAGATGTATGTGCTGATTTCTTCTACAACACTGCCTGGGGCTGGGGAAGAGTGATGATGTGTATGAGGATCTGTAGGAAATTTTCCAGCATTATGGGCTGGACAAAGTTCTGGTCAAGGCCATCTGGTTGTCCCCCATCCAGCATCTCACAATCATATTCTGGGTCCCACTGCTCTAGGTATCACACCAAGATCCTCCTGGACTGGAGCAATAAGGCTCTACTAAAGAGAGGAGAAAAGATGGGCTGGGGGCCATGGCATGGCTCTGTTGGTAAAGTGCCTGCCATGCACCTGTGTGGGTGTGTCAAGTGCTAAGAGCCAGCTGTGCCCTGCTCTAACTTACTCCATGTAGTATAAAACAATTGGTTTTTCAGGCCATGCCTTGCCCCAAGATACTCCATTTTACAGGCAGCTTTTGCCTCCATTTGGAGGGAGAAGGATGACTGCCTCTGGGTGGACCCAGAAACGACAGCATCTACCAGGACCACCTACCCAGCACAGACTGATAAATGACTTATCCCTGTAATTTTATAGGGCTGAACTGAGAATGTAGAAGTACATGGGGATATTAAAACCCTATCAAGAAACAGGGCTCAAGAACTTAGGAGACACATCAAACCAAGGAAAGGGGCAGCACCATTGCATGGATCACACAGAGTAACACACTTAACACTGCAATGGCATGGTGCCACTGCAGCCTCTCATCTCATCCATTGCATGGATCACACAGAGTAATACACACTTAACACTGCAATGGCATGGTGCCACTGCAGCCTCTCATCTGACACTTGGCATTTGGGTCAAGGGCAAGAACTCAACTGCCCTGAAGCTTGGGTTCAGCTCCCTCCACCTCCGCTGTTGATGCAGCCTCATCAACTGCCTGCCAGCCCACCTTTTTGGCCATCTGGGCCTGGACCTATTTCCTGCTCTAAGTTTGGTTTGGCCTTTTACCTCACAGCTAAACTCTGCAGCTTCACTCTCTAACATCACCAGTAGCTCCAGCAGCAGCCCCCTCCAGTTCACTCTGTCTTACTGAGATAGACTCTTTCTCAGCCCATTTCTGAACCCTCTTGAACTCTGCTGCAGCCTCTTTGACTTGTACTCATTCTGTAGCCCATGTGCATACAGATACATAAATATATTTACTGTGCTCTATGTAATCTGAGAATATTCATAATTAATATTGGAATAGAAGAACCTGCATTTACCTCAGCCAGGCTACCAAGACAGGTGGATTATATGATGAACTGCTGTTGTTGAACTCTATAAGCTGTGTGAATTTATTTTTATTTGACAAATTCTGACACTGTGGAAAGGCACAAACATGTTCACCTATGTTTCTGGCATAATGGCTTATGATAGCAGACATCCGTAACACCAGCAATGGGGATGAGAGACATGTGAAAACAGGCAGATCCCTGGAGCTTGCCTGCCAACTAGCCTAACTAAATCAATAAGCTCCAGGTTCAGTGAGAGACCCTGTCTCAAAAAAGTAAGGTGGAGAGCAATAGAGGAAAGCACCTAACGTCAACCTCTGGCCTCCACGTGTAGGCACACACTTACACATGCAACACACACACATACACAATAATTATAACATTCATACTGGCTGAGCATTACTGTACACAACTTTGCTGACTCTGGGTACCCAGCTTTTGAAGGGTAACATGGGATGTGGGATAAATGGGGCTCTCACCAAGCCTGATGATCTGAGTTCAAACCCCAGGACCCACATTATAAAAAGAGAGAACTGACTCCTGCAAGTCGTCCTCTGACGTAGAGATGTATATGCTGTGGCATGTGTGCACTGCCCCCACACAATAAATAAATAAATAAAATTGTTTTAAAAACCAGGTTTATTCCACATATTAGCTACTTTCTTGTTGCAGTGACAAAAACAACTTAAGGGAAAAGGTTGGGCTCGAAGTTTAATAAGGGATACAATCTATTGTGGGAAAAGCATGGTGGTGGGGGGGTGAGGATGCTGGTCATACTGGTCTGCTGTTAGAAAGCAGAAAGTATTATATTGATGCTTAACTATACAGTTTGGGATCCCAAACCATGAATGGGGCTGCTAGTGTTCAGGGTGGCTTTTCCCTCCTCAGTTGAACCTCTCTAGAAACTCACTCACAGATACACCCACAAGTGTGTCTCTTAAGTGATTCCAAGTCCAGTCAGTCTGGTACTGAAGATGAATTGTCATACTCAGCAACAACATCAACAACTAAAATTGATGGAGCATTTTATATCACATACCAGGATCCTTGTGACCTTATTTGAATTTCAAATAGCCCTGGGATGTCAGAACTGTTATCCCATTTCCCAGAGGAGAAGTTGAGGCTCAGAAAAAGAAGAGATGAGGTTGAGGTTAAAACTGAGATCTATGGACTGGGGATATAGCTCAGTAGTAGAGCACTTCTCTGGCATGCATAGGGCCATTGATTTGACCCCCAGTGCTGATAGATAGATAGATAGATAGATAGATAGATAGATAGATAGATAGATAGATAGATGATAGATAGTAGATAGATAGATGGATGATGGATAGATAGATAGATAGATAGATAGATAGATAGATAGATAGATAGATAGATAGATAGATAGAGAGATGTGTCCTACTCCAAAACCCTTGTGATCAATTCTATTCATTTAAGGACCATATTTCTACATGAAAAGCACTATCATCATTATATCAATAAAGAAAACAGAGCATCCATAATCTATAATGATCTGAAAAGATGATCCCAGAAGATTAGAAGACCTTTTGGAACATTTTGGATTCTGGTCTAAAATCTGGAAAGCTCCAAAGTCTGCAGCACATTTTTGGTCCCAAGCATTTCAGACATATCTGCATGTCAGTGATATTGCCTCTGGAACGTGGAAAATGGCCATGGTAATGGCTAAGATGGCTATTGTCAGGCTCAGCAACCACCCAGGAAACTAGCCTCTGGGCATACATGTTCGGGACTATCTAGGGTTAACAGAAGTAAGAAGACTCATCATCAATATGGCTGTCACTGTGGGCTGAGGTGAGCATGAGCATTTGTCTCCTTCCAGATTGCAGATGCAATGTGATCATTTGTTTCCTGCTCCTATCTCCACCATGATGAATGTTCCCTCAGACTGTGAGCCCAAACAAGCTTGGCCTTTCTTAGGCTGCAAGACATCAATTGTATGGGAAGTTTGTTAAAAGGGCACCCCCAAGGATTAGAATAACCTGGGCTAAAGGTCATGTCCAGTTACATGAGGAAGACTCCAAACCTTGGCAAGGCAGATCCATGAAGTAGATAGATGAGAGTCTCACATAATGGTTTCTACACTCCCTTCTGATATTTCTCCTAAAGGCAGACATCCATCAGCTGCTGACAGCTGGACACTTGAGGAAAGCAAACCACAAGAGGAGACAGGAAGCTTCCAGCCTGGCTGGGGAAGATGGCTATGTTTCCCAGCTGAGCTTACTTGCCAGGGATGAACACAAAGCATTAAGGCACAGAAGTCCCCAGGGCTCCAATTGCCATTGCTGTCACAGCACGTCCAGGAGTTGAGTCATTTCTGGGGGAAGAATCAGCTAAATCCATCTTTTTTATCCCCAAATGCTACACCAGGGACACAGGTGCCTCAGGAGCGGCAGCAAACAAGAGCTGAGTGCCAGGCATGGCTAGGATAGGCCAACAGGTTCAGCCATTTATCTTGAGAGTGTAGATGCTCAGGAACCCATGCCCGGCAATGAGGTGACAGTGAATGAGAACTAGCAATCTAGAAACTGCTATTTGTCCAGGCTGGCCTCAAACTCTTAGTCCTCCAGCCTCAGCCTCCCTGGGAGAGGGATGACAGACATGCATCACTCCCAGTTTGAAATGCCCACGAACACTGGTTAGAAGAATAAAATTACTAGTAACAAAAGAAATATCCTGGGGCTGGAGAGGTGGCTCAGAGGTTAAGAGCACTGACTGTTCTTCCAGAGGTCCTGAGTTCGATTCCCAGCAACCACATGGTGGCTCACAACCATCTGTAATGAGATTTTGTGCCCTCTTCTGTATACATAATACATAAATCTTAAAAAAAAAAGAAATATCCCTTAGTGTATGCTGCAGGCACAGGTGGCCAGGCACCCTGTGCACCTTGCTGCCACTTCACATTTCATACCTGGTGTGCAGGATGAAGGCTCCTTGCTCCCTTCAACACTCTTCATCATACCCATCTCTTTCTAGTTTAATCTAAAAGAACTGTAGAGGTCGTAAGTGATTTGTCAAGGTCAACCAATTAGTGGCAGGACTGGGACTCCAATCCAGACTTGATTAGAAAGAACTTGTGCTAGATCAAAGAACTACTAAAACTACAGACCCTGCATAAAATTCACATGTTCCTACCAGAACATGTCACCTCAACAAAGGCCCAAAGCAACAGGGTCAGCTGGTCAAGGTGAAACCTCCACATACTTACCTAGGTTTATTATTATTATTTTTACATTGACTCTGTTGTTGTCTTGGTGTGGGGTTTTGTTGTTGTTGTTGTTGTTTTTGAAAGTGTTTATAGTTATTATTGGTTTTGGTACTAGAGAGTGGGGAGCACAGGGCCTCATATGTGCTAGACAAATGTTTTACCATATTTAAATAAAATATTTTTTAAAACATTTAAAAAATTTTAAAATGTACCTGTGTGAGTATGCATACATATGTGTGGATACCCACGAAGGCCAGAAGAGGGAACTGAATTCCCTGTTGCTAGAGTTACAGGTATTTGTGAGCCACTCAACATGGGTGCTAGGAACTGAACTCCAGTCCTTTGCAAGAGCAGCAAGCACTCTTAACCACGTCTCCAGCCCAACCCATCATCTTCTTTAGGAATAAATGTAGCAACCCAATTAAACTCTAGTCCTAAAATCACATTTCCACAGGAACATCTTCCTGACCTTGACCCAAGAGAGTCTTATGTACCACAGAATATATATCTAAGCCCAATTACAAAAGCCTTGGTGGCAGCCTTCCAATTGTTGTATCACCCATCCATGTGAACTCATTTCAGTCCTCAAGCATTCTGTCACAGGGTGGGCTGAGAGGCTCTTCTCTCTCTGATTTTAATAGAACGAGAAGCAAGCAGCCAGTTGCTTTTTAATGAATCATTCTTTCCCAAGGAGGTGAAGTAACTGCTTTTAATTTTGAAGCTCCTGGCTGCTTTATTCCTGAGGCCTGTCTTGAGAAGGAGGATGAAACTGGGGCCCAAGAGAAAGCATACTGCTGCACACTGCAGCATCCACAATGCATTCTTTGACTCAGTTACCTGTGAGGAGAGCATTGCAGCTATGGAGCCACCATGCCTCCATCCCCTCCCAGAAGTGTTATTCTCCATCTCAGCCTCTAAAGATAGCCAGAGTCCGGGGAAGACGCTATGTCCGTCCAGTGTGGGGTATCTGAGGGAGAAGAACTATGTACACCATGCTCTTTTGTTTATAAACTTTATCCCTCTATGACAAAACTATCTATACAGCTACAGTTCAGTCCAGGTCTTCAGGGCAGGAATAGATCTAGATACACTGTCCATCTACTTTATTTCTCTGACATGAAATCCTGTCTACATAGCTTCTGTTCAGTCCTGACACTCTTAAGCCCTACTAACAACTAGGTTCTTATGCTTTCAGCTTCATCTTCACCCTCTATTCCTTCTTCCTCCATTACTCCTTGCTCCTTACTCCTCAGAAAACTCTACAAGAACCTTGTCTTACCCTCCACAGAAACTGTCCTCTCTCCTCTCTGGCCATGCAGATCTGTGTCCTCTACAGAAAATGCCTGTCTCTTCTCTCCCTGGCCACACAGCTCTGCCAAGAATGCTCTTCCCCTCATCATTCCACTTTGATATGTAAAAACCTCTTTTGTTCTCAGTCAATAGCTCTGGCCACCACTAGGCTTCAAGGCAAGGGATGGTCCGAGCTTCATTTGCACAAGAAACAAAGGTATGCATCTGTGGCTTGCAGTTAGGCTCTGACCCTAAGCAAGTACTGGCCTGAGCAGTAAACTCTCACACATACATTCTATGGGAATATGAGCACAAGAAGTTCATAGCAAGACACAGCTGAATATTAAGCCGTATAACACCAAATAGTCCTTGCTAGATGGCTTTATCCGCTTGACTGGCCCTTGGTCTAATAATCAAGGTATGGCTTATTATACACAGCTGGACTTCTACTTCATAACACTTGTGGCTCGCCACTGAAGGACCCTCACTTAAAAAGAGGCCCCTCACTCAAAAATAATATTAAACTAACAGCCTCTGCTTGAACTAAAAGAAATAGGCCTGAGTTCTGAGCTTCCTAGAAATGCTGACAGGGGCTCCAGGAATGAAACAGTACAAAGTCACAAAAGTCAGGATGCCCGGAGGGCTATTTGAAAGCAACTGATTAACCAACAATGTCCCAACTTATAGTCTATAGGAGAGGTCTTGTAACAAACAGCAGGTCAAGCTTAAGGATGAAATAACTAGATAACTCAGGAACCAAAGAAATTCCTAAAAGTAAGCAGAGATAAGCCACAGGAACTGTAGAAATTCCTAAGAGTAAGCTAGTAAAAAATGAACCCATACTAACCCCCCTCCCCTTTGAGGAATCTTG
Organism: Neotoma lepida; assembly: GCA_001675575.1. Classification (NCBI taxonomy): domain Eukaryota; kingdom Metazoa; phylum Chordata; class Mammalia; order Rodentia; family Cricetidae; genus Neotoma; species Neotoma lepida. Next base: position 90,816 of record LZPO01044402.1, read on the forward strand.
TGATTTTTTTGCCTTTAAAAAGTTAAGCTCACAAAGAGAGGGCAGATCTCTTCCCTGTCTTGCCTCAGGGCACTGGGATGAGATCTCCCTGTCCGGCTTGTATTTCAAGAGAATAAACCTTGCTGTTGCATTCTGGACATCCTCGGTCTCCGGTGGTCTTTTTGGGGGTCCTAATCTGGACATAACAGCCACAAGCCTCAAGCATATTTTTCAGCTTCTCTGAGTTTCTAGTTCCTCAGCCTCATCTGACCTCTCCAAGGACATCAAGATAATCTGAGGTGCTATGGTTTGCATAGTGTCTGTTAATCACACCAATGTGACCTCACATGCTCTAACTAAACAATCATTTCTGCACAGGTCACCTCTGGGCCTTTCCAGCACAGGTCACCACCGGGCCCAGTCAATTCTGGGTCATGCGCCTGGTGCACGGTTGCTAGTTTGCGCGCACTCATGACCATGCATTCTACGCGCATGTGCGGAATAGCCACGTGGACCCAAGTATGCATGTGCAGGCCAGCATTTAAAAAGCGGGTCCCACGTACTCTCCCTCCTCCTCACATGTCTTTCCACAGGCCTGTTCACTCACTTCCCCTCCGTCCCCCCACCCTTAATAAAAACTCTCGTTATCAGGTTTGTTGTGTTTGTGACCTTTTTCTTGCAGAGTACTAGCGCCGCAGAAAACCCAACAGCTGGTGCCTTGACTGCCTAGGCTCTCCGGGTGCTTTTGCGCCCGGGAACCTTAGGCCAGAGTTCTGCCCGGACAGCCCACCTTCCATTTGCCTGGCCACAGTACTTCTGCACTCAACACTGGCCCTCCAATTGGTGAGTTTATGCCCTCAGCCAGTGTAAACAGCCTCTTTGACAGATAAAAATGACCGTTGATCGTCTGGCATCTTACCATTGTCTCTGAGACTGGTTGAACCCCCGACCACGGCCTTTACTGGCTACAGCCTACCCCTATTGCTGGCTTAAGATTTCTGCCTGTCTCCCATGCCTGCAGTCTGAGTTATATTTCTCACAGTCAGACCCGCTGCATCTGCCAGGCCCACAGGTTTCACAGACTCAATGGAGTTAATGAATTCTGTTCAGCCTCCTGGGGGGGGGGCTGCCTAAGCCCTGTCTCTTATACACATCTAGATGTGTGGGGGGGGGCTGCCTAAGCCAGTCTGAGGCCCCCACCCTGCACTTGATGAAGTGCCTGGTGGTCAGTGCCTGCACAAACCTGTTTCTGCTCCTGGGGATGCCTAGGACCTTGCCTCGTGTCCAGGACACAGGCCCTTGGGTCATCATGCTTTTTATTTTTATTTTTATCTGTGACCTTGCCTCACGTCCAGGACACAGGCCCCTGGGTCATTGTGCTTTTTATTTTTATCTGAGACCTTGCCTTGTGTCAGGGACACAGGCCCTCGGATTACTGCATTTTTATTTTTATTTTTATTTTTATTTCTTTTCTTCTCTGCTGCACACATGGGAAATAAGGCGTCCAGCCCACCTAGTCCCTCCTCCCCCTTAGGATGTGTTTTAGAGGTCTTAAAACCTCTCACTTAAATGCCATACTTAAAGACCACTAAGCTTACTAGTCTTTGTACTAAAAAATGGCCCAAGTATGTCTTAGCAAACGGTAAAGCTTGGCCTACATCTGGCTCTTTAGATCCAGATATTTTACAGGAGTTATCTAACTTCTGCCAGCATACAGGCAAATGGAAAGAGTTATCCTATATTGAGACTTTCTTCTATCTAAGTACTAAACCTTCCCTTCTGGGGTTCCTTATCTCCTGCTCACTTACTTCTAGCTATAAATCCTCAATCTGAGGACCCTCCAATTCTAGACCCTGCAAACAAACCTCTGCCTTTACGACCTACGGCTCCCCCTCCCGCTGCTGCTCTGGCTCCTGCCCCCAGGGCAGGCACTGCTTCGGCTGCTCCAGCTTCCAACTCTTCAGCTTCTGACTCTCCTCCAGCTCTGGCTGCTTCCAAAACCCCGGCTCTGGCTCCAACTTTCACGCCTCCCGCTACCTGCTCTCGGACTGCTAAGGGATCTGAACCTAGCCAGGCCAACCAGGAGACTGTTCTCCCTTTGCAGGAGGTAGCTGGTGTAGACAGACTGGTGAAAGTTCACGTCCCATTCTCTCTCTCAGAACTCTCTCAGATAGAACAAAAACTGGGTTCCTATACCTCTAATTCTACTTCCTTTATTAAACAATTTCAATATATTACTCAATCTTATAGTCTAACTGTTGGAATTCCTGGCCACTCCCCCAGCTAAGTAACTTCACATTCGCACTTCGCGCATGTGCAAAGGGAAATCCCACCTCTTCCTCCTTCTCCTTGTCTCNCTCTTCCTCTCTCTCTCCATGTGTGGCCGCGCGCGCGCGCGCTCTCTCTGTCTCTTTCTCTCTCTATCTCTCTCTCTTCCCCCCCCTACTTTCTAATAAAGCTCTGATACTGGATTTTGTCGTGCCTCATGACCTTTTCTCGCACGGTAACCACAGCGCTGCAAAATGCAAAATAACATTGGTGCCGAAACCCCGTAACTGCTAACATTAATACTAACACTAACCTTTCATGATGTATTTATGATACTTTCTAATAACTTACTTCCTGAGGAGTGCAGGCGTGTTTGGGAACAAGCAAGGACACATGCAGATGACACACACCAAACTAACCCTGCCCACCCTCCAGGGGCTGAGCAGTTCTGGATGCAGACCCACACTGGGATTACAATGCACAGGGTGGGTCCCTAGCCAGAGACAGATTTATCATGTGCCTTCTAGCAGGCCTCCGTAAAGTGGCTCTAAAGCCAGTAAACTATGAAAAACTAAAGACTATAATTCAGGATAAAAATGAAAATCCGTCTAATATTTTGGACCGGCTTACAAAGGCCCTACTTTGTACACGAGTACACGAGTCTGGATCCTGAGAGTCCAGAAGGCTGGCAGCTGCTTATGACCCACTTTGCCTCACAGAGTTTCCCCGACATTAGGGCTAAGCTTAAACGTTTAGAGAGAGGCTCCCTGACTCCACAGGCAGAGCTGTTAGCAGTGGCATTCAAGGTGTACCATGGTAGAGATGAAAAGGCCCAGAAACAAAACTGCCAGATGCTGGCACATGCCATGTGACTGGCTTCCCGAAAGCCACCAGGTCCCTGTTACAACTTCGGAAAAGAAGACCATTGGGCTCGGGCTTGTAGTGTTCCATGGAAGGCCACCCAAAGGCCACTACCAGGGCTTTGTCCAAGGTGCCAGCTAGAGGATCATTGGTCCTCTGATTGTCCTCATGCACCTGGAGGCGTGGGGCCAATGGAGCAAGATCAACCCCAAGCGGACCTACTGGATTTAGCTTTGATTGAGGGTGATTGAAGCTGCCTAGTTCCCAGCCCGGCCATGCCCATCACACACAGGGAACCCAGGGTCAACATAACAGTGGCTAGGCCATCTATCTCTTTCCTTGTGGACACTGGAGCCACCTATTCAGTTCTAAGAGAGTATTGGGGCCCTACTCTTCCTTCTCGCCTTCCCATTGTCGGGGTAGGAGGACAGCCTTATCTACCTCATCAGACTCCACCACTTAATTGTATTTTCAGGGACATTCCTCTTACACATACATTTTTAGTGATGCCAAGCTGCCCAGTACCTCTAATGGGGAGAGATTTTTTAGCCAAGCTGGGAGCTTCTATTTCTTTTGCTCCTCACATTTGCCTTACCTCAGACACATCACCAGCTCCTCTTCTTCTTCTAGCTACCCACTCTGCTAATTCTAACAGCTCATTTCCCTTGCCAGCCTCTCAGGTGGACCCCAAGGTCTGGGACACCCAGAACTCTTCTACTGCTAGACACCACTCCCCTACCATTATCCAGGGGTATACCATAATATACCCCTACCAGGTATATTACCCAAGCTCAATATCCTGTCTCACTCCAGAGCCTAAGAGGACTTCAGCCCATCATCTCTGATCTTCTCAGGAAAAAGCTGCTCTGCCCAACCTCTTCACCTTTTAACACCCCTATACATGCAGTTAAAAAGTTTAATGGAACCTACCACCTGGTTCAGGACCTCTGGCTCATTAATTGTGCAGTGGTCCCTCTTCATCCAGTAGTAGCTAACCCCTACACTCTCCTGTCTACTATCCCTTCAGGAACTTCTCACTTCTCAGTTTTAGACCTCAAGGGTGCCTTCTTTTCTATTCCTCGGAGCCCTCAGTCTCAAAATATCTTTGCTTTCACCTGGACTGACCCTGACACTCACCTGTCTACACAGATAACTTGGACTGTCCTGCCACAGGGATTCAGAGACAGTCCACACCTCTTTGGTCAGGCTCTGGCCTCTGACCTGCTCTCTCTGTCCCTCTCTGGCTCTAAGCTAATACAGTATGTAAATGACATTTTACTCTGCAGCCCTTCATTACAACTCAGCCAAACTAACACCTCTGCTCTCCTAAATTTCTTATCCAACTCTCCACTCCCCAGGTCACCTATTTGGGTCTAACTATTACTCCAACTCACAAGGCTATTACTGTAGATAGAAAACACCTGATTCAGTCTCTTGCAGTCCCTTTTACTAAACAGGAGATTCTGTCTTTCCTAGGAATAGCTGGCTTCCTGCAGTCCTGGATTCCATCTTTTTCTCTCCTTGCCCGCCCCTTATATGAAGCAGCCCAGGGCTCCCCACATGAGCCCCTCCTTCACCCTGTGACTAAACCTTTTCAAAGACTGCAACAGGCTCTCCTCCAGGCTCCAGCACTTCATCTTCCAGATCTAACTCATCCTTTTCTATCTCTATGTAACAGAAAGGGAGGGATTTGCCCTTGGAACCCTAGGGCATCAGCTGGGACCCTCCTTTGCACCTGTAGCATATCTGTCAAAGAAGCTAGATCTTACTACTCAGGGCTGGGTACCCTGCATTTGTGCCTTAGTGGCTGCTGAGCTCCTTATTTGGGAGTCAAAAAAGCTAACTTTTGGGTCCCCTACGACTGTCTTTTCCCACCATAATCTGCCTCAACTCTTGACTTATAAAGGCTTACAAACTTTACCTCCCTCCAGAGTTCTTTCTCTCCAGGTGGTGTTACTAGAAGATGCCACACTCAACTTTAAAACCTGTGTGCCTCTAAATATCTCAAGTCTTCTTCCTCAACCTAACACTGACTATTCTTCCTCTCATTCCTGTACTGAGATCTTGGAGGAACTGCTGCCACACCCTTCATATATACAGGAGGGCACATTGCCCCAGGCCACTCACACCTGGTACACAGATGGCAGCTCCTTCTTACATGAGGGGACCCGTAAAGCGGGCTATGCCATAGTGTCAGACACTGAGGTGGTAGAAGCACAGGCCTTACCCCCACACACCACTAACCAACAGGCTGAGCTGATAGCTCTCACTTGTGCCTTCCAATTGGCACAGGGGCAATCCCTAAATGCTTATACAGACTCCAAATATGCTTTCCATATCTTCCTGTCCCATGCTGCTATCTGGAAAGAGCATGGGCTCCTTACAACAAAGGGAGGATCCATATCTAATTCAGGCCAAATAATGGCCATGTTAAAAGCTTCCCACCTCCCCAAGGCTATAGGAATTATCCACTGTCGGTCTTATCAGACCAACAGCTCCATCATCTCCAAGGGAAATAACCGGGCTTACCAGGCAGCCAGAACAGCGGCCCTCCAGGGCCAAGACTCATCCCACCCACCACAGAGAATCCATACATTACAGCCCACAGACTCATAGGCAACTCCTGACACCAGACAAATTCTGTCCTATCTACATCAGCTCTTTCACCCTAACAGTCTTGCTCTGTCTCAGTTTGTAAAAGCTCACCTGCAGTCCACCTCTGAGGACTTACAGTTCTTAAGAACTATTACTGCCTCTTGTGAAATCTGCCAGAAGGCAGATCCCAATACAAGATATAGAAGTCAGCCTTTTCCCACCCACCAGGCCAGAGGCTTCCTCCCAGGGACTGACTGGCAGCTCGATTTTACCCACATGCCCACCGGTGGGAGAATTAAATATCTCCTGGTGATGGTGGACTCATTTTCAAACTGAGTGGAGGCATACCCAGTTTCTAATAAGTGAGCTCAGACAGATATCCAGGAAATCATTCCTCGGTTTGGAGTTCCTACATCTCTTCAGTCTGACAATGGTCCGGAGTTCACCTCCCAGATTTCTCAGACACTAACTAAGGCTCTCAATATTCCTTGATGTTTTCATATCCCATACTGTCCTCAATCTTCAGGAAAGGTGGAGCACACTAACAGGACTTTAAAGTCTATCCTTACTAAGATGTCACAGGAACTTCACCTCGACTGGGTAAAACTATTGCCCCTAGCCCTTTTCAGGCTTCAGGCTCTCCCCAAGAAGCCTCTTTCAATTTCCCTGTTTGAGCTGATGTATGGGAGACCAGCCCTAATGCCAGGTGTTCTTCCCAAATCCCCACCCCTTCCAGATAGCCTGTTAACTCCCCTGTTGTGTCATCTCAGGTCTACTCTGTGGAACTTTGCAGACCACTTTGTACCTCAGCCATGTGACAATATCTGCCCACCCCAAATCCACATTGGGGATCAGGTTTTTCTCTCTCCTAAATGGCAGGGACCTTTCAAGGTAATTCTTGTAACTCCCACAGCTGCTAAACTAGAGAGCTTTCCTCACTGGATTCACCTATCTCAACTAAAGCCTTTCACCTTACCTCCATCCCAGGAAAATCTCTCTTCATATACAGTCTCTCAAACAGGACCCTGCTCTCTCAAGTTCCAGAGGACACCAGGTGGCACTGCCTTGTCACCGATTACAGAACAGTAAGGTTCCAAAACCACAAGCCTTTTAACCACTCAGCTAATTGTTACAAGATCACACTAGGGCTAGAGACGGAGAACCATTAAACACATCCAGGCAGTAAGGAACTATAACAGCAGTCCAAAGGTATTTACACACCCTCAGACCCAAACAGGTCTACAAAAAAAGGGACTTTAATATAACAAATTCACTATCGTTAAAATTCTCTCTCTCTCACACTAACTCTGAACACTACAGTGCCATAGTCACGGTTTAACTTTTTCATGACTGCTTCTTAATATGTTTAAAATTTCTTTAAGCTCAAGAAACCAGCTTGGATCCACCGGGACAGAATGGATCTGCTTCAGAATTAAGTATAACTCAAACTTCACTAATCCTAGGACCCCCCTCCCTCACCCAGGGTCCCCCCCAAGTGTTAAAAACTTTTTTTTAAGTTTTCTCTGCCTCACTAGCACCTTCCCAGACACAGCTGGACTGCTCCAGGACAACAGATTACCAGAGCTGCAATCCAAGACAGCTGGACTGCTCCAGGGCCGCAGACGACAGCTCACCATTACAGGACACCTGGATACTTCAGGAGCCTCTCCCCTATCCCCCCCCAGAGTCGGCGCCCACCAAGTCAGCTGGAAGCAGTTTTTCCGGGAGACAAGACGCCCCATACCCGCTCATCCGCCATCTTTTATGGTAACGAAGAGTCTGGAATGTTAGTCACACCCACATGACCTCGCATGCTCTAACTAAACAATCATTTCTGCACAGGTCACCTCTGGGCCCAGGTCACTTCCGGCACAGGTCACCTCCAGGCCCAGGTCACTTCTGGGTCATGCACCTGGTGCACCGTTGCTAGTTTGCGCGCACTCATGGCCGTGAATTCTACGCGCATGTGTGGAATAGCCACGTGGACCCAAGTACGCATTTGCAGGCCAGCATTTAAAAAGCAGGTCCCACGTACTCTCCCTCCTCCTCACGTGACTTTTTGCAAGCCTGTTCACTCACTTCCCCTCTGTCCCCCCACCCTTAATAAAAACTCACGTTATCGGGTTTGTTGTGTTTGTGACCTTTTTCTTGCAGAGTACTAGTGCCGCAGAAAACCTACAGTGTCCCCTGAAGCCTCATGTGTTAAAGACTTGGCTCCCAGAAGGATGCTATCAGGAGATGATAGAAACTTAAAAGTGGGGTTCAGGCTTGGAGACTGTGAATGGGGCAATCCTTCCTCTTCCACTCCTCCACTTCCTACCCGTGAGCTGAAGGCCACAAGCCCAAAGCAATGACCCCACACTCAATCTCCAAAACTGAACTAAAATAAATCTTTTAGTGTGTGTTTGTGAGTATATGTGTACATGTGTATATGTTTGTGTGTGTGTGTGTGTGTGTGTGTGTGTGTGTGCATGTGCACACATGAACATATACACATGGAAGCCAGAGAACAATCTCAAGTGTTGTTCATCGGGAGCCATCCAGTTTGGCTTTTGAGACAGGGTCTCTCATTTACCTGGAACTCACTGAGTAGGCTAGGCTGGCTAGCCAGAGAGCCCCAGTAACTGTTCTGTCTCCACCTCTCCAATGCTGGGATTATAATCTCTTACATGCCTTTTTAATGTTTGTGCTGGGGATGCAAACCCAGGTTGTCATGTTTGCACAACAAACACTTTACTGAGGCATTTCCTCAGTCTCCATTTTTTCTATTTATAAGTTGCTTTGTTTCATACATTCATTACATTAACAGAACACTGACTGGGCATAGTCAGCAGTGTGACTCAGACACTAGGGCTTCAGGGGACTGACTTGGACCCCAACCCTGGCTCTAATTCTTTCTAACTGCTGACCTTGATCAGACAACATGACCTGCTTGCTAAGACTTAGTGTCCTTGCTAAATTCTGTCTGGTACCATATCTATCTGCCTATTTTCTTTGGTTGCATGACCCCTTGGGCCCATTTATCACACAAGGTCCAGCTTGTTCTGAAATCCTCCCCAGAGCAAAGATTTATCATTAGGTAGAATGTTCCTGAGGCTTTCTGGCAGACAGAAGCTGCAGCTGCCTAGTGGGATTTCCAAAAGGCTTTCTGTGAATAACGTATGTATACCAGAGAGCTGGCACTCCAAATGAGATGATGCTTGAGTCCTGGTGGATTACTGGACCATATATAATATCATTTTGCATTACTCAATGTCCTCTCCTCAACACTTCCAGATGACCTTCAGTGAGTCACTGGGCCACTGTGACACAGTTCTCCTAAGCCTAAGTAGAAAGGGCTCAGATTGGTTCCTGAGACCCGTTGGGACCAATCAAGTGAATGTCCAAGAGAGCTGTTCTGGGACTGAGGATGTGGCTCAGTTGGTAGATTGCTCATCTACCATGCACAAAGTCCTGGGTTTGATTCTCAGCATAAACCAGACATCGTGGTGTGTGCCTGTAACCTAAGGCTTGGGGAGGTGAAGGCAGAAGAATCAGATGTTCAAGGTCATCCTTGGCTACATAACAAGTTTGAGGCCAGCCTGGACTACCTGAGGTTCCATCTTAAAAAACAAAACAAATAAAAAAAAAAGAGAGAGCATGTTATTCTAGCTGTTGTTAAAACTGTGGAACAAATAACCCTATAATAACAGGATAATTGGCCAATTAGGACTGCTTAAACAACTAATGTTTTACAGCATGATGGTCCATTCTATTATTCATGGTTTTGTTTTTCAATTTCCTTCATGAATCCAGACAATTATAAATACATCCTGAGCTGTGATTCATGAATCTTCACCATGACTCCCCAACTTCCAATTTGAAAACCAACTCAAGAATTAGCAGAGGGCCCTGGCCATTCAGGGATCATTAGAAAACCAAATGGTGCCGCAGAAAACTGTGCTCAGTGGGGCTACAATGGGGATCTGGGGAGAACGTGATTAGGACTGTCGAAAGTCAGACTTTAGGTTTTAAAAACTGCTAAGCCTGGAAGGCATGTTGCTGGTTGAATTCTCACAGCCTGGAAACCTGTCATGGAGATAAACCATGTGGATAACAGGGTTTTCATTCAGAAGATTCCAGACCATGGGAATAGTGTGGGAAGTGGGCTGAGGCTCTGAAAGAGGGATTAGCCATTTCTTTCATTTTAGGGATGAATGATTTCATAGCTCCTGCTTCCTGTGGTTCTGTGCAGAGTGAGGTGTTGCCATGGGTGATGTTTTCACACACAGTGTCACTGGACAGATGGATGAATGGGGGCTGAGCCCCAGGGAGCCAGAGCATCTCTGGACACAAACTCTAGCATCATAGCTGACTGTTAAAACTGGGTTCTGTAGCCCCGGTCTGGGTCCGAGTGAAGACTACATTGAGTGTCTTGCTTGGTAGTTCATGAAGTGGGCACCTGCCACTAGGGGTCACTGTCTCAATTTAACACAGCATAGAGAGAAAGAGTCTGGATCTAGATGATGAAGTCATTTCCCGTGAAAATAGGGTCAGGAGGGCAAGGAGAAGATTTAGTCAGTAAAATGTTTGCCACACAAACATGAGGACACGACTTTGAGCTCCAGAAACCCCTTAAGAAATGCTGGGTATGGTAGCACATGCTTGTTTGTTTTCTCAGGTGAANGCAGTCGGACAGGCTAGCAAGGTCATGAGTCTTGGACCCTATTCTCAAAACAAAATGAAGAAGGATACCTGACACTGACCTCTGACCTCCATGTGCACCTGTGCATGCACACATGAATGTGCACACACATACCAGAACAAAGGACTATCATCCACTTAAAAACAAATAGGGCTGGAATGACGGACCTGGGTTAAACTGAAGGTGGTTAGTTACATTTGGGGAAAGATAGAAAAGCCTAGACTCGGGTGTGGGAGTGAGTGAAATATGCTGCCCACAATACTCCAAGGCTAGGAAACTCCAGCATGAGTCATAGAGAGCCCACGTCAGAAACAGTCCAGCTGGAAAGTTCTGCTCCCACCAATGTATGAACCAGGCATGGAGGTGCATGCCTGGAACCTCAGTGCTCTGAAAGTGGAAGAAGAGAACCAGAAGTTCAAGTTATCTTTGGCTACATAGCAAGTTTGAAGGCAGCCTGGACCACACGAGATGCCATCTCAGAAAAAGGAGAAGAGGGGGAGAAGGGAGGAGACAATTTCTGCTACAGCTGGGTCTGGAGGCTGTGGCCTGGTGGTTAGTCCAACTCACCACCTGCCTCTCTTTGTTCAGCCTATGAGTCACAATGGTTTTTACATTCCCAAATGGTTGAGAGAGAAAAACATTTCACGATGTGAAAATGGCACAAAATTCTGACTTTGGTGCCCGTAAAAAAAATATCATTGGAATGGGGCCATGCACAGTTGTCATGTATTGTATCCACGGCTGTTCTGTGCTACAACAGAGCAGAGTATCTGGGTGAGGACCATATGGCCCTCTGAGGCAAAAATATTTACTATCAACCCTTGAGGAAAAGGCCATTCTTCTATATTACATGTTTGAAGACATTCAGCAAAAACTGAATAGGTTCAGTCAATAAAATGACCTGAGTTCAGTCCCCAGAACCCAACTGAAAAAGTCAAGTGTGATAGCACATGCTCATTCATCATGCAGGACTGGGAAGACAGAGACAGACCCTGGGATTCACTGGCCAGCCAGTCTAATTGAATCAGTGAGCTCCAGGCCAATGAAACACCATCTCATAATATCAGAAAGGGTAGCAACAGAGGAAGACACCTGAAGTTGACCTCTGGCTCCCCAATGTACAGACACACACAAACACACATGTACACATGAATATAGGCACATAAACACACATACACACAACAAACACACATGCATGCACACACACATGCACACAACATGCACAAACACACATGCATACATGTGTGCACACACGCATACACAGGCACACACATCTCTAACTGTTTCTTATAAACCAAGGGATTCAAGATTTTTTAAATCCACTCATACTGTGCTGGGAAACTTAGTGAAACAACTGATATTTCTTGCCAGATGGGCAGGATTGCTAATATTTTATATAAGCCTTCTTATTGATGCTTTCAAAGTTACAAAGCAAAAGTGCCATCTAGAATTTAAATAGTAATCCCCAGGGCAACAACGATGGTATATTCAATTTCATAATAGTCACTTAGCCCCATTTTTATGTTGTCACAAACTACATCACTTGTATTTTGTATAATCTTATATTATAAGCCATAATTGAAATGAACTTGACAGAAATAACAATCACTACTTTTAATTAAATTTTTGTTATATGTTTATATATATACGCTTGTGTGCGTAATGAGGGGCCATACATGCCATAGAGATACATATCCATACATATCCATGAGGATAACTTTTGAAGAGTGGTTTTTTTTCTTCCACTTTTATGTGGGTTTTGGGGATTGCACTTGGGTCAATAGGTTTGTGAGACAAGTGCTCCCAGCCTCTGAGCCATTCCACCAGCCCTGTAGTTGCTGTGACTTTTCTCGCCTTCGCTGAGAAAGCATGAGCAGCACTTCCTGTTTACCAGTGCCTCTAAGTAACCTGATCTTTGTCTCAGGCAGTTCCTATTACTAGACCCATTTTATAGAAAACAAAACTAAGACAGATTCAGGTGAAGTGCTTTTTGTAAGGTCTCAGAGCTGGTGAATGATGGAACCAAGACTCACATTGCACCATGACCTAGAAACTAGACTATACTATGAGGTAGATAATCTCAACTTTGAGGGTTTCTCTAGTCTAAAATGTAATTGGTAGCATGATCCAACATATCCTTTTGCATTTTTCTGTTCATTTTGGTTTGGGCAGTACTCAGTACTGAACCCAGGCTCTGTGTATGCCTGGTGTGATGACTGTCAACTTGACAGGATCTAGACTCACCTAGGAGACAAACCTCTGGGATGTCTGTGATAGAATCCCTCCTCCCACTGGGCCATGAAAGTTCTTTCACCTCCCAAGGTGCCTAGAGTACCAATTAAGCCTTTTACACTTAAATCCTTGGGGCACACACATTGCCCAGTGAAAAGCAAAACAATCCAGCCATTTTCATATTACCTGCATCATCCACATGGGCCTCTCATATGATGGCTTTGCTGGGCTTATTTCCTTGGCTGGACATGAACTAGGCCAGCTCCCATGGCTTGCAGATGGATGGACTAGTTAAAATTCCTATAATGGTGCTCAGGACAAGCAGGGGCAACAAATCAGCTCTGGGTTTCAATTGGTTTCTCTTATTCTTACTTGTTCGCTTCCTTTATTTCCTTTCTGAAAAGAAACAAACACCTCCCCTGTTTACCTCCAATGACTCAGCTGCAAGTACTGTCTGTCTTCCACTCAAGAGGGAGCTTGGAGAGATGGGTCTCACAGCCAATTACAGAAATGACCAGAGTGGCTACAAGCACTGATGGAGAGTTTCCTAAGCCCCATCTCTCAAAGTGGAGGTAGTTCTAAGATCTTTCTCTGATAGAATTAGGAAAGTGGATGAGAAAAAGAGGCTTGGATTCTGGATCGGGGTGGGGCAGGGAGGGGTATGGATGGACTGAGATTTGAATGGGTGGTGATACACCCTTCTACAGAGCGGAAATGGGGGAGCTTGAGTGGCCAGGTCACTAGAACACTCTGAGGGCAGCTCCTCGGCCCAGAGACCCATCTACTCTTTTAGACCTCCATGCACCCATTTTCTTTAGGAATGAGAGGTGATCCAGAATCTGGCCAATCAGAACCCTCCATCACAAGCTGCTTCCATGTTCTGTATCATAGTAACTGGTTCAGGCTGGAAAGATTAGCCAAGTGTAAGATAAGAGGCAAAGTTGGAACTTCTAATGAAATCAGCACCCCATCTCCCTCTCCCCCTGCTTTAGTGTTATACCCAAGTATAAAATCATCAGAGCAGCTATAACTACTTGCAAAAGATTCTCAAAATTGGCCCTGTGGATGTTCCCTTAGGAAAGAGGGGGAAGCGTCATTGTCCTCTCNCTTAAGATTCCAGTCACCCCTGCCAGCACCTCTCAGCCAACTGTAATGTAATTCTGCAATAAATGCATGCACCTTCATTATCATTTCAGGAGGTGCTGGGGTGTACAGAGGCTAGAAGTTTATAGAGGCTGCTATCTGTGATTCTATGGAGAAAGTTGTCATCCATGCTGGATGAGACTGTCTAACAGTGCATCTGCTTTGGGGTCACCAGGCTCCTAAGTGAGCACAATAAACTCTTTGGTTCCCTAAGATGGGCTTTGGTGGAATCATCTACTGGACTGTTGATGGTATACAGACATTTTGGTAAACCAGCCTGCCTCCACATTAGGCTTAAAGGCTATCTTATAGTAAAGACAAACTAGGCTCATTCCTGTTTATGATTAAATCTGCTTCTTCAGAATTGGGCTCTGTACCTGTGACTGTAACTACAAATGGCTCTGTATCACCTGTTCCAGGAAACGGCAACCATGCCTTTGTTTCCAAAAGTTGTTATGACCACCTTGTTATGACCACCTTGTTGTGACCACCTTGTTATGACCACCTTGAATTCATGACTTCGTTTCAGACTGTCCTTATGATTAACTTGTTATGCTCATGTTCTGCTCTTATAACCCCACCTATTTTGCCCACCCCCATTTGGAAACCTCCTATCCCTGAGCTTTATAAAAACCTTGTCTTCCTCACTCACATCCAATGCTGACCTCTAAAACTCTGCCTTAGGGAGAGGCAGCCTGCATACACAAATAAAAAAAGCTTGCTTTAATTAATTTGGCCATGATGACTTGGGTTGGTGGTCTTTCTCCTCACATCTTTGGGATTAACATTTGGAGTTCTCCAGTGAGATCAAGACCCCAAACCAAATTCAGAAGTCAGACCCTTCCCTCGAGAGACATTCCAAGGCCCTGAGGCACACCTTCAGTTCTGAATGAACAGCTGCATTAAGAAGTGAAAGCAGCAAGCACCAGTTTCTGGAGGCCTCTTCTGGTAAGTCACAGATACTCTCTGTGGCATTGGTTCTGTTCTGGTTCTGTGGGATCCTGATCTGGGGACATGTGTGTGTTTGTCTATGAGATGCAACATTCCCCCATCAAGGGAAACAAACAAGATGTCACATGCCCATCTGGTTAACTTGATTGTTCAGCCAGAGGTACTAGTACTTTTTCTGACCCACCTTGGAACTCTGGGGATTTCCTGGTGAGACTGGGAGCCAAGAAATTGGAGAGGCCCAGCACCTAAGCACCCATTGGCAGGGTTTCAATACTCAGGCTGCACAACAGAGCCCAGGAACCCTGAGGGCATTCCAAGACACTGGGAACCAAGATATTAGATAGGCCCAATGAGGGATGCCAGCATTATCCGGAGCCAAGACAGAAACCAGAGAGGCCCAGCCTAACTGAACTGGAAAACCTGACACTTAGGAAGCCTGTAGTGGGTTCCTAGTACCTGGGTTGTGCAGGGAGGCAACTGAGAAAAAGCCTCCTATTTGTTAAAAAACTTGTTTGATAAAACTGGTAAATCTCTGAAAGATCCCAATTGCTGTTGTCACTGTCCCCGTTGTTGTATTGGTTTCATTTATGCTGTCTCCATTCCTTGTATGTGTTTCTGTGCCCCAGTTAATCTCCTCCAGTTACAGACTGCCCTGGGAGCCAGACCAAGCTCCTGCTGTGGCTACTTTGATAACCAAGACTCAAAATTTCTTTCTGGTCACTGGATTCAGGTAAGCAGGGATTCAAATGTCTTTGGGGCATGAGTAATGTTGAAATACTGTTTTATGCTTTCTACTGTATTGAAAAGCTGGTTCTGGACTTGGAAAGTTTCTGTCCTATGTCAGGTGAGTCACCTGACTTTGTAGTAGTGAGGGGGAAAAAAGAGCAAGGCAAAGCAGCTTAAAAAAAAAAAACCCAGAATATTTGTTTCATTTAACTGTCTAAAACTTTTGCTAAGATATAAATCTTATCTCAAGATTTATAAGACTATTGTATGAATTTTCTATACCTCGAGATTTATAAATTTGCTGAATATAGTTAAAAATCTGTAAAATCTGGAACAAATCTGACTTAAAACTTATAACATAGGGTTAATAATTTAAAAACTACATAGGTAATCTTAAAACTAAGACCTAATTCCTCAATGTCTATAGTTCTGGGCAAGTCTCCAAATTTATGAGTCTTGCTTTTTTAACTCCTGCAGTTCTGTTTCTGGCTAACTGTTCTTGAAGGCTCAAGGCTATGCTGGAATCTCAAACACCCAGCATAGTTGCCAGCAAACTAAAGTTAGAACCACGATTATAAACACCAAACACTAAACACCAGAAACGGTCCTGTCTTATGATGCAGCAAGACAATGACCTAAGCAGTTTGACAAAGAGCCTATAGAATGTCTCTCCTTACCTAAGGTCTATTCAGGCTAACAGAGAATGTATGTATAACCTCCTTGTCTTTGCTAACAACTTAGCTATTTTGATAAACTGAGTCATACAAGAAACTGTGATATTCTGCAATGGTGTGTAAAAGGACCAGAAAAGTAAAGTTAGCAGTCTCCCTATGGACTATATTTATGATTTATACTAAAAGAACTTCATTTCAAGATTTGTAATCTTTTTAAGGCTAAACTTAACAGGGATAAAACTGTAGAATTCTAATCTTATAAAAGCTACTAACTAGCCAGGCAGTGGTGATGCACGCCTTTAATCCCAGCTCTTGGGAGGCAGAAGCAGGTGGATCTCTGAGTTTGAGGCCAGCTTGGTCTACAGAGGGAGTACCAGGACAGCCAGGATTGTTTCACAGAGAAGCCCTTTCTCAAAAACAAAACAAAACAAAAAGGCCACTAACTTATTATAAACTGTTAAAGATTAAGACATGCAGATTAATAGTCACCTTACAAATGATCAGATTCTTTACAAATATAATTGATTTACAGGGACAAGCTTTATTTAGCCTCCTGTATATGTTTTCAAGGATAAACATAAAACAAGTAACTAAAAACAAGTAAAGTTTATTTAAAATCAGGTATACTTAATAGACGGCCCTCAAAACTTTTCAGAGATCTGCAGAATATAGCATTTAAAATGTTTAATGGAAAAAGCTTCCTATGATAGATAGAAATGCCAGCTCCTAGCAGCAACCCTAAGGTCTTCAAAGAAGATGATGGGGCACAGACAACTCCATTTGAATTATGGTAACACTAACCACTGGGAAAAACTGCTACCATCACCAGAGCTCTTCCCACACTGTGGACACAATTTGGTTGACTGCCCTGCTCTACCTCATCACAGTGGGTCAGTTTTTCCAAGCGTCTTCCACAGGAAAATCTCTTCTGGTTCTGGCAGCCAAAGGCCAATGCTGTCCTGTGCAGCAGCTGAAGATATACTGCTGTACTGTGTGACAGTACAGCTGAAGACCGACTGCCACTGNCCCCAACAAAGCCACCAAGACTATAGGAGCCTAGGGTGACCACCCAGATAGTGGTAAGTCTCTGTCATTTTGATTGATACATAGACCATTTGGATTATATTTCCTGATATCATTTATCATCAATTTAGCAGCAGCTGCCTGGTCATATATAAAAACCAGGACTTGCTTTTCTAGAGCTATTAGGTCACCTGATGAAAAAGGAAACTCACAGGCAGGTTTGTCTGACTAACAGGCTTCATATTAAAGGACAAACTGGTTTCAGATGTAACTTTTCCTATTTAAAGGAACTTGCTTTGCAAAGGCTGCTCTCAGTAATCAATCTAATGGTAAATACTTGGATAAAAAAGTTTAAGCTTTATATAAATTATAAACATCTAAAAATATAAAAGTCTAAATAAATTATGAGGATCTAAGAAAATGATTTAAAATATATAAATACAAGTTATTCTATGCTATCGTTATACTAAGATTTCAAAAGTTCAGAGTTTTAACATTAATCAATAGAGTTCTAATGTTATTAATCTAGCCTTGGTAAAGTACTGCTTGTGACTGATAAGTCACAAGCTCAAGATTTAAGATTCCCTCTGGTTGTCTTCTAAATAAAGACTTAAAGATGCTTCTCATCATGCTATAAACATCTCTGTCCAATCTATATATAACCCTCTGGACAGAGAAAAGAATGTTCATGCTTTTAAACCCAAAGCCATAGATAGCTCTTGCTGTGACTCAAATGTGTGAGTCTATTCCAGCTGTTCTACAGACACCTGTTGGCTGCTTTTTCTATAATGTGGATTTCAGTACAGATTACAAACATCATAATGTAAGTTTCAGGGAATCAAGAAAGTCATAGCAATTGGATCCATCTCTTACAGGTCAGATGAATTCCAGATAAGTACTCCTGTCAATCAACAGCCCAAGCTCCCCTGCCTATTGCCTATGCCTGAGGGGGAAGCTCCAAATATAAGTTTCCCTTAAGTGCCTAAACTTTAACTTCTGACCCTAGTCTATACCTGTCTTGGTAGAGTTTCACTCAGCTAGTTGACACTATCCAAAAATCAGTTTCAAACTACAAACTGCTCCAAAGGTGCTCTACACCAACACCAGCCCCAGGCAGTCCCATAAAATCAGAAAGTCCAGGCTTTGCTGAAAGCTGATGTAAACCATTTCAGCCCAAGTGACTGCTCTCTTCAAACCAGATGCTTCTGATGAATGCCCCATCACCCTAATCCCCTCCTGGTCTTTGACTAACATTCCATCCTTCCCAGGTCTAATGATGTTCTAATTTCAGCAGGAAGTAGTTTAGAGAATCCATCACCCCTTATCCTCAACAAAAGGCTGGAATGTTAGATCAATAAGTCCCTGGCAAAGGAGACAAAATGACTACCTATAGTGCCTATTGGCATACCAAGATTATAATGGCCTTAAAAATTTTGTTCTTTCTATGCTAACTAAATAGGTATAATTTATAAAAGGGTCATGCATTACAAATTTTGTCATATACTACTCACAGATAAAAAACCTTGTCAAGAATTTGACAAGGACACATAAGACAAGAAGGGAATGATGAACTAGCCTGCCTCCATTTGGAGCTTGAAAGCCATCTTACAGTAATCATATTTTTATTTCAAAAAAGTAATGACTATCCCTACCTTTGTTTCAAAAACTTGTGGTTACCTTATTATGACTACATTGTAATGTTCTGCTCCTGTAACTGTGCCTATATTGCCTGCCAAATCCCTGATTTGTAAATCTTCTACCCCTGAGCTATAAAAGCCCTGTCTTCCTCATCCAATGCTGACTTCTTGAACTCTACCTTTAGGGGGAGACAGTCCATGTACAGGAACGAAAAAGCTTGCTTTAATTAATTGCTTGTTTTAATTAATTTGACCATGATGATTTGGGTCGGTGGTCTTTCTCCTCCCATCTCTGGGATTAACACATACCAGAACCTTCTTAATGGAATTCTCATGAAGACTAACAGATAATGTATGCAAATCTTGGCACACTAGTACTCCACCACACAGGACTCAGAGTCCATGCAATAAATGGAACTGCTTGATTATTTCACCTGCACTAATTTTATAACTTGGAAAATGAGCAATAAATGCTATTTTAATCCCCTCTCAATCCCTGCAAACATTGGAGCCCCCGGAAGTCACCTCATTTTGTGCCCTGTTGTTGACACCCTCCTTCAGCTGTGGAACTGAGGTAGCAGTGAGTCACTGCAGCTTCCAGATGCCCTTGAATTAGAACTCAGCTCTCTGTTGCTGAATATGGAAAGCAACAACTGCTGCCTCTTCTTTTTTTAAACACACACACACACACACACACACACACACAGAGTGTTTTGGTTTGAATTTTTTGAAACAAGGTCTCTCTACAAGCCCTAACTGTCATTATGACTTCATTATTGTTTTCACTTGGAAATTAACCATAACATAAGGAGACATGATTGTGTGTCAACTTCACAAGAAGTGGACTTGTGATAGCTAATCTTGGCTGTCAACTTGACTACATATGGAAATAACTAAAACCTAAGCAGCTGGGCACACCTGTGAGGGATTTTTCTTGGATGGATTGTTGAAGATGGGAGACCTACACTAAATCTAGATCATGTGAAGTAAGAAAATTCACCCTAAAACTGGGCCACACCTTCTGGTGGGAGATCTCATAAAAGGACGTGGAAGAAGTAAGCTTTTGCTTTTTGCCTGCTTGCTCTCACTCTGGCTGGCAAGTTCATCTACTCTACTCCTGTGGCATTCCTTCACTGGTATTAGAAACTGCTTCTTCTGGATTCCAATTTAGACTGGAAACTGGTAGCTCTTTAGGACTTACCTAGGACTCCAGCACCAGACTGGGACTGCCGAGACATCCAGTCTCATAGGCTGAACAACCAGCGGATCCTAAAGCCACTCTAATAAATTCATATATATTACATCACTCTATCATTTCTGTTCCTTTAGAGAACCCTACTTAATGCAGATTGTGGTAATATCAGCATTAGGGAAGTGAAGACATGATGCCAGGGCTTACTGGATGAATCACAAAAAGGGTCCAAATGTAACAAGCCCCCTTTTTCTTTATTTTGCTTTTTTTTTCAGACAAGGTTTTACTGTATAGTCCTGGCTGGCCCAGAATTCTCTATGTAGAGCAGAAAGACTGGCCTCAAATTCGCAGAGGTCCTCCTGCCTCTACCTGGGATTAAAAGTATGCCCCAACACACCAGACCTACAAGTTTTCTTGAAACAAACAAACAAAAAACTAGAAAATTCCCACAAACAGTCTCCAGAAATAAGGTTATTAAACAAACAAACAAACAAAAAAAAAACTATTAAGCCAGATTGGTGGCTTACAATTGCGATCCTAGCACTCATGAGGATGAGGCAGGAGGATTGTCATGAGTTTAAGGTCAGCCTGGTCTATGCAGTGAGTTCAAACCCAGCCTGGGCTACAGAGTGAGACCCTGTATATTTTTAAACAAGGAAATTAGAAAATGAAACACTCAATCCAAATTAAAAGGTCATCAGATTGGCTCAGCAATAGATTCATCAGGATAAAATCAATGAACTTGAAATCAGATGAGTAGTATGATCCCAGCACTCAAATAGTTGTAGCTGGAGGATTGAGAGTTCAAGGCCAGCCTAGGCTACAGAATTTGAAACCAATCTGAGCTCCATGGTGAGACCCTGTCTCTAAACAAGGAAGTAACCAGCCTCAGGGCCCCATAATAAGAGTGAGTGTTTCAGGCTGGGAAGGGAAGTAAAGAAATACATACACAGGCCAGGGAGACAGCTCAGTGGGGAAAGGTGTTTGCTGCCAAGCCTGACAGCCTGAGTGTGATCTTCAAGAGCTACAATGGTAGGGGGAGAGAAAGGACTCCTGCAAATATTTCTCCGACCTTCACACATTCCCTGTGGCATGCATGTCCATGCACATACATGTACAATAAACAAATATAATAAATTAAAAAAATAAGTAAATGGTCAATGTTCCTATCATTGGGATCCAGAAGTCAGCAAGAAGGACAACAGAATTGAAAAGGTTGAAAATTTATCAAATGTGATAAGACAGTCTGTAGAATACAAAAGAAGAGAAAAATGCCAAATAAGCTAAGTCCAAAGAAATCCCACCAACATTCATCATTGGAGTTCGACAAAGGAAAAGGTTTTGAAAGGAAGAATCCAAAGAGAAAGAAATGCAGCTTAGAGAGGAACACTCACTCAAACAATGGTGGATGTGAGACCATGGCAAATTGCAGGAAGCGCCTCTATGTGTCTCAAGTGCTGACAGAAAGGGTTCCTGAACTATGCATTCTGTATTGGGGTGATGTCTTTCAGGAATTTAGGGGAAATGCATTCCCTGCTGAAGAGAAGCTCAGAGACTTTGCTGGTAGTGAGCCTGCCTTTAAAGAACGGCTAAGAAAGTTCTCTAATCAGAGGAGGGATGGCAACAGGGGGAAGGCTTGAGGCTTGAAGAAAGATGTTAGGTGAATAAAATAGGAGCCCACAGATGGACTGCTTTTCTCATGTGTTACGTAAGTCATATCTGATGCAAAAATAATATAAGAAGTAAAGAGCCAAAGCTCCTCTATTGTAAGCAAGCCCCTAACCTCATACTGTGCCTAAACCCTATACCCTACTGAGTACATTGCCTCCAGACCGGCAATGGTATTCAGTACTGGACCTGAAAAATGCTTTCTTCAGCCTGTCTTTGGCCCCCAAGAGCCAGCAATATTTCACCTTTGAATGGCATGATCCGGAAGTCAGAGTCAGTGGCCAACTGACCTAGACTAGGCTACCCCCAAGGTTTTAAGAACTCTCCCACCATCTTTGATGAAGCCCTACATGAGGATCTGAGTGAGTACCAAACCCAGAACCCTGACAGAAGCTTGTTGCAGTATGTGGATGATTTGTTGGTGGCAGCAGTTGACAGAGAAACCTGCAGGAGAGGGACTGAGAACCTGCTACAAGCCCTGGGAGGCTTGGGATATCGAGCCTTGACCAAAAAGGCTCAGATCTGCAGGCCACGGGTAACGTACCGAGGATACATTCTTGAAGGAGACCAGAGACGGCTCTCAGATGCTTGCAAAGAGACAGTGTTAAAAATACCTGCTCCCAAGACTGTCAAGCAGGTAACGGAGTCCCTGGGCACAGCGGGGTTCTGTCACCTATGGATTCCAGGGTTTACTGAGCCGGCTAAACCTCTGTATGAGGTCACTAAAAACACCTCCGACTGTTCATGGACAGAAGAGAGACAGAGGGTGTCCAATGCTCTGAAACAAAAAGTTTTAGAGGCACGAGCTCTTGGGTTACCAGACATAAACAAACCCTTTCACCTGTTTATAGATGAAAGCAAAGGAATAACAAAAGGGGTACTCACTCAGACTATAGGGCCATGGAAAAGACCTGTGGTATATCTATCCAAGAAACTGGATCCCGTGGCTGTGGGATGGCCTCCTTGTCTATGTATCATAGCTACAGTAGTGATGCTAGTCAAGGATGCTGATAAAGTGACTTTAGGGCAAAATCTAACCATTGTCACCCCACACGCCCTGGAGGCAGTTCTAAAGCAGCCACCTGATCACTGGCTGAGCAATACCAGAGTGACTCACTATCAGGCTTTGCTCCTTAACCCTGCCAGAATAACATTTCAAGTGCCCACAACCCTTAATCCAGCCATGTTACTGCCAGACCCCGATCTCAAGGCACCGCTCCACGACTGCATGGAGATACTGGCCCAGGTGCGTTGCATTCGCCCAGATCTATGAGACTTGCTGTTGCCAGACACAGAAGACACTTGGTTCATGGATGGCAGTAGCTACATGCGAGACAGACAGAGGTATGCAGGGCCCACAGTGACCACCACCTTGGGTATCATTTGGGCAGAGCCTCTAGCGGCAGGAACGTCTGCCCAAAAAGCAGAATTGATTGCCCTGACTAAGGCCTTAAGACTAGGAAAAGGAAAAAGACTAAACATTTATACAGAGTAGATATACCTTCAAAACTGCGCACATCCACAGGGCAATCTACAGGGAAAGAGGCTTGCTGACAGCAGAAAGGAAAACAATCAAAAATAAACAAGAGATTCTGGAGCTCTTGCAACCTATATGGGAACCCGCAAAAGTGGCCATTATCCACTGTCCGGAGCACCAAAAAGGGACCAGACCAATTCAAACTGGCAACAATCTGGCAGACCAAACAGCCAGAGAGGTGGCATCCAGCCTAAGGGTGACACTGGTCTTGGTGGATCCCGGAGCCAGAAGCTTGCCATGGGTTCCCCAATACTCTCTGGCTGACCTGGCCTCGATCCACACCCTACCCATGACTCATATAGTAGAGGATTCATGGAGAACAGCAGATGGGCGAGTCATTCTGCCAAAAGAAATGGGACTGACAATACTCAGAAAGATTCACCAATCATCTCATTTGGGGGGTCTGAAGGATGCAAGATTTACTAAGAAAAGCAAGGGTCAAAATACAAGATGGCAAACAAGCTATTGAAGGAATAGTTTCCCAATGTCATGCCTGCCAGATGACTAATGCTTTACCAACACCTTCCAACCCTGGCGCCAGGCAAAGAGGGACCTGACCAGGTGCGTATTGGGAGGTGGACTTCACTGAAATTAAACCAGGACAATTTGGATATAAATACTTGTTAGTGTTCATAGACACTTTCTCTGGATGGACTGAGGCATACCCAACCAAACATGAAACTGCACACGTGGTGATAGAAGAAATTCTGCCCAGGTATGGGTTTCCAGCCATGATAGGGTTTGACAATGGCCCTGCCTTCATCTCTCAGGTAAGCCAGGGAATAGCCACTGCACTGGGGACTGATTGGAAACTTCATAGTGCTTATAGACCCCAGAGTTCAGGATAAATCAAAAGGATAAATGGAACTCTAAAAGAGACCCTAACTAAGTTAGCCCTAGAGACTGGTGCTAACTGGGTGACTCTCCTTCCCTTTGCCTTATTTAGGGTGTGAAATTCATCCTATCAAATAGGACTTACCCGCTTTGAGATCATCTATGTAAACCCCCCACCTATGATTCCCAACCTACAAACCAAGCTGGTTGCCTCCTTAGATGACCAGGATCTCCTGGATGCTATACGGAGGCTTCGACTCACAGATTGAGAGGTTTGGCTCCAGGCCATTTATGATGCTGATTCCACCCCAACACAGCATAGGTTCAGACCAGGAGACTGGGTCCTGATCTGTAGACACCAATGCAGGACCTTGGAGCCAAGATGGAAAGGGCCGTACGTTGTTATCCTGACCACACCACTGCCCTCAAAGTAGATGGCATTGCAACCTGGGTCCACCACTCCCACNCTTGATCAGTGGACACATTTGCCCTTCAGGAGGAACACAAGACCTGGGAGGCATCCAAACATCCAAGCTCCATCACAAAAGAACATAAAGCCCATCCTGTTTCTGCTCCTCCTGCTCCTAAGGACCCCCTATGGGACAAGTCACCTCAACAACCCACATGCACCATGGAACCAGACATGGCTAATGGTCAACACAGAGACTGGCGTCATTGCCAATTCCAGCTCCTCGACCAGAGAACCCAAGGATACCTGGTTCCCAGACCTGTATGTAGACCTCTGCGACCTGGTAGGAGAAACATGGGACCAGTCAGACCAAGAACCCTTCCCCAGGCATGGGTGTGCGTCTCCTGACCAGAGAAAAGGGACTAGGGAACAATGTTTTTATGTATGTCCTGGCCATTCCCGAGACCATTCCCAGATCAAGAAGTGTGGGGGCCCATAGCCAGCCTATTGTGCTGCTTGGGGTTATGAAAATACAGGGTTTATCTGGTGGCAGGCCCCAATCAAAAATGATTTGATTACAGTGGGTCGAGGGGACAGAAACATGCTGGGAACAGGGAGATGCAAACTAGGTAACAACTGGGTAGACTGTGGTCCTTGTTATGACAAAGAGTGTTTCCCCAATCACCCGTGGGCAATCCCGGGGGGTTGCTGCAACTCCTTGATAATTAGGTTCACTAAAGAAGGGGAAAAGGCCAATTGGACCACCAGTAAGACACGGGGATTGTGGCTATAACATTCAAGGGTCTGACCCTGGCCTCACTTTCACTATCTGACACACTCTGTGCCCAGTTAAGACTGCAGTGGAGCCAAATACAGTGCTCAACCCTCTCCAGCCAAAATGGACTGTGCCCAGGGAATGGGAACCCAGCACCACCATTGAGCCCATTGAGTCTGACCATACCACCAGAGTCCAACCATGTTAACTCCCTATGGAACACCTCTTTCCCATCTAGTCCAACGGAGGGGACCCACTGTTTTCCCTGCTCCAAAAGTCCTTTCTGCTCCTAAATGCCACAGACCAAATTTGACAGCCTCTTGTTGGCTCCGCTATGATATACAACCCCCTTCTATGAGGGAGTGGCAGTAATGGGGCAATATAACATTACCACTAACCTTCAGCAGTGCCATTGGCAAACCAAGGCCTCCCTAATGCTTCAGCATCTAAAGAGCCAGTGCTTACGCATAGGACAGGCCCCACCAAGGTATCGGGTCCATTGTAATTACACTCAGCCATTCAGGGACCAAACCAGCTACCTATTGCCCTTGGACAATATCTGGTGGGCGTGCTCCTCTGGGCTGACCCTATGCACACACATCTCAGGCCTTAATAAGACCCGGGGGGTTTGTATATTAGTCAGACTTGTGCCCTGGTTACTATATCACACTGAAGAAGATCTGCACAACCTAATTGAGCCTATCAACCCCTGCCACTATAGGAGAGAGCCAGTTACTGCCCTTACCCTGTCAGTGTTGCTAGGGGCTAGCCTAGTGGGGCTGGGAACGGGTGCTGCATCCCTGATTACACAACAGCAGCATTACTCCAGCCTCTGCCTGTCTATATGTGAAAACTATAGACCATTTCACATCTCCAAGACTTCTTGTCTTCTGTAGCAGAGGTCATGCAGAATAGCAGAGGACTAGACCTCATTTTTCGAAGGACAAAGGGCTATGTGCCGCACTGGGTGAGGAGTGCTGTTTCTATGTGGACCATTCAGGAGTTGTGAGGGAATCAATGGGCAAGGTACGAGAGGGGTTAGCCAAAAGAAAAAGAGAACATGAAGCCAGCCACAGCTGGTTTGAAAATTAGTACTCCAAGTCCCCCTGGTTTACTACCCTGATCTCATCTCTCATAGGGCCCTTGATACTCTTTTTTATGGCTATCACCTTAGGGCCCTGTGTTATAAACAGACTGCTCCAATATATGAGGGAGCGATTAGGAACAATCCAACTTATGGTACAGAGAACTCAAGGGTACATGCCTATATCCGAAAGGGATATGGAGAGGGACACTTACGAACTAACTGTCCAAAACCCATGATTGAGTTCCATTAGGCACATGAGAAGGGGGAAATGAAGAGCCAAAGCTCTTCTATTTCAAGCAAGCCCCTAACCCCAACTTGAAACAGGCCTAAGTTTCAAAATCCCAGAACTGCTGACACAGGTTACAGGAACTCAAAAGTACAAAAGTCAGGATGTTTGAGAGCCATCTAGTAGCAACTGATTAACCACAGAATGTCCCAACACAGGAGATAGCCCATAAAAAGTTTGACAAACAACCGGCCAATCGGCAAAACTAAGATAGCAGACGAACTTTGGAAAGCCCCTAGGCCTGAGCCAATCAGAAATGTACCTGTACTGGACCCCCCCAATTGATATAACTTTGTGATTTTTGCCTTTAAAAACTGAGCTTACAGAGGAGTGGGTACGTCCTCCGGCCTCCTCTGTGCCAGTGTGCTTGATGAGATCCCTCCCCCAGCTTGTACTGCTTCCAATAAACTTTGCTTTTGCATTTTGAAGAGTTCGTGTCTCAGGTGGTCTTTTCGGGGATCTCGCGACCAGGGCATAACCGAAGCAAAAATTACAGTCTGGTGTGGTGTATTTGGGAAAAGTAAGGTGATTCTAAGTAATGTAGGGCTCACACCTGATGGTGCAGGTCTGTCATCCACTAAGGCAGAAGGCTTGGAAGTTCAATGCCAGTCCTAGTTACAAATACAAGGCCAGCTTGGACAGTTTATTGAGACTCTGTCTTAAAATGAAAACATTTTTAAAAGAATCAGGGAAGTAGCTCGATGGAATGCTTTCTTAGCATATGAGAGACCCCAAGTCAGTCCCTAGTACTATAAAAAAGGAAGGTAATGGATAAGGCGACCATCAATAGAATAATCCCAGGAGGTACCTGTAGATTGGTGAGTTATACATAAAATTCGAGACCAAGCATACCCACTAGAAGCACCTGGGAGAGCTAAAGTTATGTTCTAAGTTTAAATTACTGTTCCTAAGATCTATAAAACAAAAATGCCTCTAAACTCTAAGTCACACTTGCCCAAGGGCAGATAACTTCCCAGAATGCTGGGCTGTTGTTCATGTAAAATAACAAGCCATGAGGCTTTTTTTTTTTTCAAAGATTTATTTATTTATTACGNATACAGTGTTCTGCCTGCATGCCAGAAGAGGGTACCAGATCTCATTATAGATGGTTGTGAGCCACCATGTGGTTGCTGGGAATTGAACTCAGGACCTCTGGAAGAACAGCCAGTACTCTTAACCTCTGAGCCACCTCTCCAGCCACCATGAGGTTTTTGGTTTTGTTTTTTGTTGTTGTTGGTTTTTGTTTTTGTTTGTTTTGTTGTTTTGAGACAGGGTTTCTTTGTGTAGCCCTGACTGTCCTGGAACTCATTCTGTAGACCAAGCTGGCCTTGAACTCAGAGATTCACCTGCTTCTGCCTCCCAAGTGCTGGAATTACAGGTGTGTGCCATTCTTTAAAGGCCCAGCAAGCCATGTGTTCTCACTTTAGTAGGTTGCTGGTCCCAACTGCACAGGATGTGCTCTATCACATATAGGCAGGAGGTACTTTGACATGTATTCATGTGTGTGCATGGATGTATACCTTCGGCTCTCTGTGATCAGATCCTATGTCAGATCCATGTAACCACCCACTCAGTGTGAATACTGAATTCTTATCATTCTGTCACACAGACTTCTCATGCTCAAGCACACCAAGCTTCCCTAGGCTGCTTTTCTTTTTCTTTCTTTTTCTTTGTGTTTTTAGGGGTGTGTGTGTGTCCTGTCTCTTATACACATCTAGATGTGTATAAGAGACAGGTATGTGAGTGTGTGTGTTTGCTTTGTATTGGATTTTGTCTTCTTGATTTTAATTTTATTTTTAGTTTGTTTTTTGTTTGACTTTATGTAGCCTGACTGGCCATGGAACAGGCTGGGCTCGGATTCACAGAGATCCTCCTGTTTCTGTCTCTTGAGTGCTGGGATAAAAGTCATGCATCATCACACCCAATTCACCTTGGTTTTTTTGAGACAGGGTCTCTCAGTGGGACCTGAAAATGACTAGTTAGGGCAGGCTAGCTGGCCAGAAAGTCCCTGGTACCCCTCTGTCCTTACTTCTCCAGGTGGGACAACGACAAGCACATGCCATCATGCCTGACTTTTTACAAGGAAAAAACACTTTACCAACTGAGCTATCTCCCTCTAGGCTATGTTTATATCCAAAATTAATTAAGTGATTAATAAGATAGCACACATACATAGAGAACCCTTATTTAGTCCATGGCACTGGCACCATACTTGGAGGTTCCAGCACTAGGAAGCAGGGGATGGGATGGGCTTCATTGCTAAGAACTTGCATCACAGCAGCCAATGCTAGCACAGGGCCTAGAGTGGGTGGGTAGGTGGGAGCAGAGAGAGACATACCACCTTTCTCTGTATATGATTACCCAAAATCTTTGGAGAAATATTTAAGATGAGAAATGTCTACTTTCATGAATAAGGGTGTGATGAAAATATATGACATGAAGCCATGAAAGCCAAATATCAGGCTCTTCAATGAGTCTCTGTGACCTCAGTGGGCAAGTGATGGTGCAAAGGAAGAAGGCACTAGAGCAGAGGTGTCCTTTCTTGAGTGTGTGCACATATATGTGCATGTGTGTGTTGAGGCCAGAGGTCAAGCTTGAGTGTTGTTCCTCAGGTACCCTCCACCTTACTTTTTGAGACAGGGCCTCTCATTGGCCTGGGACTCAACCAATTGACTGGCCAGTGAGTCCCAGGGATGCACTTGCCTGCCTCCTCAGTGCTGGGGATACAAATGTGAACCACCACACCCTGCTCTATGTGAGTTCCAGGGACTGAACTCAGGTCTTCATGTTTGCATGGTAAGAACTTTATCCACTTAGCCAATTTCCAGCCCTAGAGGAATTTTCATAAATCATTCTCCTGACTTCCCCTACCAGGCTTTTTGGCCGGATGTGATGGCACAGAAGCTCAAAGAGTGTCTCGAAAGGAATCTCTAAGCCCATGTGGCTATTTTAACACTGAGGCTCCTTTCTGTCACTAGTTTCACAACATCATGCTTCCTCCCCACTTCCAGTGTCACCACGCCAGGGCTTTTCACCCTCTGAAACATTGACCCTTGGGGCCAGGTGAGTCTTTGTCAAGGACAAAGGGGTATTCTGTGTACTGGAGAAGGTTTAGATGTTTCTGTGGCCTCTACCCATGGGATGNTAGGAATTCCCTTACCCCATTTCTGACATCTGTGCATCCAAACATTGCCAGAGTGGTGTGGGGCTCACCTCTGTTAAGAGGCACTGCTGCAGCTGGTTGGTTAGATGCCTAGTGGCAGGGCTTGTGGTCCAGCCCACTATGTACAGGATGCTCATGAGTCCTTTCTCCCTAGTGGTTTGCTGAAAAGCTTCTCTCTGGCAGATCAATTACATTAATTATTTTTATTTTTATTTATTTATGTGTGCACATATGTGTTTGAGTGCCCTTACAAGAACATGTTCAAGTCAGAGTTCAATGTTAAGTATCTTGCTCTATCAATGTCCACCTTATTTTTCTTTTTCCTTTCTTCCTTTCTTCTCCTCCTTCTCCTTCTTCTTTTGAGACAGTCTCACTGAGCCTGTATCTCACTGGGGGCTTGCCCATTATGTCTCCCCAAGACTAGCTAGCCAGCAAGCCCCGGGATCCTCCTGCCTCTGCCTTTCCAAGGCATCTTTATGCAGCAAGCCCTTTTACCCACCCAGCCATCTCACTAGCTTCTATGCTGCACTTTATGTTGAAACTGAAATGAGCTGGAGATGCAGCTCGCTGTACAGTGCTCACCTGTGCCTGCCCCCGAGGTTGTCATCTTCAGCCCCACAAAAGCAAACTTCCTGAGCCTTCCCAGGCTCTGAAACTCTGTGTTACATGTGAATGGGCAAAGTAAGGTGCCCTGGGGACATGACTGCCTGGAATGGCGTGCTGGCCATGCTCTGGACTCTGCATCACAATTTCCTGCCTCCTGACCACAGAGGGGCTGGGTGTGTTCCTGGCCTGCCTCCACAGATGCATCTCTTAGAATTAATAACCTTAGTCACTACACCTGACACTTGTGCAGTGTCCCTCCTGAAATATGAAATATATTTATTCACTTCCTAATTGCTTCTTTCCTCATCTCTATTATCCAGGGAGTTAAATATCTGTGGAGCTCAAGGGAGGCTTCCCAGACCCTGCTATCTTCTCCTCCTCCCCTGCCCTCCCCCCACCCCAGTCCAGCATCTCACCATGTCTGCCATACCCTCCACTCACTGCTCTGGGGCCTTTCATCATGTGGCTCATGACATCTTGGACTTGAGGCTGCCAGACTGAACACATGAAAATATAGCTCGCTCAGTTCCCTTTGTTTTAGATAAGCAAACTGTAACGTATATCTTAATTTTGCATGGGATATACTTAACTGTTTATCTGAAAACCGAAGTTAGTAGTGTGGTCTGCATTTACCTGGCAACCCTGCCTGGGCTTTCTTTTAGTGCACTTACCAAAACCGAAAATTATTTTTCTATTTGTGTGACCCATTCTAAAAAGGCTGTGGGTGAGTAAAGTTTCTCTCCCTATGTTGTTTCTGATCCTTCAGCCTAACACAGGTTTTCCCCTTTTCCTTATAAAGGGCCATTTTCCTATAGGCATGTCTGTCTCCTCTCCATCCAGAGCAGTCCTTTATTCCCCTCCGCACTGTTCCCTTCCCCTTCTCCCTTGTCCTATTGTCTCTTAGTCTCTGCCCTCTATCCCTCTGGGGCAAATTAACCTTCTTTGGGCTGAAAACTTGGTCTGGGAGGTTCTGAGCCAATGCTTTTTCTTTCAAAGAGCACTAAGGACAACATAGATGTCAACCTGTGGCCTCCATACACAGTACAACACCCGCACACATGGGAACATGCATATACACACACCTCTCACATAACACATGCAAAAAGATTTTTTGAAAGAGAGGGATGGGAAGAAACTAAGAGTGGACAGTACTTCTAGCACCAGAAGATTGGATCATTAAAATGAGCTTTTATACATGACCTCTACACCCAAGACAGCAGCATGCCCTTACTACAGCGGGATTTCCTTTCCCCGTTAAAGCTGCCACTAGGGTGCACTTGAGCATGATTATACTTAGGTAAAAAATAAAAGCTGGTGACACTGTAAGGGATGTATCTGGACACACACAACTCATCCTAGAGTTCCTTTCTAGTTTTGTGGTTAGTGCATGCATGATGTAATTGTCATCTTATAACAAAGTACCCATGGGCGCCAGAAGAGGACGTCAGGTGTCTTTGTCATGCTCTGCCTGGTTCCTTAAAGGCACAGTTGTTGGAATTCGTGGCCACTAGCCACTCCCCCAACTACATGACTGCACATGCACTGGCAAAACGATTAGTCAGTCATCCCTTACGTCCTACATAATCGCGTCCTACGTGATTATGTAATTTGCGCATAGCATGATCACACAATCTATTGCATATGTGTAGCATAGCTCTGTAAGCCCATATGCGCATGTGCAGGGGAATCTATAAAAATCGGGTCACAGACTCCTCCCCCTCCTTCTTCCCCTTCTCCTTCCTCTCTCCCTGTGTACAACCATTTCCATAGGCCTAAGAGCACATTCTCTTCTGTCTCCTTCCCCTAATAAAACTCTGATAGTGGATTTTGTCATGCCTTGTGGCTTTTCTCGCACGGTAACAGCGCTGCTTAATGAATAACATTGCACTGCTGCTGCATAAAACCAACAACAGTCTCTTCCTGAACTTGGAGTTGGGGTGGGGCGGGGCGGGGGCTGTTTTATTTTTGTTTTCAACTAGGCTGGCAGCCAACAAGCTAGTAACCATTTTGTCTCCATCTCCCGCAGCACCAGGATTACATGCACATACTGGCCAGGCCTGCCTTGTCACTTGGGTCCTCACATCTGAACTCAGATGGCTCCTAACCACTGAGTCATCTCCTTGACTTCTACATCACTGTGAAGTGTC